>BLKM01000568.1:72500-92692 GCA_013340265.1 Coptotermes formosanus | reverse complement strand
TCATTGACAGCGTCGTTCAATAAACAAGAGACTCGATTGTATGCTCTTCCTTACTGGTTGCTGTTGGAGCAGTGCCAATTTTTCATATTATCTTCACTTTTTCAAATTCATTTAAACAACATCAGCTCCTTTTTTTACAATGAAATACATTGTTACGATTCGTAAAAGTAATATATTCGCGGTATTTCCGATATTTATTGTATTTTAAGTTGATCTTGCAGCTTGCCATTTCACTACAGTGTGTTCTAAAGTGTTTAGCCCCTTCTGAGAGTTAAACATTGTATATTTAAACAACAGTTCAGGTTAAAGTCAGCCAGGGCTTGATCTTCACATGTTAAAAATTACAGTGATACGCCATAATGTTGTATTACGTCATAAACACCCGTAGTGTTCTGTAGAAGACCGGAATTTAAAAGCGGTTTGCATGCGAGCAAATACATATATATATATATATATATATATATTTGCTCGTTTAGGCCTGTAGATGCATTTTAATGTTTTTCCCTTATCCAAGTGGTCTTTTTGCATTTGCGTGACTTCACACGTTCCCTGACTCTCACCCTGAAAGTAATATTTTGAAAGGAAAGCTACGAAACTCATCGCCACGGGAATTTACTCATTGTAAGGTGTTTCAAAGGCTGCGTGACTCCTTAAACTGACTTGCACAGGCGCACACACTACTATAAAACGATACGACATATCATTCTACAGTTGTGTGTATCAGCACACATTTACGAATAGGACCATAAGATGGCAGAGTTATAGCTGTTACGAATAGGAACAGGAGACGGAAGCAGTGAATGATAATGGAACGTATGCTTGCGTCGTCAGTATTGCAGTAGGTGTACGATCGCAGTAGCCTTTATCAAAACTAACGAGTTTTGCTGTTGGTACTAAAGGGAACTCTGCTGGCTTCTGTTTTAATCCAAAACAAGACAGGCACTATACTTATAACGTAAATGTAAGGCGCGTTCGCATAACTTTTGTTGCCGTGGAAAAAGAATAATATTGTGGGCGTGTTTCTGTATTCTTGCCTTAGTTATCCAGCATGCAAAGCGCATGCGCCGTATTATATTGTCATCTGTGGCCTGTCTGGTTCTACCATATTTTTCCACATTATCTCATAAACGGCACGACTTTCGGGAATAATTGTTGTGTATAATAAAATGTGTGTTTTGAATTTCTCTACAAATTTTGCCTGAAACATTTCTCGTTCTAAGAAGAATTCAACCAGATATTATCGTAAGTGTTGATTGGTGTTTCTGTGAAGTACCCATTATTCTTGTCCCTGGCTGTTCAGGAAATCGGAATCATGGGTCAACATTTTTACCGGACGGAGTGACTGCGTATTTTCTAAGAGTTTTCAGAGTCTGGAGTTGTGCATTCGTTGTATCCGTCTGTAATTTACACATTTAACTACGCTGTTTGACAACACATACTTCGGTCAAATTCGATATCGCGTACTGAATGAACTTGATTGCCGCTTTGCTTGTTAAATCAAATTCGATTTTTGTAGAAAGGCATTCGTGTGTAGCAGTGTTGAGGAGTGGTGACACTCTGGATTCCAAGAAAGGTGTGAAGTTTCGTGGATCAGATAGGCGCTTGTCAGGTTTTCAATAAGGACTCTCTTGCATGTAATAGGCTATTTTGTATTATTACAGAATTACTGTAATACAAGATTAACCTTTTAAAGCCTAGCAGTAACTTTACATACCACCAGGCTTAACTTTAGTCAATTCTCCATGGTGCTCACATTGCGTTTATGTGTTTTTTTTTACTTATCAGGGAACAATATGCTACTTTTACCTGACACGTCATAAAATGATTGGTTTTTAAACTGAGGTGGAGAGTGTTTACTGCGCGGTACGCACTGAGTGTTTATATTCGACAGAATGCGATTCGTCTTTAAAGGGTTAAGAACACGTAGTTACACTTGAGCCTTCATGTGAAGTCTACGTGATATAGTCTTGTAAATAATCTGTCGATATAGCAGAATATGTCGACAGGTGGTAGACGTAGGATCACTTGATACATTTAATTCTTGGTCTGGAGACCGCTATCCCGTTTTGAAGACTGAAGTGGATGCACATTCCTGTACAGTGCTACCCGATTTCCGAAAGAGCATTGCATTTTGTAGCTCCCTAGGCTTTGCTCTTTTTGTTTTCTCCTTCTGATAAGAGCAACGTGTAGATAAAAATGAATATGGGAATCTGTACTTATTTTCATCTACGCGATGCTCTTAACAGAATAAGTTAAGTTGATCTGAAGGCCTGTATAAATATTTAGTTTTTAGTGCACTGAGGGCGGGCTGTGTGTCCCTTACGAGGATCAAACATTTAACGCTGTTTAGCGGAATAATTTGTGGGCACTGCGCTACAAGCCAGCAGGTCGCGGGTTCGATTCTTGATGACGCAATTGGAATTTTTCATTAACATAATCCTTTCGGTCGCACTGTGGCCCTGGGGTCGACTCAGCCTCTAACAGAAATGAGTACCAGGAATATTTCCTGCGGGGTAAACGCGGCCGGTGCGTAGGGGTGACAAACTTATCACTTTCATGTGCCGATTGTCTTGAAATCTGGGACCCCCAACCTCCTGGAGCCCTCAGGGCCTGTCCAAGCCTGTAATGGGTTTGCTTTAACTTTTACTTCGGGAATAATACTAAACATATAAATACACTGTGGACAAAATGCGGAGATCTGAACGTTACAGTAGGTGGTTTCTGTAGTTACCGCTGGACTTTATCCGGTTTTAACCTTTTAAAGGCTAGCGGTAACTTTACATACCACCAGGTTTAACATTAAAAAATTCTACGTGGTGCCCACATTGCGTTTATGTGTTTTGTACGGATCTCAGAACAAACAGCAACTTTTGCCTTATAAAACATTAAGAGACTGGTTTTTATAACCGAAGTGGAGAGTGTTTACAGCGCGGTACGCACCGAGTCCTTATATAAAACAGATTACGTTCCGTCTTTAAAAGCTTAAGCAAAATAAATGTACACCTTACCTTCATTTTACACAGATATTTTCAACATCCTTGATATATCCCATGAAACTTTCTGATGTAACTCAAGATGAAAAACTGTACTAGTAAAAACTTAAAAATATTTTCTTGATATATAGATATGAAGCGCAGCATGACGTACGCGATGGCAGAAGACATGATATAACTTTTAATGACCGAGACTGTTGCCTTTCCGTACCTTCCATTATGTCACAGAGAGACTGTAGGCTCAGTAGGCATTATAATTGTGGCCCTTGTAACACCGTTTTTGTAACTGAAGCTATTATGGTACTCGGTGCTGGTAAAGATTTGGGTTGAATGGGCAACTGAGTTGCCTTAATGGGAACATAAATTGTGTTAAATTGCTCCTCTAGTCCTTTCTTTCTCCCTTTGAACTCTTGCTCTTTCACTCCCCCATCTCCGACTAGGGAGTCTTGCGAGTGCTGCTGGGTGGGCAAAACCGATAAGGCTAGAAGCAAGTTCAGACAGTCACAAAAGCTAGAACTATGGTTTTTTTTTTTCACACCAGCATACACTTAGTGTCAGAAGCACATTTAGCTCACTGTAAGTAATCACAGATGTCTGCATGAGCCTGTAACGGATCCGAGAAATAGGCCTTTTAACTATCAAAGTTCTGAATTTTAACCCTTTAAAGACGAAGCGTATCTGTTTTATATAAGGACTCAGTGCGTACCGCGCTGTAAACACTCTCCACTTCGGTTATAAAAACCAGTCTCTTAATGTTTTATAAGGCAAAAGTTGCTGTTTGTTCTGAGATCCGTACAAAACACATAAACGCAATGTGGGCACCACGTAGAATTTTTTAATGTTAAACCTGGTGGTACGTAAAGTTACCGCTAGGCTTTAAAAGGTTAAGTCAGTTCATCCCTGTTGTGCGTTTTTCGCAATTAGAACTACAGTAAATTCAGTCAAAACACAACAATTTACTATTTTAAACTACATGTTTCGGCTTAAAAGGAGATGATTAGGTTGAACTCAAGAATAAAAGAATATGTAGTCACAGTTTATATGGAATTGAGACCTTAAAACTTCAAAATTTGTAGATATATCTCTCAGAATCAGTCACATGAAACATATAAGGTACGATGAAACAGGCAACATGTTTCGGCCAATGAAGCTATCATCAGGCTGTTATCAAGAACATTAAAATGGGACTTGATACTGCAGTAGGCGCGATATCTCGTGTGTCGGAGATTAGTAAGCTTTTAAAAATGTTACTTTTAAAAGAATCTTGCTGCAGTATTAACTTTAATTTAATTCACGTCATCCAATTTTGATATACTACAAATAAACACTATTTTCAGGTCATCTAAAATATCAATACAAGAACGTTCCACTTAAACGCCATATCTTCGAGAAAATTCCACCTTCAATACGCGAGACCACTAGAAAGTTATACAGGCCGTCTTCTGAAGGATTATATACATTTCTGCTGATTTTACCTTTTAGCGTTTTATCATATTTATTTATTTTTACATTCATATATTCTTGATCTAGTATTTTGAAAGTATAAACGTAGTTATACAAAATTCTGTTCCCAAGGCTATTCTTCGTATGTTATGTATATCCACATAGCGATATAAATTGTGAGGTTTGTAGATCTCAATTCCATATAAACTGTATATATATATATACTTTTATTCTTGTTTTTAACCTGATGTTGACGTTTTAGGCCGAGACATACAGTTGAAAATAATAGAATAAATTGTTGTGTTTTGACTGGATTTATCGTAGTTCTAATGAAAGTTCCGTCGCGATGGCACTTTTCACATTATTGAAATACGCCGTGAGAGGTTTGAGTCTCCCGGAATTTTGCACCTTATCGATTGGTAAATATCTACCGACGTTTCGACGCACCGTAGCGCGTCAAGAATTCCAGCTGTAGTGAAGAAGACTGCTTCCTTCTGCAGAAGGAGGCACTACGTCTTTCGAAACTTCGGTATTTATTTAACAATCTATACAGCGTATCGTCTCAGAAAATGTTAGTCTTCCGCAGCACCGCTGAGAGAACCTCAAATCTCGCGAAATATGCCTACTTTACTGGCTAAGTCTCTTAAACGTCAAGTGGGTTTATGTTATGCGGGTGTGTAAGCAACCAACCAACCAACCAACCAACCAACCAACCAACCGACCGACCGACCCGAAGTCCTTCGTGAGAAGCCAGTAGATTTTCAACTTGTAATATTGGTAGCATTGCATTCAACCCGAAACTTCATTACTCTGTCTACAAGAACTCGCCACTGGTCCCTATCCTGAATCGTATGAATTCAGTCAACATCCTTCCATCTTAATTTCTTTAAGATCCATTTTAATATTCTCCTATCTGCATGTAGGTCTTCGAATCTAACTCTCGCATTTATGTTTCCCAACAAAAATCCTGTATGCATTTCTCTTCTCATGCGTTCTATACGAGAGCATACGGTTTTTGCTTGTGCTTCCTTTTGAAGTTGTCATGGCCCCTGTCCAATATACGTTACAGTGAGGAGTGAAACTGCATTTTTTCTCATGAGAATTCCTTTTCAGCTGAGAGGCTGAGTTATGAACTACAGACACTCTACAGCAGTTAAGCAGTTGTATATTAATGGTCTTGTTTTAATGTTTAGTATCCTTAATTCCACCGTACCGACGTTGAATAGAGGATTTTCAGGGACATGAACACTCTCAGTACACCTGATTTCGGAATACGTAGGAGTCAAAGGAAAGTTAAATAGTAATGAAATATTGAAACGGTTCGATAACTTTGGGCGTTTGTTGCATGTAAAAGTAATGGGATATGGCACTGTGAAAGTAATGGGATATGGCACTGTAAAAGTAATGGGATATGGCACTGTAAAAGTAATGGGATATGGCACTGTAAAAGTAATGGGATATGGCACTGTAAAAGTAATGGGATATGGCACTGTAAAAGCGGCGTACATTTTAAATGTGCCGTGGCAGAATTAGGTCCTACAAGCCTGTATGTTTGTTCGTTCACGTAAATTGTTTCTTATTTAAGATGTTAGTAATTTTATAAATTTCAGCCGTTAAACAGCGTCATATTGGGTCGCTGAGAAGTCGACACTCATTTAAGACGCTCCTTAAGTCAAGAAATATAAATGATTTGGAGAATCCAGTGTGTTCCTCTCCCGAATTCAAAGTCAGCTGTAAAAGTGTTTCCGGTGATGGTGGGGAAGTGGGGGGGGGGGGGGGGGAACTGGGGCATGAAGAGTCGATCCCGGTGGCTGCACGGTCTAAGATGTGGGTCTGCGGCCGCTGGCTTGCTGGTGTTGCGGGCTTGAATCCCGCTGGGGGCATGGATGTCTGTTGTGAGTGTTGTGTGTTGTCAGGTAGAAGTTTCTGCGTTGGGCTGATCACTCGTCCAGAGGAGTCCTACCGAGTGTGGTGTGTCTGAGTGTGATCGCGAAGCCTCGACAATGAGGAGACCCTGGCCCACGAGGGCTTGTTGCGCCATGGGAAGAAGTATTGCGGCATGAAGGATGTCAAAATATTTACTTTTGCGGTTGGGGAAAGCATCTAAAATCTTCTTATTTCCATTGAATAAAGAGGGTAGCTTATATATAGGGTGTCCAGTCTTGTCAGTAATAACACAGAATTTATGAATGATTGCATCTAAGGGGGACTTAGCATGCTTTTTTTTTATGCTTGGTGGATTGAAAATGACATGCAAGGAAGCACTTCCTTGGGTATACTGGGAAGTGTTATGGAAGTAGCCAAGAGAGACGTGTCCGAGTAGAAGTTCAAACCTGCGAACTTCTGAATAGGAATATAGTGTTAACTGCCGTCGTATGTTTTGACTTTCCGCGAAAAACGTGTCGAATATTCGAAACTGAAAACCGTATTTAATACCAGTCGTGCATTGGAGTGATGGTTTGCATTTCTATATCTGTGACAGTTGTTTTGTAAAAGAGATGTGTGTTGCTTTTGGGGTTCTTTCATCTTCCTTTTCTCTACAGTGATGATTTATGTAACAGCAAGAATTTACGTTGAGAGAGTCCGTTTGTTTCTGTAGTTTCACGTCGCACTCTATTGGGCACTATGATGCATGTTAGCGAGGCTAAAATACTAGATAAACATGAGGGCTATATACGGAATTAGCCTGCATGGGAAGAGGGAAAACTCTTGATGTATTGTCATTCAGTTCGATCGAGACCTTGTAATGGTCGTCTGAAATGTCACTACAGAACGCATTCTTTATGTAAGCGCTTTTGTTCAGTATGCAGAATCAACAACAAGTGACGGTTTTACGGTAGGTATTACCCAATCTATTCACGGTGTTATTGTGTCTGTCTCATGCTGTAACACTCAGAAGCTGCGCGTTCTGTACGCACAGTATATTTATCCCATCACAACACCCCGCCACTAGTCCCTGTCCTGAGCTACAAGAATTCACTCCAACCCTAACAATCCCATCTATTCAAGATACACTTTAGTATTATCTTCCCGTCTACGCCTAGGTCTTCCACGCGATTTCTTTCCTTCAAGTTTTCCTACCAATCGCTTGGATGCATTTCGCTTTTCTTGTACGCATGCCACATACCCTGTACGTCTCATCCTCTTTGATGTCATTATGGTCATGTTTCTGGCGAGGAGTACAAAATCTTGTATGTCATGCAGTTTTATCCTGTTTCCTGTTCCTCAGTCCCTCTTAGGTCCAAATCTCTTCCTTTAGCACTCTGTTCCCCAGCGCCCTCAGGCTGTGTTCTCCTCTGAATGTGACAGACCAAGTTTCTCACCCGTGTAAAACAGCAGGCAAAATTAAAGTTCTGGGTATTTAATCTTTACGTTTTTAGGTAGCCAACTGGGAAGACAGAAGTTTTTGAACTCAATGATATCAAGCACTTCTTGTATTTCATTTGCTCTTAATTTATTCGTAATGCTGTTTTGATTCTATAGTCTCGTTTTCAAACATTTCAGTTTCAATTTACATTTATATTTCTATAGAGAAAAAGGTAGGCAGCACTCCAGCGTTGTATAGGTTCTGGTTTCAAATCTCATCCTGCAGGCCGACTACTTTGTCTGATGGTTTTCTTATGGTTTTCTTCAGTCCTAGCCACGTGCCGCAGTATTACTTCAGATTAGGCAACGGTCATTTCATTTTGGAGCTAGGATAATGTCTGCAGTATAGTGACTGGGCTACGGTCTGCAGTATAGTGACTGGGCTGCGGTCTGCAGTATAGTGACTGGGCTACGGTCTGCAGTATAGTGACTGCAGTATAGTGACTGGGCTACGGTCTGCAGTATAGTGACTGGGCTGCGGTCTGCAGTATAGTGACTGGGCTACGCTCTGCAGTATAGTAACTGGGCTACGGTCTGCAGTATAGTGACTGGGCTGCGGTCTGCAGTATAGTGACTGGGCTACGGTCTGCAGTATAGTGACTGGACTACGGTCTGCAGTATAGTGACTGGGCTACGGTCTGCAGTATAGTGACTGGGCTACGGCCTGCAGTATAGTGACTGGGCTACGGTCTGCAGTATAGTGACTGGGCTGCGGTCTGCAGTATAGTGACTGGGCTACGGCCTGCAGTATAGTGACTGGGCTACGGCCTGCAGTATAGTGACTGGGCTACGGTCTGCAGTATAGTGACTGGGCTACGGTCTGCAGTATAGTGACTGGGCTACGGTCTGCAGTATAGTGACTGGGCTACGGTCTGAACGATCAAGGAATCGTGTTTCGGTTTCCGAGAAGGTAAAGAATTTTTATCTTCCCCAAAGTCTCCACCCAACCTCGCATTTCATGGGTACTTGCAGCGCTTTTCTCCGTAGTAAATTGGCCAGGGCGTGATGCCGCGGTTAGCAATGAGTGACGCTATACCTCCATCACCTCCCATGCTTTCCTGGCGTACACGGTAACAGGTTTCCCTTCATTTCACCTTTTGACGTTTCCTTCCGCATATTATTCGGGCTGTATAGTGTGGGCTACTGAATGCATATTTGAATGATCCTTGAAGCTGCAGCAGTCCCATTACAGGTCTGGGCAGGCCTTTAGGGCCCCTGGAGTTTGAGGCTTTCAGAATTTGTAGACAATCCGCACATGAAGGTGGTACGATTGTCAGCCATACGCACCGGCCGCCTTTACCCCCAGGGGATATCCCTGGTGTTCATTTCTGTTCTGAGTCGACCGCAGGGCTATAGTGCGGCCGTAAGTATTAAGTCAAAAGAATATCTCAATGGCCTCATCGGGAATCGAACCCGCGACCCTCCGGCTTGTAGTGCAGTACCTCAACCAACTGCGCCACCCGTGCCTCGAACAGAGATATAGGGGGGGGGGGGGCACAGTAATTCCTGCGGGACATTGAAAATCTGCCAGTAGCGTTTGAGTGAACAGTTGCTTGAATGTGTGGAAGCCGCTCATCGCCAGCAGCTGTGGGAATAGTGTGCGCTGTATGGAGCAGCAGTTTGTTCTGGTGACAGAAGTAAATAAAAATACGGTGGAAACTTTGTTTCCCCACGTGCACTAAGGTCTGAGTAATGTTTAATGTCCTCAAGTGTAAAGTTTTTTAACTATTTTACCCTGAGGATGGGGACAGTATATTTGGAAAAAGTTTAAAGCTCACTCGTTGGAATAGAGACTTTCTTGAGAAGTTAACAGTCGCACAACTGGTCAAAAAATCTCCCGTTTTTGAATGGAACCATATGGTTTATTGTCGTATTCACAAGAGCCTGCTGCCGGCCCCATACTCTGAGCCCACAGATTCACGCCCTATTTTATCAGGTAGTTCCATCCTTCCATCTACTCCTAGGTCTCCGAAGTAGTCTGTTTCCTTCATGCTACCCGACTAAAATTCTGTACGTATTTTTATCTGTCCTATGTATTCTGTATGCCCTATCCATATTATCGTCTGCAATTTTGCCTTTATAATATTATTTAGTGACGGGTTGCAATAACGAAGTCTTATTTATGCAACAAGGAACTGGTTTAACATAATTCCAGGCATATTTATGTGCATAATTAAGTCGCACATTACTTACATTCAGTTATTTGGTTTTTTTTAAAGAAGGCAAATTGCAGTGTCAAAGACTGCATAAGTACACCTAGCATCACGTACTATTTGTAATGTTGTATTCATACTCGCAGTTACTATATACAGTGTGTCTAAAATGCTTCGGCGAACTGCAGTAGTTAGTCCCCCACATGAAAACAAGGAAAAAGTAGTTCATGTCAATATTTGTCCGCAAACAGTTTTCGAACTACAGCCCAACAACGTGTTCACCTCAATCCTTTATATTTTTATCCGTGGGCACACTTAAAAAACTGTTGCTATTCAGCTTCAATTGAAAATGGATAACCTCTTTACCAACGCATTTTTGATGCCTGTCAAACCATTTACAACCGCGCCGGGACCTTTGAAAGGGTGCGACAGTCCGTGATGAGAAGTGTCAGTGCGTGCATTGATTCAGGTGGAGGATTTTTGGGCGTTTGTTGTGAATTATGACCAGATAAACTAGAAGTACTCGACCGTTATTAAATTGGAAACATGTACTGTAAGTGTATTGTGCCAGTTGTAAATAAATATTACATACTAAAGTATTTATTGATGAACGTAATCTTTCAATTAGACTCAAAGATACACTCATTTCCAGACGTACGTTTATCTGATTTTTTCTTTGTTTTGATGTGAGTAACTCCCCCTTTAAGGAATAACTCCCCCTTTCAGGGATAACTGCCCCTTTAAGGGATAACTCCCTCTTTAAGGCTGTACGAGCATTTTAGATATATTCTTTACTTTGTTCCTTTATTTTTTGCTCGTAGGGATCAGCGGGTGAATGTTGTAAAACTGTGAACGCTTTTTTAACACTAGCGAAAATAGACGTTATAAGGAAGAATACACAGAATTATGCGCTAGAGTGTTGTATTGTGTAGCTCAATCTGCGGTGGATTCCGAATTAACTTGTGGACGGTAGGGGACTTAACCTGACATGAGGATCCACTACGTCTGTTCTTTTCTCGCATGACGTTAATTCCTTCTTCCGTCTGGCAGCTTCAGGTCCGTTCCAACTGGCTACATCGACTTGCAATTACCTTCCCACTGGAATCAGTACAGTTTCTTAGACCTTGATTCGTTTACCGTTCAGAACATGTACAAAGAATTATGCTCCTGTCGTTTTGGGTTGTTTTTATTTATTGTTGCCGTAAGAAGGTTTTTGCGTGATCTCATTATCGATAGCATCGAATTACAGAATGACCATTGAATACTATGCTGAAAAGGATGTGGAAGGGACACGTCATGGACTATTTTTTATGTACTCTCCCCCAGAGAGAGAGAGAGAGAGAGAGAGAGAGAGAGAGAGAGAGAGAGAGAGAGAGAGCTGAAAACTAAATAAATGTAATGGCCGTGCCCATGGCTGAGGCGTTAAGTCGCCGGCCTCTCACCGCCGGGGGCCGCGTTCGATCCCGGGTCAGCCCATGTGGGATTTATGGTGGACAAAGTGGCAATGGAACAGGTTTTTACCCGAGTACTTCGGTTGTCTCCTGTCAATTTCATTCCACCGGTGCTCCTTTACAAGGAAAAACGAAAAAACTGATCATCTTCATCACAGGGGTGCACAATAAGCCTCAAGGCTGCGGTGCGTCCTTAGCACCTGCTGCGGCGCCCTTCTCCACGAAAAGAAAAGAAAAGAAAAAAGAAATGTATGACAAGTAATACATAACTTAAGATTAACGTTTCATTAACAGTGCAGAAATTAAGATTAACCCTTTAAAGACGAAGCGTATCTGTTTTATATAAGGACTCAGTGCGTACGGCGCTGTAAACACTCTCCACTTCGGTTATAAAAACCAGTCTGTTAATGTTTTATAAGGCAAAAGTTGCTGTTTGTTCTGAGATCCGTACAAAACACATAAACGCAATGTGGGCACCACGTAGAATTTTTTAATGTTAAACCTGGTGGTATGTAAAGTTACCGCTAGGCTTTAAAAGGTTAATATAAGGGATATGCATTACAGAGAACTTGGTGTTGGCAGCAATGTCACTATTACGTAATGTGACTCAGCATATATATATTATATGGTATCCCGTAATTTTTCTGCGGGGAGTATGAAGAAAAAAACGAAACGTATTAGGATAGCTGGTTTTCGAGCAGGGTTTTAAATCCGGACGTTCCAGATGCTAAACAGGTGTTTTACCTGCTTGACTGAGGCTTTAGGTTTTGGGGTTCTGAAGGCACAGGGTTTCCATTTTGGAAGCCCAACAATCCACATTTCTCTAACTGCCGTTAGGCCAAAGTAACTACCGTCGTGGCTCCGATCCCTTTTGATTGTAATAGTCACTCAGTCGGTAAACAAATATGAGTGCCTGTGATGGAGCGTGGGGGTTTACAAGGGCACCTGCATGGTCCCCGTCCCGAGCCAGATGAATGCAGTGAATACACACCCTGTCTGTATAAGAAATGTTTTAACATTAATCCTCGCCACATTTGTTTGGCTGTTGCAAGTGGTCGCTGCCTTCAGAATTTTACCGAACTTTTGTGTGCCTCTGTAGTGTCTGTCAAGTGTGCAGCGTGCGACAACCAGACGAATGAGACTCAGACTTGTAACGCTATGTGTTTATAATTCCATGATGCCTTCAGCTACCTATCTTCGTCTTCCCCTATTCTGCTAGGAAGTTTAATCTCTTTCTGTGTGCCGTAATCTCTTCAACAGCTATATCGACCTGCAGTTTTATCTCGTATGCTCATATTTATTTTTTGTTTGTGTGTATACATCTGTGAGGGTCTTAAGTTCCTATTTCTGTTTGTTGTTGTCATCCGTTTTGTGTTTCATGCAACCATATTTTGCTGCTATTTTGGAGTCTCAATGTACTGGTATGTGTGTCAACATTATTTTGTAACATCTCCACTTACCTGTCACCCCCCTCTCCCCAAATATTTTAGAATGAACTGTATCAGTAAGTTAATTTCGGTTTGTTGATAATGCTGAATGAGCCATTGATGTTAGGCATCTGGAAATTTGTATAGAGATGGATCATAAACATACTAATCGTGTATGAAATATTGTCAACAGATAGGCCTACTGACATGATAGTGCGAAATGTTTTGAGATTATATCAGGCAAATTTAACGTTGTTGGAATGTGTGTCGATGAAAAATTGTCACTAATTATTATTATTATTATTATTATTATTATCATCATCACTTTACTGGGTGTCATCTGGTTGTACTACTTTTTATAATATGTTTGATGCTGAACTTTTTCTTCAGCCTCACCTCCTGCCTTGCGCTGTGTTGTATTACGTGCTTGATGCTCAACTCTTTCCTCGGCTCAGCGCGTACTTCATAGGGAACCAGGGTGTGACGCGTTCACGCACACCAAGGGCATAACATGTAGGCAGACTTGTCTTGTTTTAGTCTCGCAGAATAGACTGACATGCTTGCCAAAAGGTATTTCGTAATTCTTCCCAGGACTTTTCGCCGGCTTTGGCTGTTGTTCAGTTAAGCCCTAGAACGCAACGTACAGTCCGCGGTTCTTTGACGTTCTGTTTGAATTATGGCATAGTATTCGCAGTAATTTTTATATAACTTTTATAGACGCAAGAAATAAAATACACTGCATTCATGTACTTAGAAAAGAGCCTCATTTGCTGCGCATTTTACAGTCGCCTGTATGCAGATATCGTTACAATTTCTCGGTAGCCCCTGCTGGTCCATTAACCCTTTAAAGACGACGCGTATCTGTTTCATATAAGGACTCAGTGCGTACCGCGCTGTAAACACTCTCCACTTCGGTTATAAAAACCAGTCACTTAATGTTTTATATGGCAAAAGTCGCTGTTTGTTCTGAGATCCGTACAAAACACATAAACGCAATGTGGGCACCACGTAGAATTTTTTAATGTTAAACCTGGGGGTACGTAATGTTACCGCTAGGTTTTAAAGGTTAAACTCTACTGTTGTTTCCGTCTAAGACATGTCGAAGTGCTTGGTGCGTGCAGGCCACGTTGAGTTAAGGGACTTGAGGTTAGGCCGTAGAAGTTTAAAAATAATTAGAAAGGCATGACTGTCAAAATACCATGATACCGTAAATGCCGTAGATAAAATCATATTTGGTTAAATGTAAATCTAAATGTGAAAATCTAGATGAAATTTTCCATCTACTGTCTACTGTCTCACCTCCAGTCATAAGCTTTTCCACAAACGTGGCAACTTTTACGAGTATTTGCTTGTAGCTTATTACTATGTTTAAACCACTATTTATAATCTTTACAAATAGACACAACAATATACCCTGTTTCTCGATTTTGTTAGTGTCTCACGACATGTTTCGGTCGTACAAGGCGACCATCATCAGGTAAAAATAAGCAATTTTAAAGGGAATTAAGTGTTAAGGCGGAGGCCTCTCCTTTTACATTAACCCTTTAAAGACGAAGCGTATCTGTTTTATATAAGGACTCAGTGCGTACCGCGCTGTAAACACTCTGCACTTCGGTTATAAAAACCAGTCTCTTAATGTTTTATAAGGCAAAAGTTGCTGTTTGTTCTGAGATCCGTACAAAACACATAAACGCAGTGTGGGCACCACGTAGAATTTTTAAGTGTTAAACCTGGTCATATGTAAAGTTACCGCTAGGCTTTAAAAGGTTAAAATGGAAATTATTTCAGAATTCCATGGAATTCCGCCATAACACTTCTTTCCTTCAAAGTTGTGTATATTTACCTGATGATAGTCAGTCGCCTTATACGACCCAAGCATGTCAGACGGTAACAAAATCAGGAAGTAAGGTGTTTTGTTGTGTTTGTCTGTATAGATTGACATTAGTGTTATATGCACGCACAACGGGATAGATAATCCAAAAAGAGATTCAGGTTTAAAGTTTGCTCTTATGTCACTTTCATTATCGATGACAAATGTGAATCCGTTAAACTTGACCTTGTGAAGTTCTGTTTTCGTTTTACGAGTGAAGGCGGTTGTTCACACAAGTAGGTGCTACCACACATTGCACTTACTCGTATCTGGCGAGCAGATCGAATAGTACTTGTAAATCAATGTGCAAATAAGTACGTGTAAAAACTTGGCACGTCAACGCAACTGTTTCTTTAGTACTGAATCACAGTGCAATTCTGTGGGTTCCGTTTGTGTATATTCGTCCCTCTTATGAGCTTCAGAGTTATATGGTACACTGACCATGGCAAAATCTCATTTTCATATCTTACGTTTTCCGTAGTAGCAGACGACTTCGCTGCCCATCTATTAAAGTCGAGCTCGGTTCTAACGTCACGAAAGGGACGGGATGTTTTGTATCGTTATAAATGGGTGTCGTTGTAACCGAGGAGTGTAATGTTATGGTTAACAGTGAGGAATTAATTGGTACCACACAATATCTGACGCTATAGACGAGGTGTCGCATAAACCAATGTTGTTATAACCGGGTTCGAATACATTTATTTACTTTATAGTTATTTCTGTTCGATTTTGACCAAAATTGGAATATGTCGAATAGTTTTAGTTAAAATCTCAAATATGAAATTTGGCGAAAATTTGTCCTGTGCGAGTCACGCTGATACACGTTAACAGATATATAGACATGACAAAGCTAATGGTCGCTTTTGCGGTGTGCCTAAATAGTGTACGTCATGTAAACTTATTTTATGACCGTTTGTCGTACGTATTCGCCTGATCTGGTAGCCAAAAGCTGCGTGTTCGCCTCCAGAGCAGGCAAATATTAAATGGCCTTATTGAACGTTTAGATTGTAGTCGCCTGTGCTATGACATCTTGCTAGACTACACGGCGTCAAAAGCAGAAAGCCACAATCCGAACATTCACCGACCTTAAATCTTATTTGATAGTATAACCTTTACGGGCATCTACCTTGGGGGCTTCTGAGTAGAAGCATGCGGCCAGTTAAGTCAAATGAACGACCACTCTAACCTGCTGCCTACCCAGACACTGTGTGTATTGCCAGCCAGTAATTAAATGTCCGCATGTCGCGTCTGGCTGTTTAATTTTCTGCCTGTGCTGTTTACATGCTTATTTGCTTCTAGATGTGCTCTGTGATCTCACACATACTTTGTTTGCGTTTTGTTACTGAATATTTCCAGGAACTCTGTCGCGACTGAATCCAGCGACGTTTATACGTAAGGATTCCTTTATTAATTCCATAGTCTCTCTTACGACAGGTCCATAGCCTCTTAAAAAGCGAGTTCTCCACAGAGTGCGATCCAGTGCTTCCCCTTTGACTTTACGGTGTCCTCTCGTTTCTTTAAGGCCATTTAGTAGCTGCTTACATCTTCTTCCTCGTCTTTCCATCCCTTTCATCCTTCCTTCAATAATATGTTTTAGAAGGCAGTTTCTGCGCAAGATGTGACCAATCCAATTAGCGCTTCTTCTTTTTATTGTGTGTAGGATGCTCGGCTTCTCCTTGACGCTATGTAATACTTCTTCATATTGCACACGATCGGACCAACTGAACTCCTCTATCCTTCTCCAGCACCACATTTCAAAACTTCCCAAGTATTTCTGATATACGTTCCGAAGTGTCCAAGTTTCAGCACCATACAAAGCTGTGCTCAGAGTGTAGCATTTTACCTAGTACTAGTTTCTTCTTTAACCTTTTAAAGCCTAGCGGTAACTTTCCGTACCACCAGGTTTAACATTAAAAAATTCTACGTGGTGCCCACATTGCGTTTATGTGTTTTGTATGGATCTCAGAACAAACAGCGACTTCTGCCTTATAAAACATTAAGAGACTGGTTTTTATAACCGAAGTGCAGAGTGTTTACAGCGCGGTACGCACTGAGTCCTTATATAAAACAGATACACTTCGTCTTTAAAGGGTTAAATTTAAGTCCAATTTGCTGGCGAAAAGAGTCTTCTTGCTGAGTGCTGCTTTTGCCATGGCCATCTTGCATTTAACTTCACGTGTACATCTTGCATCATTTGTTATCTTGTTACCAAAACAGTTGAAATACTCCACATTCTCTGTTTGTTTTTCATCTATCGTAATTTTTTGAGGCAAGGTTGCGTTGAGATTCTCTTTACCTTAGCTTTTTTCGTATTCATTTGCATCCCATAACACCTTCCAGTTTCAGTTAGTCTATCAATCGTGCCCTGTAGTGCCATTTCTTCCTGAGCCAATAGCACGAGGTCATCTGCGTATTTCACAGTTCAAATGTGGTATAATTAGTAAGTGTTTGTAATGTACAGTTCGTGAAATTATACAGTCACTCAGAATCTTTAGCTGGTACAGAAAATGGAACATAGAAACGGCCTACAAGGAATGTAGGAGTATTTTGAAGATTGTGACCGAGATGTATTGTTGACCATAAATGTAGAATCATGTGTGGGTCGTGTAAACAGTATGTAGCGTGCGCGCATGCCATCAGTTCACTTTGACAGAATGGGTGTCACTTTCGAATTTACCAGAAAATGTTTCATCGATATGATGATGATGATGATGATGATGATGATAATAATACTCAACACTGCAGCCCTTGCTGGGCATTGGATTTCTTGGTATGTTTCGTAAGAATTTATTTTTTTAGGGTGGGGTTGTTAGCCCCACACCCAACCCCCAACCTGGAGGCCCAGGGTATCCCTTTTTGGCTGGATCATCACCTTTCACCTGTCTGGCAAGGGCGACCCTACCAGTAGCTACGCTACCGCCAGCACAGCTCTCAGGGTCATTTGACCACACAAGCCCCACCACTTCGTCAAAGTAGGGATACGTTCGGGGATTTCATCAATATGAGGATAATAATATTCTATATATCATTCTGAGCAACAGTTAACAGTTTTGGGCCCCTTAAACCCTGAAGATGGAAGTATGTTTTCCTCCGAAACGTTGGTAACTGACAGTGTCACACTCCAGAATACCGCAGTATTAAATCTTCTATCAGTCACTGACGTACTAGGGAGCCTCGATTAAAGGAGACCAATTTTCAGGACATGCAGTCTTTTTAAAAGGTCACTTGAAAACCACTGACCTTCAAAGCAGTGACAGACCTGAGCCAAAATCCGAAGGAGACCTGATGAAGTTCTCTGTCTCTGGAAAAGCGTCTCCAGCATAATTCATTTTTTTTATGAATATGAATACGAATGTGTATACAATTTTGTTGTAACATCAGTGTTGTAAGGTGCATTATGAAATTTTATGAATACTCATATTTCTTAATTAACATGTTCATTGATACAAGTGAAATTGAGTTTGTGAAATGAATTGTGTTCCTTTTGTTTCCAGGGAAACGAGATGAACTAGTGTCACCATCCAGTCGCCTCATGGTTGGGCAACCCTTCATTGGCGGAACTGGCATCTTCTCTCTCCTCCAAAAGCTGTCGATTTCTTGAAACATCTGTGGATAGCGATTGTGTGTATTGTTTTGTCGTGATTACACTGTATCCTTCAACACACTGTGACGTGGTGTATGCAAATCAATTGTTTGATTAAAATAACATGGGTCTGACTGTAATGTCAATGACGCACCGTCATGACTGAACGGACTAAGTTCTTGCACTTCGCGTGCTGTTCGTATGGGTGCTGCAGCTTATATAAAGCAGTTTCAAAACACAACACTCCGATGCCGAGAACTTTATTCGGACCTCGACACCTGAGTAGCGGATGGTACACATCAGACGTCTACGTAGTCACCATCGACACAGTAGCGTTTGTCCCACCATGGCGTCGATGCTTGTATCCCGGCGCAGAAAGGTTGTTATCATTGCCTGTAGTCAGGAGGTGACAGCTTGCTTCACGTCGCCGTCTCTTGCATATCGCGTGGAGCTAGATGCTTCTTAAAGAGTTCAAAGAGGTAGAAGTTACTGGACGCGAGGTCGATCCTCAGCCTCTCAATCATAGTGCTGTAACCAGTGACAAGTGCGGCTGGCAGTATGCATCCCGGTCACCCAGTGATTTCCATATCTCCAGACCCATTACGAAGCACCTGACTGGCAAATGATTTGCTGTAGACGCCAGCGTGAAGCAAGCTGTCACCTTCTGGCTACGTATACTTGACACTGATTTCTCCAACGTCGGATACAAGCCTTGGTGCCACGGTGGGGCAGATGTTTAAATGCCAGTTGTGACCACATGGTGGTCTGATGTGTACCATCTGCTACCCATATGTCGTATATACATCAAAGTCGGAAGGAAGTTCCCGGCATCATTGCGTTTGTTGAAACTTTCTTGCAAGATGACACACATCCGCACTTGCACATCTTTATTGCTTGTGTGTCAAAGAAGTTTTGTTTGCTTATATTCATACTGTCTTGTTTCTTCAGATTTATCATTTTACTCCTGTGATTTTGTGGGCCGGGATAGCTCAGTCGGTATAGCGACTCGCTACAGGCTGGGCGGTCCGGGGATCGAATCCCGGTGGGGGCGAGATTTTGCGCACCCGTCCAGACCGGCCCTGGGGCCCACCCAGCCTCCCGTACAATGGGTACCGGGTCTCTTTCCCGGGGGTAAAGCGGCCGGGGCGTGGGTCTAGTCACCCCATCCCCTCCTCATGCCGAGGCTCACGAACGGTTAGAGCTATACCTCTATCCCCCCTCTTGGGCCCTCAGGGCCTGTTATAGGGTGAACCTTTACCTTTTACCTGTGATTTTAGTTTTCTTTCGCATACCTCGCCTTTCTCCATACATTTCGTGTTCATATTGATGCAGTATTGATATTCTTTTTTTTTATGTTGTTTCTTACCTCTACATAATGTACGGTGCGCAGTACAGTAGAATTCTTGATACAGTTCCCCCTGGCTGTCCAATACTGGCTGCCTGTTAATTCCATATTTTTTCCTGAGCACTTTGTTCTGAAACAGTCAGTGCTGGTTTTCAAGTTACGTTGCCCGTGAATATGAAGATTTTAGCCTTTTGGGATCCCCCGAAAATTTGATTTTTGTACACTAAACTACACGTTGTCGTAACCCAAAATACCGAAATCGTCACCCAGAATGTATTTTTTTTTTGTCAGGGTGAGATGCCAAATTTCAGACGCACACAAAACAGCTGGTAATGTTATACTACTGCATAGCCCATCTTTACGTTTTAGACAGTCTGTGGGTGTGATTCCTTGTAACAATTCGAGAAGGGCTGGGCGTAATTTCATGAGGTTTAATATTTTGGATTTCAGAGAAAATTTTTAATGGATTATTTCCAATTTTGGTTAAAATCGGTCAGTAATATTACACTTTACACTTACTACGTGCGTTTGTGCTCACATCGCGACCGCAACTCTTCCATA
>BLKM01000568.1:0-67500 GCA_013340265.1 Coptotermes formosanus | reverse complement strand
CCCACTTCTTGAAGATCCATTTTAATATTATCCTCCCATCTACGCCTAAAGTCTTCCAAGTGGTCTTTTCCCTCGGGTCTCCCCACGAAAACCCTGTATGTACTTCTGTCTTCCATACGTGCCACATGCCACATCATATCGTATTCAGTAATTGCATACTTCATATTTATAAATAAAATGAATTATTTGAATATACGTATACCTAAGTTGTTATGAATTTGTGTAAGAACAATTTTAATATTTGTGGCAAAATTTAAAGCGCTGTGAGAGCGAAAGTGTTTACATTTAATATCATGCATTTTACTCGGGACTAATCTACGTCGCCATTTGTAAGTTATCCTTCTCGTAGGTGTAATATTCAAACTGGCTGTGAATATTTTATTCGCATCTGAAAAGCGTGTTAAATGAGATCATTCACGCATTTTGTAGCCTGCTCGCAAATGAGCTTATACCCACAGCATGGGCCAAACGTTTCTGTGTTATATCCGTTTATTATCAGCCCACAGAGGGAAAAATCTAAGGATTTCTTATGCATACGAAGCTGTATATTGAGTAACTGTGCAGTCGGCTTGATGTTGTGGACACAAGTTTTTCTGAGTTGAGTTTTCCATTTAACACATGTTGAAAGCATGAAAAACTCCAAGCTTAGAATACTGGGATGTGTAATGCAGTTATGCTTTAGCATATAACCAGATCCTTTCCTTCTTCTGAGAGTCACCACAGACAGACGAAAAGTCATCAATCATCGTCCAGACCACTGCACAACCTTTTTTGTTTCCTCGTATTCGCTGTCTGGATCTAACGTTCAGAGGCCTGCTGCTCTAAATCCCAACTCAGCATTACGCAAGTCCCATATCTTCAGCAACCAACAAAGAGCATTTATTTCGGTCCCTAGGCGTGGCGCAAGATCCTCGAAGGAGCGTAAGAGTGTGCAGTTACTTCTTGAGACACATTAACACTGTCCAGTTACTTATTGAGATATAAAGTAATACTTTCCACTTACTTCTTTAGACATAAAGTAACACTGTCCAGTTACTTCTTGAGACAAATTAACGCCGTCCAGTTACTTCTTGTGACATAAAGTAATACGTTCCAGTTACTTCTTGATACATAAAGTAACACTGTCCAGTTATTTATTGAGATATAAAGTAATACTTTCCACTTCTTCAGACATAAAGTAACACTGTCCAGTTACTTCTTGAGACAAATTAACGCCGTCCAGTTACTTCTTGTGACAAAGTAATACTTTCCAGTTACTTCTTGATACATAAAGTAACACTGTCCAGTTACTTCTTGAGACAAAGTAACACTGTCCAGTTCTTGAGACATTAAGTAATACTTTTCAGTTACTTCTTGAGACAAAGTAACACTGCCCACTTCTTGAGTCATAAAGTAACACTGTCTAGTTACTTCTTGAGACAAATTAACGCTGTCCAGTTACTTCTTGTGACATAAAGTAATACTTTCCAGTTACTTCTTGAGACATAAAGTAACATTTTCCAGTTACTTCTCGAGACATAAAGTAATTCAATTGACCGTCGCAAAATTTATGATGCGTCCTCTGTGCAAATACCGATACAGTGTTGTCTAAACTCTAAACAAGGTACTGTGACAAGCGACAAGCAGATCATGATGAGTCAAAATGTTCCAATATGAATTCCTCGGGACAGAAATAAGTAGGCTCGTTTCCAAAAACTTTGTGGCATTTAAACGAATTATGTTCGTGGAATTATACTCGTGCAAATGCATGCAAATTTTACGTTGGAAAAATCGCACTAATTACCGCAAACAAGTTGAAGCTTACGTGTCTCATCTTGTTTCGGCCGAAGTGACGTCTCGATCACGGAATTCGTTTTGAAATTATTACAAAACCGACTCAGTGGCAGTGCGTCAGTACCAATGTCGGCAGAGGCAGAATCGCTACTGGAAAGGCAAAGAACAGCACAATCCATACTGTAAAATCTGAAACAATCCGTGGCCCACAGATTATTTGTCGCTGACCATAAAACAGACTGCGTTGCATCAGGGGCTACGGTCGATTTGGTTCAGGAGAACTGCCGTGTTTCCTGGGGTCTCGTCTCTTTGACTTCCCTCTACCTCGACTGCTTCGCCCACGGCCGCGGTTCGTGGCCTGATCCAGACCACCCCGAGTTAGTTTGTTGAAATCGATGATGGCGAGTCTCGGCGGGGAGGGCGGTGATGGCTGTGGCCTTGGGGCGGGGGTTACTGTAGAGTGGCACACCACTCCTCCACCACCTATTTTCCTTCCTGCCAGGCTTCGAAGGCCTGCAGACACAGGCGGTTCTGGAAGGGAAGCGGGTAACTCTGGATAATGCAGCACGACGGCTGAACGGCGCCGATTTTGTTGAGGTGACAGTGGTGCAAGGTGTATTGGCGAACCCTCACCCCCATCACTGGAGGAACTGCCGCCATGGTCGTCGGTGGCAGTGAGTTCGTGCAGATGAAGTACTGCTTTGCCTCGGGTTGTGCGTGGGCGGAAGCGCGGACGCGCCGATGGGCTATGACTGGATCTCGCTCGCCTCCTGGGTTCAGGGGATGCTGCAACGGGAGCAGGCACATTGGCAGAAATCACCCCAATGGCTCGGTAGTAGTCCAGAAAAGTGCGGGCAATATTTCTACCAAGGCGATAATCTGATGCTCATATCAAGGAAATTTTCAGTATGATTCGTGGGGGTTGACTTCCGTTGCCTGGTTTTTCTTCCATCGCATGGCATGAAAATGCATTTTTTACTTAGACAAGCAAGGAACTAATACAGTTGCGGCAAGGAAAGTCGAGACAAAGCAGGTGTTGGCTGTGCAAGGCATTGAAAGCCAGGGACTAAAAGGCTAGGACGGTCACGGTAATGCAAGGCCCGCGCAATGCATGATAAGGCAGGATGGAGCAGGATAAGTCACATCAAAAGAATGCAGGCAGGGAATGGACGGACGCTAGCATAGGCAGCGCAAGGAACCTTAAGTGACAGCAAAGAGAAAGGACGGAGCAAACCAAAGCAGGCAGGTGTAGGACAAAGATAAGTATTCAGAAACTAGCAAGACGAAGCAACCTCATCCAGTCTGAAATGTACCTAGTGCACACAGACAGTTTAGTTTCGCCTACCCAGACGCAGTATCCTGTAACCCAGCCAGCTTGGTCCTTATCTTTGATCGCCAAGCCAGTACGAGACTAACATAGTACGTACTAGCCAGCTTGATTCTAGCAGAGATTAGCTAGTCCTAAAGTAGTGTTACCTAGCCTGACCAGGCCTAGTTTAGATTAACCTACGTAGCCCAGAATTACGCGGAAAGATTTTAATGTAACTTGGATTATCCACCCTTCTCACAGCCACAGCAATTGGTATGCGTGTCTCTTGTAACCCAGCCTACACAGCTCGAGGCTTGAAGCCCTTTCGTGGCCTAGCATAGCCGAGTCAGCCCGACTTAGGCCCACTCGCTAAACAGCACAAGCCTAGCTAGAGCACTGTCATAATCTTCTCAGCCCATCGTCTAACTTTTAATGAAGCACGCCGTTTCGGGCGCAAAACTGGTTGCCGAAACGTTTTGCTTCATTCACCCTTTAAAGACGAAGCATATCTGTTTTATATATAAGGACCCAGTTCGTACCGCGTAGTAAACACTCTCCACTTCGGTTATAAAAACCAATCTCTTAATGTTTTATAAGGCAAAAGTTGCTGTTTGTTCTGAGATCCGTACAAAACACATAAACGCAATGTGGGCACCACGTAGAATTTTTTAATGTTAAACCTGGTGGTACGTAAAGTTACCGCTAGGCTTTAAAAGGTTAAAAATTAGACGACGGTCAAAGTCCAAAAAAAAAAAAAGATATCAATGAGTCATATATTATCGTCAGGACCCTAAAGAGCTGAATTAACTAGAGGAGTTTAATCTGTGTACCCAGCCAATCAGCCTGTGTGACTAGCATTGCCTTGCTTAGCCTATCGTGGCCAATCCACACCAAAGGTAGTCAAGCATAGTCTAAACTACTCAGCCTGAATAACAGTTTACTTTTAACAAAGTCACGCCTCTTCATGCCGTAACATGTTGGGCGGTGTGTATTTTAATACGGGCCTGAAAGTACATACATGTACGTTTGTGTTAATATTTATCTGCAATTATTGCAGCTGTGTTCTCTGTAAATTAATATGACGGACGAGTTTGTTCTCCCTTTATGCGTGATGTTCTTTCCATTTAGTTGCAAGGATACATGCATCTTCTGTATACGGGAATATCCCGGGACAGTTTGGGCGCTGGTATCCAAGAAAAGAGACTTCCAAGGTGTAGCAGTTGACAGAGTCCTTCAGGGCCCCACAAAAATACCTGTAGACAGAGAGACAGAAAAAAGAGTTGTAAGAAATACATAGAAATACACATTATTTTATGCGTTATAGGTTTAAAACGTGACTACACATCACAGCAATGTTACTCTGATTGATTCAAAAAGGCAAGAGAATTACATATGTGGTGTGACAGACATGGGTGCCTGTCTTTGCTTTTGTAGTGTAATTTCCATAACTTGAAGTAACATAGTGTTCTGTCATTCTGTTAAGTATGGTTCTCATGAAACCAAAGTGTCTATTCTAGAAACTGGAAAACATGATGGCCTGGGTGTGAGGCTGGCCGCTCACCTCCATCTAGTGCCGAGGTTTAGAATGAGTGGAGCTGTACTTCTGCTCCCCCTACACGCCTTCATGGCTTGGGATGGAACAACTTTACCCTTTCTAGATTAATATTATTAGTTTCACTTCCTGTGCTTATTTTGCTATTCCATTGTGCGGAAGAGTTTACTAAATTTTACACGGATTTACAGTTTTACACTACGGTAGCTATATATGCCTTAATGTAACACAGACTTCTTATCTCCGTAAGGAGTAACTTTATATAAATTCTCTTACCCATTCGTGCAATTAAAAGTGAGTTTTATACGGTTTCATTCTGGGGGGCAAAACAAAAACACAAATACTATTTTTTTTACTGAATGTTCATATTTTCGTGTTTGTTTTCTGTTTCTACAAACCCGCGTTCTGTCCACACAAAGTTGTAGCAAGAGAGAGAGAAAAATATTTTTTTTTTCGTTTAAGCCTCTTGTATAGTTGTGCTGCGCAGGCCATTCTAATCTGAACTGAGCACAGAAGTTGATGCCAGTCCCATGAGTGTAGATACATCATGCATGAAAGCGGGTCCACATTCTCACTTGAAGTTACAGCTGCAGGCTACAAAACCTGTCGCATGTAAAGTTTTGCCCATGTGCAATATCTTCCTGTTAACAAAAAACTGCGCCAACGGTTTCGAATAGGGAGAAACGTTAGTCGGAAAGGGGATTCAGTAAGACCCTTGTTCTCGCTCCAACACCATCCCTTTCCACCCTTTCTTTAACACCGTCACGTATTACGAAGTTTGAGTCAAGTTCGAGCTTTGAATAAATGACGTTAATTCTCAAAGTTCACCAGAGCCATGAGAGTTACAACGCGTTTGGTTCGAAAGTTCCACTTTTCATGTCTCCAAGTTTTCACTTCCATGCTTCCCCTGCAAGAAATCTCCACTCATACACTCAATCCATTTCTCAGTTACAGCGATAGATGTCTCTACATTATTATTAATGCCAGAGAACATTTTTACAAGAGCAAAGGTGTAATTTAAGAGATAAATTACCTCAATTTTTATAGAAAAAATCTCAAAAGAACTCTTCTATTTGCTCGTCAAAAACATACTGATGGAAAATAAAAGTCACTGATTATTCATGCTTTAAATTCACGCGTATGTCTTTTGTTTTCATTTTTCATGTGTTAAAGTGATGATAGATGTAAAGCAAAGATTTAAAGGGACTTGTATCTTATGGGACAGAAAATGGCATTAAACATTTTTGAATGAAATTCAAAATAAATTATCATTAATTTCAGGTTATGGTATTCTGGTTTGAGACCCCGTGTAGTTTCATTGGTGGATACTAATGTTTCGAAGGGACATGCTGCCTCCAACTTCAGCGTAAGTACGCAGTGGGTGAAATATGTAAGATGAAAGGAAGACTGACAATCAGATTCGGAGGGGGGGGGGGGGGGGAGGCAGCGCTGGCCGAACCAAAAAGAACGGTGAATACGCGTTTTCAGAAACAATGTGTCGTTTACGCCAGAACGTAGAATCACCTTATATAATTAACATCAGCTAAATGCTATTTAATCTTATCTTTTCTAGCTCTTCTTGATTATTTTCAATCGCCCTGATGGCTTTTATTTTAATGCCTTTTTGTGTTCGCTGTAATGCATTATGTTTCTACCATTTATGAACTGGTCTATTTACATTGTCTGCCATTACTTTCGAATTTGTATCTTGTTGTGTTCTCCTGTCTTCCCTCCCCCTTTGCAATATGAAATGTATTCTGATATTTTTACGTCATAGCGGCATTGTCTTTTTGCTGACGTAATGACAGTTGTGTTAGAGGCTGCTATAGCCGGTTGTCGGTAGCAACGTAGGTAGGCCTGTGAACAGTGTTGTAATGTACTGAAAGCGGTTACAAATACAAAAGTAAATATTCCTATACAATAGTATTACGGTACGGCTATTGTGCACGAAGTAATGCGTACAGTTATAAGTGATACGGATGTTTTTAGTTGCCTCTGGTTTTACGCACTGTTTACCGGTCATCGTTACATGGCGTATCTATTACTTGTAAAGGTAAAGTTATGGTAAAGCTATCCCTGTACAGGCCAAGACAGTCCCTGGGGGTTCCAGGAGGTTGAGGCTCCCAGATTTCCAGACAATCGGCACATGCAGGCGGTAACGTCAGCCCTACGTACCGGCCGCCTTTACTCTCTCAGGAAATACTCCTGTTACTCATTTCGGTTAGACGCTGAGTCGACCCCAGGGCCAGGGCCACAATACGGCCGGAAGGACTAAGTCAATGAAAAATTCGAATGACACCATCTGGAGTCGAACCCGCGACCTTCGGACTTGTAGCGCAGTGCCTCAACCAACTGCGCCACCGCGTGCCGTATCTATTACTTGTACAGGAGAAATAATATGAGCCAGACATGTTGCTGCTCTGTACGGTGCCTTATGCACTGCAGGCACCATAAAGACCAGGATTTCCCTCAATTATGTTTAAAGATTCAGTTCGTACCGCGCTGTAAACACTTCCTCTCAGTTATAAAATCATCAGTTAATGCTGTACTGGGGAATAATCACTGTTTGTTCTGAGATCCATATGAAATACATAAATGCACCCTATGGGCAGAACGTAGAATTTTCGAATGTTAGACCTGGTGGTACATAAAGTAACCACAGGGCCTTAAAAGGTTAGTGAATGTGCGCGTTCAGTCGCTTCCTTTGTGTCGTACTGTTTGAACTTCTCTGAAGGTGCGTGACTTTTACATTATTGCAAGAAATCGAGTAAGAGCTTTGGTATTATATTAACACAGGCGCATTTTTCACGAGTAGACATTCCGAGGCTGTATTATTGTCTGTCCATTACAGTTACTTAGCTTTAAGAATCACCACTTAGCGGTAGGCGCAGTGTGGCCTGCCCACAGACTGGCCCGTATACGGAACACGATTTGACTAATGTTTCGGCAGAGGTTTCACATCGTTTTTCTTTTCCAGAATGCCAAGAAGTAAACCGAGAACGGTTTCACGTAACTTAACAAAATAATGTGAAGAGGAGGACATGTAAAAGGCTACTAGAGCGGTGGAGGCAAAAAGGATGGGTACCTACAGAAACGTCAAAATACCGCGCACAATATTGCAGACCTTTACATAACAAAACATGCACAAAAACTGGCAAGAAGTTTTAAATTAGCAAGTAGATTCATTAGAGGAGGAGCTGGGGAAGTACATACTGCTGACGGAGGAGAAGTTTTAGGGGTTGACGCGTAATGAACTGAGAATGGCGTAGGCGTTCATTTAAGTGAAATGAAGCGTCCTTTCAGGTCATCAGAGATTGTAGGAAGAATTTGATTTGATTTAATCTCAAACGCCAAAAAGAATACGTCGTCGTGTGGTGTTTCAATAGTAAAATGTCGACAGACTCTTCGACATCTTGCAGAAAGTGCATTAGAGGCACCATCGTACCTCAGTCCGTGTACTCAACGTTGACGGAAAGGGACTGACAGCTGTAGCGGACGTCGTTCGCATAATCACGGAGCAGGGCGCGAAGCTGACTTTGGCTGTAAGAGGTATGTTGATTACTGTCTTTGTAGCTATGTGTGCCAATGGACAGTTCATATCTTCGTAGCTTTTTTCGCTTCCCCACCCATAACCCCTTACCTCAGTTTTGACTCGCGCACCCTGAGGCAACTTTTATCTGCCTAGAATTGTATCCATCGATACCAAGTTCCATGTCTTGTCTTGTATGTATTTCTTTTCTTCTGTTTCTGCTTTATTTCCCTCCCTATTCCATTTCCGCCTGCCAAGTTCTAGAATGTGAATAATTTCCTCTCTGCCGCTTTGTATCGTGTGCCATCATGGCGCAGTCTACTTTGCAGTACAGGCAAGTAAAAAAACCACAATCATTTGAAAAACAACGATGATTATATACATATAATATTAGGTGCTAATTTTTCGTATATGTTTTAATTGTCATCTCGTTGACTTGAAACTTTTGCTTTTTCACACAGCAGCTTCTCTGACTTTTGTGGGAAAATGTTCACGCGATCATTTACGTTGTAAGACAGGGAAATATTTTCTTGCCGTTTCCAGGGAAACGCGAGTGTTTTCACGTACATATACAGATGGAAATTATAAATTCAGAAAGCTCAAGGGCGAGGATGAATTTAATGAACTGTTAACGTAACATAAATCACAGGAGGGAAAGGAGGAGGACGGTTACTAATCGGATAAAGAAAGAGAAGAAATGCATGACGGATGAAGATAGAACAGCAATACAAAAACACTGGTCACCAACAAATGCACAAAGAGAGTCTTATCATGAATTGTAACACACTCCAACATGTTTCGACTCTCTGCGGTCCGGGCCTCCAGGCCTGGAGGCCCGGACCGCAGAGAGTTCACGCCTCCAGTACACAGTCAACAGCACATTCTCACTCAACTGTAAAGTGCAACCTTAGTGTAACGATAACAAGAAGTTCTCCCTGAACATGACCCAGCAGGGTCGAAACATGTAGGAGTGTGTTACAATTGATGATAAAACTCTTTTTGTGCATTTGTTGGTGATTAGTGTTTTTGTATAATATAGCGCACATGGAACACATTAAATTTGAGAACAGCAATAGTTCGTTGTTGAATTCTAACGGACGTTTTCCACTGGTGTGTAATAACTGTGGATGTTCATTTCTCTTAACCGTGAGACATACATTCCTTAATGTTTTTGAGGACATTTTAAATCGAAAAAAAAAAGGAATTCGTCGTTATGAGAATTGGTATAACAACATTAATTTGAGTTCACATTTACTTTGTAGAAGATACGAAGGTGAACTTATTCCTATACCTAAACACTTTAACATGGAGACTTTGGGGAGTGTGGAGGTAAAACTCCACACACTTTTACCTCGGCTGGAAGTGGTGGTGCCTGGAAAACTGTCGGCTCTGGTCGCTTTACCACCAAACTCAATTCTCACACTCTCTCTCTCTCTATACATATACATATATATATAGGTTAATAATAGGATTATCTGCGTGCATGTTTTTTTGTGTGTCCGCGAAGTTATTCTTATATAGTGACTGAAACATTTAGCATACATTTCTGATCAAACAGGTTTGCGGATATTCGTCATTAAGTAGAAAAATAACCGTTTTTATGGGTGTCTTACCAAAGTTATATCAAGTATGGACACTTATTTACAAGAATGTTTGCATACAGGTTTTAAATGCCCTGTCTAAAGGTGTTAACAAATATAATAATAATAATAATAATAATAATAATAATAATTTTTCCGTGGACAAGGATTATTGTTGAGCAGCTAATGGGTCCTCTGTGAGTCAATAAATTCCCCGCATTTTATGGGACGCGGAGTTTCAATGCAGCATTCGCAAGACTCCGCTACTTGTCCCTGTCCTGAGTGACATCAGTTCAGTGCACACGCACACATCATATTGCTTTTACATTCCTTTTTAATACCATCGTCTTATATGCGTGGGTCTTGCATGCGTCCTTTTTCCCTTCAGGTTTACCACATCAATATGCCTCACCCATTTCATCTTTTGTGTAATAGTAATAATAATAGTAATAATAATAATAAATCGACGACGACGATAAAATATAAGGGTGAACTGGAATCTACAATTCGCATTTCGCAAAACTTCGATGGAAGGATTTGATATCTAGGTTAAAGCACACTTCTGATTTTTCACCTTTATAAATACAGTTGGGAGTTACAAAGGTTAGTGCTCTGAGGGGCCCCTTAGAAATAGTTGTTCTCCGTCACTGGACCACTGATCGAAATTGGCTTCATGTAAAGGGCTGAGTAGGAACTTTTGCACCTGATGGAGGCTAGTCACTCAGCTGCTGAAACGTTGTGTTTGAAAAGTGCCAAGGCGACAGGAAATGCCCATTATAATGATCATACCTACTGTAACGCACCGTCGTCAGCAGTATTGAGATATATCTGTGGATTTGATGCCCCTGTGGGATTCGGACCGGAAACTACTTACTGATTTACATCATATAATACAACTTTATAGTGGTGCAAGATCTGTTGATTATGGTTCATCAACACTAACATAAGACACACATTAAGCAGGGGAAACTGGCAGTGACAGAGTGTAAGCCTGCACTCTTACCATGTGTGTTCTAACTCAATTTCGGTCAGGACTGTACATTCGAGTTTGCTCAAACGTGAGGCTGACACGCCATTTGTCAAGCTGCAAGGCTCATCGTAAGACTGAAGAAAGGATATTAGCGTCTTCTCTAAGCAAATGAGGGCGGGGCCACTGGAGGCCTAGAACACGTGGGCCGGCAATTTCTACAGCTGCTTATAAGGTGGCGGTTTGTAACTTTCCTTATCTTTACACCTAATATACGTAGAAAATTTCGTTAGCCCAAAGTATAAGATGATTTTACATAACTACGGCTACTGACGCACTCATCGAATCGAGGCCAGTCAATTCAAATTTATTCTATCTCGAATTTCATACAGGCAAACACAAGTTGTTTTTCTTAGTATTTATTACTACGCTGCAATTAGAAACCGTATTGTATGGGCAAAACAGGATGGGAAATCTAAAAATGTAAAAATTTATTCTGACTCACTAATATTTTGCAAAAAGAGGATCTCTTCGTCACTCGTTCCGAGTTGCCTAATACAGTAAGACACAGGCACGTAGGCACTCCATGCAATAAAAATAGGTATGCCTTTTCATCATTTTACTGAGTCAATTGACTCGATTCGACTAAAATTGATTCGGTTTGTATGTCAGCAGCCTAAATGGCTTAAAAACTAATTGCTTTACGGATGGCATAACTGACAGTTTTAGATTGTCATCACGTTAGAAGAGATTAGAACTGTCAGGAGGTTTTTCAAAATGTATGGAAAATGTTGCACCAACAAACCAAGGCACTGTGACAATAATACTGGAAGATCTTGATTATTGCCATTCTGTTTTGCTCCAACTGTCTGTCTTTAGATTTACGGAGAACACGCTATGTTTAGAAGCAGTAGTTACCTGGAGTGTCAAATATTTGAAGAGGAGGAGAGCGTGCTCGGTTAAATATTGAAACTGCGATCCATATTCCGTAAAACAGTAATTTACGGTTACATGTAAATTTTGGTGAGACAAAATTACTAAAACCTAACACTTGGCTTGGGCAAGTCTCACGGAAGGGGCCCCTTAATTCCACTGAGAGACAAGAGAAATTACTACAGTATTTTCGTCGTGCAGTTTGTTTCAAGCGATGATACCAGTTGCAGATTCCAGGCTACGGTTGGGGGGTGGGAATGTCAGAATCGACTATAAAGATGCAGTGTGACAGAATGTGGATTAAATTCACCAGGATCAGTGTTAGGGACAAAACCTGATATACAACACTGTTACCAGTTTCTTCAGGAAAATACTTCTGGATGAACAAGCTGTGTCACAAAATCGAAAAAAATTTTAGTGTACTGTACTTTTTCATTCTTTGTAGAGATGATGGACCTGGCGATGATTTCGTAAGTGGCGAAATTTTTGTAGATCAACATAGCATAAAAGACAGGCACAAATAAATAGACAAATTTTTAAATATCAAACAACAAATGGGCATAATTTGGGTGCATTTGTTGGTTCATATTAAGAGAGCTAACTATAATTGCACGGAATGGAAAGTATAGAATAAGCAAATATTTGAACAATAGTTGTATTTGATGGAAGTGACGTTATTTGATGAAAATTTAATGTAGTGGCAAAAAACTTAATCAAATATTTGATAAAATGGTACTTTTTTGTAGAGAGCTATGCTTGGTATCCTGTTTCAGGATTCAGGATTTATTTCGCAGTGCACTTTAGCATGAACTGCTTTTATTGCGCGAGGGATTAGTCCACAGCAGGACCCCAAAAGCGAAGCAGACGTGGCGGGAGCTAGATGATTAATAGTGACGAAAACTCACTTAAAACACACACACTCACACACCGAGTTCCATGCAGCAGGTTGCATAAAAACCGGGGATCCAGGAACGTGACGAGGACACTACTATTCAATTAAATTTAAATTGCAACAGAAATTTTATTACCCAAGCTGTAACGGAAATATTGAATTTTTAGTTATTTGGAAGTTCAGGCCTTACATAGAATAACCAAGAATAACGAGGAAATTAAATTTTTTTTTCACTAGAAACGATTGCAGTTCTCTGCATGTTCTGTACCAAACTTGTTTAAAGAATTCGAGGGGAAATACACGATTTGTTATAGATTGTGATCCTTTGGGCATGACTCTGTGTTGGCTAAGTGATTACCAACATTGCTGATAAAATAGCTTCCTCAAGTTTCAGCTAACTCCACGGAACACAGTCCTTCTTGAACAGCTGACAGTCCCTAAGTTACCCAAGAAGTGCGCCGCATTTTATAGAACACGGAGGTTCATTACCGTGTTCACAACAGCCCGCCGCTTGTCCCTATCCTAAGTCAGATCAATCCAGTCCACACCCTTCTAACCAATTTCTTTGAGATTAGTTTTAATATTATCCTCCCATCTATGCCTAGGTCTTCCAAGTGGTCTCTTTTAATTCAGGTTTGTGAACCAATGTACATGTGAAATATTAAATATCAAACTTTACGTGGTTTAAAATGCATATTACATTTTAAAATACAGATAAATTTTATGTGATTGTGGTATGTAACAAATAATGTGTGTAGGTGGTACTATGTCACCATCCAAGCAGAGGATTGTTGACACTGTACCGGCGGTGTGGTTGAGGATTCAGGTCTGTGAAGCTGTGTCACTGAGTAAGTGGTATACGAGCTTTCGTGGTAGCATATTGCCTTCATCGTCTAGGCTCGAGAAGTCCCGGAATGATGTTTAACCCTTTCAAAAAAGACACTGGCACAGCAGGGTTTTCTAACGCCCGGAGCGAGCAATCACAAATTACATAAATTACGAACTTAAAAAAAGTCACAATTGTGTATTGAATTTTCTTTTATTTGTCTCAATAATTTAAAAATTGTTCAGCGCAGAAAATTACATTTTTTCCCCCATTTAAAGTATTCACTTTGCCGTGCATTATTTCCGCCCCTTGGACTCTGCTGCCCAGGGCGCGGGACCCACTCACACCCTTCCTAGTTACGCCCCCGTATGAAGGCACCACTTTTCTTCGGAACGTCGGGAGCCATTCACCCAACGACACAACGTCACGTCGCAAAACACCTGTATCCTCCATGGCTGCAGAAAGTTGTCGCCCATACGTGCCCTCATAGAATGATATACGTATACAACGCAAAGTTCCATGTGTCATGTAATGAGGAATGACAGAATGTATGTGGGCGATTAGAAGGCGGTGACGTATCTAAGCACAACAGCTCGTAGCAAGCGAGTGACAATAAAAATATCTTAGTTTTCAAGACACGAACCGTGAACTGAGGGATTACAGTAAAATATGCGATATCCGGTATTGGATTATCCGGAAATGTAGATTGACCGGTAAATTGACAAAGAGTTGTCAGGTACTGTAATGTTGTACGATTAGTTGCTTTATTGCCTTCGCCTGTTACACAGTGTTACAGTGCAGTGCCTGGAATATTTAATTTTTTTCATGGAAGGTGTTGGCAAAAAGTGGAAAAGAGTAGTGTTAACGACAAAGGCAAAAATACGTGTGTCCATGGGGTCGCTAGGTACACTAGGATATATATCAAGTATGCTCTTCTTATATCTGGGAAATTGGGATATCCGGCAAACCTTTGCTCCCGGAGGTGCCGGATATCGCAGATTTTACTGTATGGATCAAAATTTATACAAGACTTACTTATAAAAGTCGAAGGAAATTATGTGCTTTCAACATTTGGTGTATGGAATCATAATATAATGCCGTTTAAAGATTTCGTCTTACCTGAGAATAAATGGTGTTCCATTATAAGGACCAATAACTGGATGCTGTACAGAGATTTAACTGCTGTCAATTCTGAGAATTTTAAGTAAATCAGAAATGCCATATACAGACAAACTGTGGAGTTTCGAAACTTTGACTTTGGTGGCACATACAGCTGTCAAGGTACTTTAAGGGCTTTAAGTATATTTGCCCATTGAGCCGTGAGTAAATTACAGGGCACGATTTGAAACAATATGGCCTTTGGAGTGCTAAGAGCCCGCAAGCCCAGGATCGCACGCGCCGAGGTGCAATAACAGTAAAGAACTCTGCACAAGCTGGTGAGGGTTAGCTTCGCTGTAGTGAGGGGTGTTGGGACCTGCAACCTACGACAAGAAGAAGACGCAATTAAAACCCTCCATTAATCTTAGAAGGGAGCACCAGATGTGGGGTTGATGGGGCAGAAGGGGTTGTGAGGGTGTGCAGCTATACTGAACTTGCTTGCTTGTCCCTCCCCTCCGTTTCTATAATCCTAATAGTCTTCGCGTAACGCACACTCGCAAGCTACGGCAGTCATTTGTCGCCAATCCTTAATAATTGTATGCTGTTTATACGTAGGGCATGTATATATGTCTCCCCCCCCCCAGCCATTTCTTATTGCAGTTTTACAAGACAAATTTCTACATCGCTGAATTCTGTGTTTTGTTGCCTTCGTGCGGGCTGAAATGTTTCACGGTGTTTCGTTTTGAAATTCCGTTTAATTTTACTTCATTACCCAGACTAGTAAGACGTAACTGAATTCAACCGGGTCTGCTTCAATTCCGCTCGACACTGAGGTAGGTGTGTTCTAATTCTTTCCCACAGTACAAACAGGGATAATCAACGATATTTTCCTACCCGATATTATTCTTTAACCTTGTTTCATTAGCTGCGAACAACGAGCCTGTGTAATTGGTATGGCCAACGTAAATAACTACAAATGAAATAGTCGTTTGTTGATGCACATTGCGGAGAAGAGTGAAACAGTCAAGACATACGACAGAACAATTTTCTTTGTTATCTCGTATTTGTTAGTAGTTTATTTAACGACACTGCTAGTTGCCCTGACTAGTGTCGAATGATCGGATTATATTGCGTAATGAATTGGAAAGGACGTCGAAGGAAGCGGTAGTGACGTAATTAGGAGTGACGTTTCGGCGCTTACCTGGAGTGACTGATGAAAGAACAGGAAGTGCTAGTAAGTGTGTTTGGTGTTCCGACAACTACCGAACACAGGTCGCAAGCATTGTCGATTGAGTCAGCTTGTTCGGTTACCGTGTTATTAATAGGGCTAATTAAAGTTCAAGAAATTAAATTTTGGATTTGGTTTTAAAAAAACCTGGCGCTGACAGTTTATGCTCTTAATTGTGATAAAATAGACAAGGCGGATTATTTCATTGCTTTAAGCTCTGATTCCATGTCACACTGCAAACGACAGCCAGCCTGTCTGTCTGTCTGTCTTGGCTTCGAGCTCTCTGGGGCTCAAGATTGAATATTGTTAATTTCTGAGTCTGATCATCGGAATGACAGTCGCCTTCGAGCCAGAGAGGACGAGTCTATCTTGAGCCCCGTGTCTTGGTCTTCGGTAAACGTCAGTCCAGGATTTTGCAGTACACTATGCCCTATCTATGCAGCTCAGTCACCTGAACAGCAATAAACATGACCGCCAAGTTTAAGTCTCTTGTACTATTTGAGGCGTGAAACGTAATGCATGTACGTCACCAACGATTTAGCACTTTTAGGGTGAGCCCAGGGTCATGTCGCTCTTTAAGTGACCAGTGGGTCAGTCTGTACATGTATGAGGTGTGAAAAAAGAGAAGAAAGCGGAGGGGTGCAGTGAGAGGTACGGCCTTTATTTTTATTACAAAGGAATTAGAGAACGTCACTAATCTCAAGCTCTCAGGCAGTGTCCTTTCGTCCTTCTGGTAAAATTAGGCTGGAAATATGGTAAAGCATTGGGAAGTGAAGAAAATAGTGTAATGGGAAATGGATTTTGGGAGTACGCAAGAGAGTAAAGAATTAGAGCATTCAGGCTGAATTTTCTGTTTGGATAACTGCATTATAAAGACATTTTGATAACGCTGGGAGTTCTGCGTTTTGGCGAACATTTTGAAGTTATTGTTGGGAAGGGCTCCATGAGAAGTATTGTTTGAAATTCACAGTCACTTCCTACCTCATAGGGAATAAATTCATTCTCCACTACTACAACAACCAACCATTTTAAATGGTGTTTAGAGAAATAATAGGTGTTGACTGTGAGAAATACACGACACCAGTAAACACAGTGTGTTGGTAAAATGCAGAGATTTTAAACGCCACAAGTGGTGCTTATTGTTAAGACTGGGCTTAGTAACTTGCCTGCTTCTTTGTGGTAGTTAACTAAATTTACTTGCTATCTAACTAATATTACCTCCGCCTTTGCAATTAAGTACTCCATTAACCCCGAAATTACCCAATTTAGGTTCTCTTTACGAATCATTGAACCCTACATTGTCACTTTGCACATGCGCTCTTCCGACATCACAAATGATATCGTTTGTGCACCTGACTTCCGAAAAATTCAAATAGTGTGATTTTTGTTTTATTATAAATTTCACGCACATTTAACAAATTCTTACCACCTTTATTTCCGAAGGTGTATGATCTTTGCACATTACTGTGGGGATGGCGGCTCCTAAATTGTGTCAATAATAGTCTGGTCTTGGTGTAAAATGTCTCCAGATCTTCCTGGGGCCAATTGATTTTTTCAAACAGGTGAATTAATATTGGTACAGCTCACAAATTTTTCTTAATTTTATTGATGGAATTATGTTCAGAATTTTATAGATATCCAATTAACATAAGCCTTTTCCAATAGCTGTATTATTCGTATTACTGTTAATTTTATTAGTGCCCACTAATTATCATTTTCTAACCCGTATGCTGAATCAGCATATGCACTTGTTTCGCTTGTACACTACCGACTGCAGTTGGCGAATGGGGTTGGGGCCAAGAATTGTGTCTGCGTGCCATTACCAATCGTTATGGTCTTCTGACCCAATGATAGCACAGTATGAGTTTCACATATTTTAATTTGTTTCCCTAACTATTTTAGTGCAGTGCAAGACACTGAATTGGTTACTTATCCTGGTGTGTGTGTGTGTGTGTGCTGCGTATGTAAATTTCTAACTTTTCTCGAATGATCTGATGCGTGTTCTTTTTCACCGTATTCTGCAGGCTCGTGCACAAACAACATGCGATGTCATTCCAATGATACAATTAAATAACATAACACACACTGGAATAAAACAGACAATCCCAGAGCTATACTACAAATCACTAATTCGATCTAGTGGGATGTAATTCAGATTTTGAGGTGGTGGGGTTTTAAGCCACAAATTCTGTTTTTTTTCGAAACCAGGATTTGATGCTGCGTTACAAAAATTCAAGTCCTGGTTGACACCGAGCTGTAGAGATGAGGCTGTGTCTACGTCATGATGTCTACAGGAGTGAATGAGTGCATGGGTGAGCATTCGGAATTTTCTGAGGATCTGCCATGGTCAGGGGTGCAGCTGCATGTAACACAAGTATTCAACAAGCATGGAAATTTAAATCAAATACACAGATTTAAGCTCTGGGTATTATAGAGAATAACGAAAAGAATTAAAGATATCAGTTACTGGTCCATGTTGGTGATGTTAATTTATTATGTAGAAACCTAAATAAGAGGCAGAACACAGAAGCGGTAATGCACGTTAGTAAGGAGGCTAGTGTGTAAATAAATGCAGATAAAAATAATTAGTGCTAATGCATTGTCACAGAAGTTAGGAACATATTATAATAAAAGTAAATACATTAAAAATTGGTGAAGCTTAAATACTTGGAAACGACAGTAATATATGTCTCAAACGCTTCGCGTTTTGATTTAATACCATTACAAGCTCTCCTATTTTTAAAGTTTTGATTTTCTGATCATGTATTAAGCCCCGATAATTAAGTTTTTGTTTCTTTAGTTTGTTTGGCGAATAAGAATAATGCCAAATTTAATGTGTTCCGTGTCCGTGCACTATATTATACAAAAACACTAATCACCAACAAACGCACAAAGAGAGTTTTATCAATCGTAACACACTCCTACATGTTTCGACCCTGCTGGGTCATCTTCAGGGAGAACTTTTTTGTTGCCCTTACACTAGGGTTGCACTTTATAGATGAGTGAGAATGTGCTGTTTACACAGCACATTCTCACTCATCTATAAAGTGCAACCTTAGTGTAACGACAAAAGAAAGTTCTCCCTGAAGATGACCCAGCAGGGTCGAAACATGTAGGAGTATGTTACGGTTGATAATAAAACTCTCTTTGTACATTTGTTGGTGTTTAGTGTTTTTGTAAAAATAATGCCATTTATCACTCAGTACTCAATACATATTCGCCTCTTAAAAGATGGAAAATAAAATTCCGTGGTTGCACACTCTAATGAAATATTCGGCGCAGGCTTATGCTGTTGTTTGGTAATTAGCAACTTTAGTGCCAGAAATCTGAAAATTTGAAGTATCAGATCAATTTAAGTTTAAATAGCCTCGATGTAAGGAAGAAAACGAGAATTAAGTGGCTTTACAAATAAGTAAAAAAATATGTAGATAGAGATATGAAAGAGAAATTGCAGTAGAGGGCCAGGAGTACTGCCTCGCTATCTGTAACGTATTGACAACAAACTTAATAGACTCCATTCACTGAGTCATGCAATATTACAGGGAGGTGTTAGATTTCCACATCGATCTCTTCTACGCCTTTCTTCGGCATTCACGATTAGGGCCACAGAAGGGTTTTGTACGTGCTGACAGACACAGGGATTGCAAGTAACTCCGTTGGAAATATACCCAGTTATTGTGGCGCTCGGAAAAATATATACGTGTAGCTAACGAATCTGTTGATTACGTAGGCTACCCTGAATTATATATGGCGTATAGAAATTCCATAATAATTAAGTAATAACGAAGGTCGTATTTCCACGATGTGGGCAAACAATAGCTTCTCGTGAGTCATAATTCATGTGGACACTCAGTCACACTGCAACACATAAATCACGCATAAATGTGACACGACATGGTCAGCCATGGTGGCCCTCTGACGAACGCTCGCAATGCAAATGTGAGAGGCCTGGGTCAGTCCAGCTCTGTGAAACAATAACATTACATTAACGAGGGACCGGGGCAGTCAGATTTATGCGCAACTGGTTCACTGGCAGAATGAAGGCTGGTGAACACGCTGCTACTAATGGCGGCACTTCACAGACACATACAGCAGGGCAGGGGTGTCTGAGAACCACATGGCAATCTAGAAGTTCTGCAGACTAGAAGTATTCTATGGATGTCGATTTGAAAAAGGAGATTCAGGGCATTTAAACTACACGAAAATAGAAATCAACACCAATTAAAATATCTTCTGGCCGTGCCATGGCTCACGTGGTTAATCGCCGGTCTCTCAATGCGTAGGCCCCGGGTTCGATCCCGGGGTCATTCCATGTGGGATTTAGGGTGGACAAAGTGGAACTGGGACAGGTTTTTCCTACAGTACTTCGGTTTTCCAAGCTCAGTTTTATTCCATCGGTGCTCCATTACACGGAAAAACGGAAAAAGCGATCGTCTTCATCACAGGGTTGCACAATAAGCCTCATGGCTGCGGTGCGTCCGTAGCTTCTGCTGCGGGGCCCTTCACCACTAAAAAATCTTTTGAAAAGACATCTGTTTTTGTTACAGAATCCAACACAAAAATCGCACGTGAAACACAATTACTTTATTGTAAACAAAGTTAACTTAAAAGAGAAGGCTGCGTGTTTCAGCCGAGAAGCCATCTTCGGGCGAAGTCAGTATAAAGTGTATTTAGGAAGACGTGATAAAAATGGTTGAGGCTTTACGTAGATGAATACGACACATTTTCGTGATTTCAGGTTTCTGCCGCGGTTTAAATGAGATCCTCGCTCTTCTGGGATGTTACGCAGCGTCGACTACTAGTTAGTTACGGACGTTTCGGGATAACTTACCGCTCTCATCTTCGAGTGTGAATCACGCCCTTGAACATGGGAAGACAGGATGTCCCGAAACGTCGGTAACTAACTACCAGTCTATGCTAAGTAACATCCCAGAAGAACGAAGACCTCACGATACACTTTAGCTGGCAGTAGTGTATCCCAATATCCCAGTATCTCTTTGAGTTTTTGTATGCTAAGAAGCATTATATTAAGAGCTTAAAAATACAAAAAGTTGTAAAAGCTTGTCCATTACGAATAGTTAAATATTAGGTTCTGATGTTGTACGTTGCGTGCAGTATGATATGTTTCTTATTAGTAAAGGTAAAGGTTCACCCTATAACAGGCCCTGAGGGCCCAAGAGGGGAGTAGAGGTGTAGCTCTATCCGTTCGTGAGCCTCGGCACGAGGGGATGGGTTGGCTAGCCCCACGCACCGGCCGCTTTACCGCCGGGAAAGAGACCCGGTACCCATTGTCCAGGAGGCTGGGTGGGCCCCAGGGCCGGCCTGGACGGCTGCGGAAAATCTCGCCTCCACTGGGATTCGATCCCCGGACCGTTGACCCCGCCGTAGCGAGTCGCTATACCGACTACGCTATCCTGGCCTTTATGTTTCTTATTATAAAAGAAAAATATGCACATACAAACGGGACTGTAATATTATATATTATTTTTATATACTTTATTTTTTATTACATATTTTATATTTATACAGAGTGCGGCAGAATTACCTAACGGTTTTCAAAGCGAAATAACACAATCACCTTTCACTTTATTACGTAAATGTTATTATCGCTGATGTACTCAGTACATGACATTTTATGTCATGAGGTCATTTCTCGTGGCGCTGTTGTTCCATGGCCTGCGCGTTCACCTGATCTCTCCGCCTGTGGTTACTTTTTACTGGGGTAGCTGAAAAGTAACATTTTCTTCTCTAACCCTAGTACCATCGAGAAACAAAATCAGAGAATAAAGGAATAAATTGCAGCAATCCCGGAGCAGATGACTCGTTGGATGATGGGAAATCTCCGAGAAAGATTCTAGCAGTGTTTGAGAAATTGCGGGAGACATCTGAGAGACGAAATTTTCAAAAATAAAATGGCATAGACTGAGTTCATCAGTGATAACAACTGTTACATGATAAGTTGAAACGTCACTGTGTTACTTCGTTTTGAAAACTGTCAGGTTTTTCTGCAGCATCCTGTATATTATATATGTTTATATATATTATGTATGTTTATATTTTTATATATTTTGTGCACTTTGTACGTGCAAATTTTTCGTTTTATAATAAGAAAAGTATTGGGTTGTTTATTAGTGTCGTTAATATATGATGCCAATTTTGGTAGTGAGTAGGCGCGTTGGATTTGGTTTCATCTGTCTCTTCCACATTATTAATTCTCGTAGTGTTTTGATTTCGGAGTAATATTGTTCTATATATTTTTAATGCTTCATAGCATGGAGTGCACTGTTGTGTATCAACTGAAGAGGATTATGGAGATTGTTTAGCAATTCTTCTTGCGTATCTGGTGGGGGGTGAACGCGCTACAATTCGATTATAAAAACAGAATGGTAGTTGACTACATTTATTTATACTGCATGCACGTATGCTCTGTTGAAACGGTTCATCGGATTGAAACCTTCTACCTTGCATTGCCTTATCTCAGAGATAACGCGTATTGCGTGCATTTCAGAGCCATTCTGCTCGAATCTCTGTTCGGAATTGTGTTCAAGTTACTTTCTGTAAGCTAGCGGGACTCAACAGCCACATTTATGTCAGAATTACAATCGACGCACTCACACGTATAAGAAGAAAGTGAAGACGTTACAGTCATCAGTATGTGAGGGAAATTTTGACTTCCTGCCGGACCCATATTCCAATTCAAAATGAAACATGTTTTTAAAAACCACGCTCTATTTCTGCAGTTTCTTATTTACATAAAACTTTCTGTTTGTACGCGTACTGAATGAGGCAAAGTTTTCTTCGTCTTGTAATTGTAGGCTCTTGGGCAACCGATTTCATTTTTCCTGAGGGTATGGTGCTGGGATGCCGATCCCAGTGGCCGTGTGGTCTAAGGCGTGGGTCGGCGGCCGTTCGCTTGCTGGGATTATGAGTTCGAATCCCGCCAGTCGCATGGATGTCTGTCTCTTGTGATTGTTGTGTGTTGTCAAGGAGGGTTCTCTGCGTCGGGCTGATCACTCCTCCAGAGGAGTCCTACCGAGTGTGGTGTGTCTGAGTGTGATCGTAAAGTGTCGATAATGAAGAGGCCCTGGCCCAATGGGGGCTGCTACGCCACTGGAAAAAATCGTGCTGGGATTTTTTTTGACTGGCTCAGTAACTACTAGCTTATCAAGAATATTTGTTTTCCATGATTTTGAGTCCCTCCATTCCATCTGTGTTCTGTTGTTCATACCCACACATTAACCTTTTAAAGCCTGGCGGTAACTTTGCATACGACCAAGTTTAACATTAAAAAATTCTACATGGTGCCCACATTGCGTTTATGTGTTTTGTACGGATCTCAGAACAAACAGCAACTTTTGCCTTATAAAACATTAAGAGACCGGTTTTTATAACCGAAGTGGAGAGTGTTTACAGCGCGGTACGCACTGAGTCCTTATATAAAACAGATACGCTTCGTCTTTAAAGGGTTAATAAAGCATACACGGTCGTGACTATTAAATTCAATAATAAAAGAAAAACTATTTTCACATGTAACATCTTGTAGAATGTAATTTCTTTCAGAATTATACCATGTGAATATTATAGCCTATTCCTGTACTGTATAGTGATTTGCTGTAATTATTTCGAATTTTACCTAAATACTTCCGCGGAACTTACCGCAATTCTCTATTGCGATATTCTGGGATGTGGCACCGTACAGTGTGGTAAGTTCGTGCCAGTGTGTGGGAGTGACCTGTTACTTTCATGGTTCATGGTAGAAGTCTTAGTTCTTTAACTCTGCTCAGCTGGTTTCGTGGCATTCAGCTCAGATTTATTGCAAACTTTGTCTAACTCTGTTTTAGCAACGATAGTAAGATATGCTAATATGTAATGAGCTTTACTGCGAACTTACCCTTCCGGCCTATTACTAATTCCAGAGTCGTTGCGCCAGTATTAGTAAGCGTACGGAGGGCATATACTGTATTCTTTTACAACGCATAGAGCGAATTATGCATATTTTCTTCCATAACTCTCATATATCGAGATTGTTGGTGTTGATAAAGAGTCAAGTCTTTTGGGATGTGACACTGTATCGACTGATAAATGTATCGGTTGAGACGGCGTGACATCCCAGAGGTGCTGAATCGTCATATATCTTTGGATTTCCACTTTGTGAAGAGACGATGAAAGAACATTGGGACAGACATTTCTAACCACATCGTTTGTTATAAAGTCAGAGAGACGAAAACTATCTAATGTTATGAAGAACAAGTACAAATTCTCGTTTCAAGTGAAACCGTTTGTTTTCATGTTAAAGGGAAGGAGAACATTGTGGGTTAAAATTTAAAGGAACGAAATTTCAAATCTAAAGATGGAGACGGCATGTTCTTTCGAAATGTTGGTATATTTGTACCAAGGCGAACACATCTGTGGGGAGAAACGGAAATATTCAGTCAGTACAGCGTGTGACTGTAGACGACAGCGTTGTGTCTTTTAGTCAGAGACTTCATCGCTGTTACAAAATAATACCAGCTGCCCTTGGTCGGGATATACCGTAACCTAACCTAACCTGAACAGATCTAACACAACCTAAGGTAAAGTAACGTAACGTAACCTAACCTAACTTAATGTAACCTAACCCACCTAAGCCTAACGTACCGTAACGTAACCTTACCAAACTTATCGTAACCTCACCCAACGTAGCCTAACGTAACGTAACGTAACCTGACCTAACCTAACCTAACCTAACCTAACCTAAGCTAACCCAACGTAGCCTAACGTAATGTAACCTAACCTAACCTGACATGAGCTAACCTAACCTAATGTAACCTAACGTAACGTGACGTAACCCAACCTAACCTAACCCAAACAAACCCAACCCAGCCTAATATAACCTGTTATAACCTAACACAACCTAAGGCAACCTAACCTGACCTGACGTAATCTAACCTAACCTCGCGTAACGCAACGTAACCTAACCTAAACTAACCTAACCCAACCTAACCTACTGTAACGTAACATAAACTAGCCTAAAATAACCTAACCTACCCTAAACCAGCCAAATAAACCTAACCTAACCTAACGCAACGTAACCTAACCTAACACAACACAGTATCGTAATCCATAAGACGAAGCACAGTATAAATCTTCAGCAATATAAGGGATTGGATATTACATTAAAGAGGTGCTCGATCAATTGACGACGCAGTGTCAGTCTGGTTGTATGTAATGATGTACGCTGAATCAATGCATGTGATTAGGTACACTTGACATTTTGTGTCCTGAATCTGTCAATCTGAAGTCACTTTGTGCTTATTCAGTAACTGGAATTGACAGACTGCACGAAGTCCTAACTACGTTCCCAGACACACACACGCATTTCTACAAATACTGACCACATTCACCTAAACAAACGGAAACCTTGTTCCAAGCATTCCGTGCTATAATCACCAACGGGTCAAAGGCAAACAGCCTTTAAACTGACAGTACATGTTTATTTATTGGACAGATGCGTTTTGACGTGTACTGCGTCATCCTCAGTCCCTGTTGTTCCTTGCTAGCGGCATATACTACAATCGGAACGGACAGAAAAGGGTAAACCAAGTGCTCGCATGATAAGAGCAATTACTGACGCACATTGTATCAGACAGAAGCCTCGCAAGGACACAAAATCAGGACTTAGTATCTTGGCCGACTATGCTGAAGAAAAAAGAAACAAAAATACCGCCTTTTTTAACTTCTAAAGCCTAGCGGTAACTTTACGTACCAACAGGTTTAACATTAAAAAATTCTACGTGGTGCCTACATTGCGTTTATGTGTTTTGTACGGATCTCAGAACAAACTGCAACTTTTGTCTTATAAAACATTACGAGATTGGTTTTTATAACCGAAGTGGAGAGTGTTTACAGCGCGGTACGCACTGAGATCTTATATAAAACAGACACGCTTCGTCTTTAAAGGGTTAATAAAAGAACACAGGTTGGATTTGCCATAAGGATATGAATTAACAAATGCAGGATATATTAGAGGCGCACCCAAGGGAAGGTTGCGAGCTACTGGCCCCCCCCCAAGCCCCCCCAAACCGCAATTTAAAAAACGCAGATTTTGTAGATATATCAAAACATTTCCGTGATTTACCCTTGAGCCGAAATCAGCTACTGAAATCATCTGATGACCAGTACATGAGGATTTTGAATAATAAATTAAAATAATTAAAAAAGAACAAGAAGGTAGGGCCCTGCGATTGAGTCATGGAACATGTAGTTATATTTCTATGTATTTAAGTGCAGTTGCAAACAGCGCTATGTTACAGTTACACTTACGACATGATTTTTACAATATAATTTTTGAAATCACAGACAAATTTTATATATAGCCTTAGGGTCAGTCCCCCTATTGAAAGCTTCTAGGTGCGCCCCTGGGCTATGTATATCAGATAAATTTAATAAATGCAGCATAGAGGATATATATCCTGTAACTGTCAAATTCATCTGGTACACTGCCTTGCGCTTAACAGTGCTTTTGTTTCCACAGACGCATTTCGACTCTCTCACGCATTATCCTCGGTGCGTAGAGGGTTATCTCTGGTGTGTTGTCTTTAGGTGTCCGTACCTGTTTTATAGTATCCAGGTAGTTGTAACTTATTGCATGTATACTTATAGGGAAAGCAACGGTTTCTCGCAAGACGTGCGGTGTTGGACACACTTTGAAAGCAGTTGCGGAAAGCGACATTTAGCCTCGTTATGATCGTCCGTTCGTCCGTCTGTCTGTCTAAAGGGAATACAGCGACTCCTAACGGACAGGTTTTCGTGAAATTTGATGTTTGAAGTCTCTATGGGTTTGTTGACATATCCCGATTTACTTATAATCGGACAAGAATAACATACACTTTACACGAATGCGTAAGCAAATTTATATCTCGCCATTACTGTGATCTGTAGTTCATTATTTTCTGTGAGATACGAGGTGAGGCCGAAGAAACAGTTGAAGATATAAAAACACGAATCAAGGTACGTACACGAGATACGATATTTGCAGTTTAAGACGTAAATATGCATGTGTGCCGTATGGCGCATGGCCGCATTCCGTCACCTCTTACCCCACCACCTATATATCCTCTAACCCCTATTTTGAAACCGTGATCACCACTGTTGGTTCGCAAGTACCTCTAACAACGTTTTCTCTAAATTTATTCTTGGACTGGTATTTCAAGATGAGCTTACGCCAGAGACCTTGCACTGGCTTTTTGAGGTAAGCACTAGTAATTTCATATCTTTTCATTACAGTATCTACAACGCCATGTGGGCCGGGACAGCGTAGTCGGTATAGCGACTCCCTACGGGCTGGACGGTCCGGAGATCGAATCCCGTTGGGGGCGAGATTTTCCGCATCCGTCCAGACCGGCCCTGGGGCCCACCCAGCCCTCTGTACAATGGGTACCGGGTCTCTTTCCCGGGGGTAAAGCGGCCGGGGCGTGGGGCTAGCCACCCCATCCCCTCCTCGTGCCGAGGCTCACGAACGGGTAGAGCTATACCTCTACTACCCCTCTTGGGCCCTCAGGGCCTGTTATAGGGTGAACCTTTACCTTTTACTTACAACACCATGGAAGTTATTCGTTTTATCTGGGGTTGTTATGAAGCATGGAGCGGAACGCTGTACGGTACAACGAGATATATTTTGTGTGCTGTAAGCTGCGCTATATATGATTACGGAACTATTGTTTATTTTTTGCTTTCTTTTAATGATTTATTTCTCTTGTTACCCCTAGACTCCTTGTAATGAATTACATTACATGGATATGAGTTCCTCGCACCACAACCACCTGCCATATCTACCCTAGATGATTTTGTGTCGGATGGGCTTTCACTGTAGGGGGTGGTGCAACGAGAGACCGCTTATGAGCGACTGTGAACATGTTGCTAGGATACGGAGACGTATTACGGGGTGTTTTTTGTGAACCGCGGAAAGGCACTATTCAAATATTTGCATCTTCAGTATTTTTCTTGAAAATAGGTCTGCATTTAAAACCTATGGGCAATGAAATGTCTAACGCGCTAGATGTGTAACGGGTATTTCCTAAAAATTTTGTCCCTGGCCATGTCATGGTGGTACAGGGGGGGAACAGAGTCCTAGTCCCACTCATTCGTAATCTCACCGTTAGAAGAAGGTGACTGGGGACATTTCCTAACTTGTTAACACATATCAGTTATGTTTGGTTTCAAAGAATAAATATTAATAACAGACAGGTCACTCAATAGTGAAAATTGTATTCCCATAATTGATTGTTGCATATGGTGTCTTCTCTGAACTGTGGCTTTAATTCAGAGTCTTGGAACTGAAACCTGGCAGCGAGTGGAAACCAAATAAAGGAAATGGAAAAAATAATTCATTTAGAATGGTCAGTCGAATGATGTATATATCTATCACGTTGTGGGATAAGCAACATGCACCACTGGCTTGCAGGGGAAACTGTGTTAGAAATGGTGCAGTGAACACGAACAATTCACGCGCACAAACAAATATAAACACTGAAGCTATTCTATGTAATGTTATAAATTTTGTAATATTTATGGCGATAATTTCTATGCAGAAAAAAATTCTGTTGAATGAAATTTGCATAAATTATTTACCTTTTAAACACATTAATGAAGGCAATTAATACAGCAGCATTAACAAAATAAAACTTCGTTAGCGAAAAAAAGTTACACGTAAATTAAATTCGTAGAATTCTTACTATGACTCACTTCAGAATCGCCTTTCTTTCCATCTGATATGTAAATATTAACTTTTTAAAGTCTAGGGGTAACTTTACATACCACCGGGTTTAACATTAAAAAATTCTACGTTGTGCCCACATTGCATTTATGTGTTTTGTACGGATACCAGAACAAACACGGAATTTTGCCTTATAAAACATTAACAGACTGGTTTTTATAACCGAAGTGTAGAGTGTTTACAGCGCGGTACGCACTGAGTCCTTATGTAAAAGAGATACGCTTCGTCCTTAAAGGGTTAATGTCTCGAATCGCAGTTGTAACTATACGTACCGCCTACTGTAACATTAAAAAACTGCATTTGGACTTTACTCTGGGTCAATATGGCTGAAAACGTGAATTGTCCAATAAAATTTAATGAAGTCTCCGATATATTAAAACATTTTGGTCAAACATATTACGCTTTAATACAAAGTTACAAACGGCCGGAAAAAAATCTCGCATAAGGCGTTGCTTTTAGTACATAAGCAACTCCTAATAGTGTAAAGAAGACACTGGGGTATGTTTGGGCCTGTTTTACTTCACAAATTCAGACTGTAAACACCTTATTATGTCTAAGGCGTAGGTCTGCGGCCGAGCGCTTGCTGGGATCGTGGGTTCGAATCCCACCGGGGGCGTGGATGTTTGTCTTGTACAGTGTTTGTGTTGTCAGGTAGAGGTCCCTGCGACGGGCCGATCCCTCGTCCACAGGAGTCCTACCGACTGTGGTGTGTGTTTGAGTGTGATCAAATGAAATCACAAAAACCCTCGACACCTGCTGTGAACAAGTAGGTAGAAGAGAGAAGGACTACGAACGACGTAACACCTTATTACTTTAGGCAGGGAAGACTCAAATAGCATCGTCAGAAATGAAAAGCGCTCATTAAGGTACTAATATTAAGCTGTGCATCATCACTTTGTTTTAATTAAGAATTATAATGGATTGAAACAGATGGTCATGCAGGGCCGAAACATGTAGTACTGTGGAATAAATTGCCTTGTCAAAGTTTCATATTATGTATATTGTGTTGGTTTTTGATCAGTTGCAATTTAATCACACTTGTGTCCAGTAAAACTTCATTTGCGTCCTGGTAGTTGGTTTTCGTTTAGAATTTTCAGAATTTCCATAAAGTATTTATGCACTAAAATAATTAGAATACTTTGGAAGAAAATGAAAATTAGCATCAATTCATTGGCACGAGAAAAGAATGTGCGATAGAGACACATTACACGCTATATGTATTCAGGCTTTCAGGCGAAAAATTGTATAAACTCTTCTCGGGCTGATAGCCGTGTCAATTGTTTAACAACCTCCGACGTTTCAGAGACACACTCCGTCTCAATCCTCAGGGAAAGTGATCTGGCTACTCAAACCAGAACCGTCGCTTATATATAAGCGACGTTCTGGTGGTTCTGGTTTGAGCAGCCAGATCACCTTCCCTGAGAACTGAGACTGAGTGTGTCTCTGAAACGTCGGAGGTTGTTAAACAATTGACACGGCTATCAGCCCGAGAAGAGTTTATACAATTTTTCGCCTGAAAGCCTGAATACATATAGCGTGTAATGTGTCTCTATCGCACATTCTTTTCTCGTGCCAATGAATTGATGCTAATTTTCATTTTCTTCCAAAGTATTCTAATTATTTTAGTGCATAAATACTTTATGGAAATTCTGAAAATTCTAAACGAAAACCAACTACCAGGACGCAAATGAAGTTTTACTGGACACAAGTGTGATTAAATTGCAACTGANCCTCCGACGTTTCAGAGACACACTCAGTCTCAGTTCTCAGGGAAGGTGATCTGGCTGCTCAAACCAGAACCACCAGAACGTCGCTTATATATAAGCGACGGTTCTGGTTTGAGTAGCCAGATCACTTTCCCTGAGGATTGAGACGGAGTGTGTCTCTGAAACGTCGGAGGTTGTTAAACAATTGACACGGCTATCAGCCCGAGACGAGTTCATACATTACACGCTCTTAAATGGACCTGGAGTTAATGCCCCTATTCCGGTTCAGTCCGTGGCCGGCCTATATGAAGATCTGTGGTGGACAAAATGGTTCTGGAGCCGATTTTCTGAGAGTACTTCAGTTTTCCCCTGTCAATTTCATTTCACAAATGTTCCAACTCATACTTAATTCATCTGCCGTCGGCGATACACAGTCTTCTAAATTGAGGGCGTCATTAAATAAAACACTAAAAATGACCATGCAGGAGAGAAGTTCGTGCAAGTTTTGCTGCTGCATTAAGTTTGATAGATAACTTAGAGCTTATGCTAAGTGCACTGTGAACTGCGGAGAGGCAAGTCGCTACGGAACCTGACTTGAGTTGTGGTTATTTCATGTCTTGTACTTAGACAGGAATGAGAGGAGAATGGATGTACGGTTTTGGCTCATAGCAGGATCACCAGCAGCAAGAAACAACGCCCTGAATTCATGAATGAACGAGCGGGTGTAAAAGGAAGTAAGCAAAGAAAACTAAAGTAGAATAAACGTTTTTATCAAAATAGTGCCAGATCTTCTTTTAGGTAGCTTTAGCCACAATGCCAATACCAATTCCAGTTGTTTTGAGTTATCCAACCCCTTCCCCACACTTTTTTAAACAAAGGTTTGTCTCACCAACAGAAACACCATAATAAGATTGGAACTTTACGATTTCACGCTGACTCGTATTTGTTGTGTTCTGCGCATTGAATGCATTAGAAAAGACAGACACGTCCCAACGTATTCGCGGATCTGGTATGTCCTTCTACATGGCTGAGCTTCAAGAAATGAAAATTTGTGATTCATGTTCCGAAAAGTAAAATTCTCTCCTACTCCAAAAAATTACTCAGTAATTTAATAATCATTAATAAAACGGACTCTGCAGGTTAGGGCTTAACGGCTTAGTATCTTTAATTAATACATTAAGGAACTTATGCACTTAATAAAATACACTCCGAAGTATAAAACGTCTATGAAACTCCTACATAATTCGGCACTGAAGTGCCATCATCACGGACTTATTCTGACAAAGGGATATACCGCCAGCACGCTTAACTATGTGTTGTGTCGCGACACAGTACCTACGACACTAGAGAGTGTCGTAACCGCCTAAGAGACTACAGGATATCACAGTCACATGCGAAAATAGGGGACCCCTCAACCACATAAAAGAATAGAATGTCGTAACCACACGCAAAAATGCAGGGTGTCATAATCCAGCACGCCATAGCTTAAATAATTTAGTTTTAGGATTAGTGGCGAATATTATTAAAGATCGCGGGGCCATTTTAATATCATACTCTCAAAAGAATTTAAAATAAAATGAATAAAACACCTGTCAATATAACGACAACCAGCCACCCAGAAACACCTGTCAATATAAAGACACCCAGCCACCCAGAAACATCTGTCAATATAACGACACCCAGACACCCAGATATACCTGTCAATATAAAGACAACCAGCCACCCAGAAACACCTGTCAATATAAAGACACCCAGCCACCCAGAAACACCTGTCAATATAACGACAACCAGACACCCAGAGATACCTGTCAATATAAAGACACCCAGCCACCCAGAAACGCCTGTAAATATAAAGACAACCAGCCACCCAGAAACACCTATCAATATAAAGACAACCAGCCGTCCAGAAACACCTGTCAATATAACGACAACCAGCCACCCAAAAACACCTGTCAATATAAAGACAACCAGCTGTCTAGAAACACCTGTCAATATAACGACAACCAGCCACCCAAAAACACCTGTCAATATAAAGACAACCAGCTGTCCAGAAACACCTGTCAATATAACGACAACCAGCCACCCCAAAAGATCTGTCAATATAAAGGCAACCGGACACCCAGAAACAGGAACACAACCTACTCGCTCAGTGCAGTGTAAGGCATATGACAAACACTCCAGGCAAAGGACAATGTCCAGTACGATATTGTCAGATCCTTTACAGATTGAATATGCGGTCTCTTCAAAAGGTTCAACTAAACGGGAAAAAATAATATGAATATCTGAATTCTCTTAAACGATGCATCGAGTTAATCGTCCCCCCAAGCAGCTCCAGGTTCAAATCAGTTCGAGGGAAGGTAGCGCAAAATACCCCGTTCTATTGGTGTGTTAACGTGACTGATGAGTCTATTTTCCCTTTTCTATCCTATTTTCTGTGTGATTTCCTTTGCTCTTTCTACTGCTGTGTGCAAGGGACATTTGGTTTTGATGATTCCATTTTCACGAACGAAACGAACTGCCATGAAAGGACCAAAAAAAAAAAAAAAAAAAAAAAAGAGGAAGCTTGCATGGAAATGGGACGGCACAAAATTTTGGTATTGACGCTTCAGTTCTGATTTCTTGGGAAGCAATGAAGTGAAAGAAATGGACGTAATTATAAAGGTGACGCAGAAGGGAGTTTGGAATGAGAAAGAAAATAATGGAAAAAGTGATGGTACATCTTTGGAAAGCAATCTTGAAAGTAAATGGTCTGATAGGCAGAGAAAGAAAATGAAAAACCGCCGCGCCATTCAATAATTTAAGCGAATATCGAAGTCGGAAGTAAATGGTAAGATGGTCCTGAAATAAACATTTTTAGTGTTTTAATTATATGCAAATGTGTGCACTGCGAAAAGATACGTGGGTTTATATGGAGGAGAACCAGTAGAAAATTTGGTACGTTACGGGATTTTGAGCTGTGAATTTAAAAGGCATTTTCGATAGATCGACCGAACCAGAGGTTCTACAAGTTTCACGAACGTAACGTAGAAATATTTTTGTTTCACCAGTCATTAGATTACTTCTATTAAATGTACTTCGCAGTAACAGACTCTTCAAAGTTCAAGGGGATTCACTCGAATTCAGTGTGTCATTTCTCTTCACAGTATCTACAAAGTAAAACTACTGATCGTCCATTCAAAGCACCGACCGCCTTGCGTCTTCAGTCTGAACACTTTCAGTGATTATGGGTCGGCAGGCAGTGCCCAGGTTCAGGCAATCGGTTGCCTGCCTCTCACATTGGAGGCTCGGTTTCAGTTCAAGGTTAATGTGTTTGGGGGTTTTGGCAGATATAGTGGCACTAGGAGAGGCTTTTATTTTTATTTCATTGTCTGTCTTACGAAAGGTCCATAGCCTTATCCAAAGCGAGTTCTCCACAGAGTGCGATCTAGTGCTTCCGCTTTACAGAAATACGTTTATCAAGTTACATTTTGTTTACAATTTATTTTATGTTTCGTTGTACAGTTTTGCGAAATTTTGAAGTCACCATTAGGGGCACGATGTGATTCGCAAAACAGTTATTACTTACAAACGTCGTTTTTACGTGTTAAAGGAAGTCGAAACACGTTGGACTTAAGGCAAAGTAAATTGTAAATAAATGAGAAATTTACACTAATCAGATCTGCGCTCTTCTGGGATATTACGCGGCGTCGTGTGGTAATTGTTTACCGACGTTTCGGGACAAGTATCGGTCCCATCTTCAAGGGTCAAGAGTTTTTGGACAATTACCACACGGTGCTGCATAATGTCTCAAAAGAGCGCACATTTCACCAACATCGCGGCGGAAGTCCGAAATCAATGTTCGTACTAAGCAGTTATCTTGACAATCCTAACGTTATTTGTATGAAACTAAATGCAAGTGACAGGAGCTTAACCTATTAAAGCCTAGCGGTAACTTTACGTACCACCAGGTTTAACATTAAACAATTCTACGTGGTGCCCACATTGCGTTTATGTGTTTTGTACGGATCTCAGAACAAACAGCAACTTTTGCCTTATACAGCATTAACTGATTGGTTTTTATAGCCGAAGTGGTGAGTGTTTACAGCGCGGTACGCACTGAGTCCTTAAATACGCTTCGTCTTTAAAGGGTTAATTTTCGCTCATTTAATTCCATGAGTGAAATTTAATTTTTTAATTCAGTGTTATTATTCTTTTATGATCGTAGCTGCACTGTATTTAGATGAGGACAAAGCAAGTAACTACAACCCGTGCGAAGACTGTACTTAAGCTTAACGCGTCTAGTGTTTACACGTGACGCATTATGGCAGCGTTACAGGAATTGCTTACAAGGCAGTGACCAAATTCTGAAGTGCAAGGAAGAAAAATATGCACACAGCACTGCGACGTATTGGAATGCATTAGAGGGAACCGTCACGTACATCTGTTGCTGTCAACAAAATAATATTGAATGACAAATAACGTAAGAAATAAAACATTGGAACAGCCATATTGTGTTATGTAAGACGGGGAAAAAAATATCACATGAGATTTGAAGTTCACATGGCGGTGGTTAATAAAGCCGCTTTCTTATGGTATATGTGATGCTGTGTTGTCTGGCAGAAGTGACCAGACGTTTCAGAGGTTCCTGCTGATTACAGAGTGTCTCTGATGAAACGTCGGTCAGCTTATACCAGATTTAGCTTTCTCACATCCAAGAAGACAGAAATCTCTATATTTTATCCTGTTGATGTTCATTACATCAGTGAAAGCAAATAGTAATTGAAGACAAACAGCTACGTAATCTCGTGGGACCCCGACATGGGCACGCACTAGAAATGACCATAAACACACCTGCCGTGCAATAATGTATAAGTCATCTTGTTATTTCCAACATGTCTTTAGCTGCCTGTTTGGGAACATTTTACGTTGATTTAACGTCTATTAGCTCGAAGGCAGTCAACGTATTTTCACATTTATCCATGTTTCTTCTTCAGGTTTCACGTTCGAGGTTACAACGTAAACACGACAAAGAGTAACAAATTCTGAAAGGTGCCAAGAGCAGGACCAAAGGAAATAATGAGTGAACGTCTGGAACGGAGAGTCCCAGTTGCCCACTTGTACCTTTACGAAGCAGATGGCGTCTATAGATGTAATGTGTTACAGGCATGTTTGGAAACAGGTGCGGGTACAGTAGATGTTATAGTTGTCATCTTCCTCTCTGCTACTGCTGCTGCTACTGCTACTGCTACTGCTACTGCTAGCAGCAAGAATTACTATTTAAACAACTGTCACCACCACTACCTTACTGCCACTACAGATATCACTACTACAGGCCTAACTGACAAACAAACAAACAAACTAACTAACTAACTAACTAACCAACCAACGAACTAACCAACCAACCAACCAACCAACCAACCAACCAACCAACCAACCAACCAACCAACCAACCAACCAACCAACTAACTAACTAACTAACTAACTAACTAACTAACTAACTAACTAACTAACTAACTAACTAACTAACCAACCAACCAACTAACCAACTAACTAACCAACTAACTAACTAACTAACTAACTAACTAACTAACTAACTGACTGACTGACTCTATGGAGCAGAGGCCTTCTTGAGCAGCTAACAGTTTCTCAGCTAGTCAAGAAATTCCCAACATTTTATCGAACTCGGAGGTTCATTACCGCATTCACAAGAGCCAGCCGCCTGTCGCTATCCTGAGCCAGCTCAATCCAGTCCATGCCCCATCCCAATTCTTGCAGATTCATTTTAATATTATCCTCCCATCTGCGCCTGGGTCTCCCAAGTGGTCGCCTTCCCTCAGGTCTCCCCACTAAGACACGGTAAGAAGCTTATGTAACACCGACAAATGCACTATTTTATATATTTGTATTATTCTTACTATCTTTTACGTGGCTGCTACATGTTTCGGCGTTGTCTCGCTATGTTCAGGGAGATGACAACAAAGTTTCACTAAAACTTACAGCAATAAAACAGGTCACAGTATGTAGCCTTATTGTGACCTATCTTATGACCGTAAGTTTTGTACAAACTTTTGTGTCAGCTCTCTGAAGATGGCGAGGCAATAACGCAGACACATGTAGGAGCTATATAAAAGATAGTACGAATAATTTAAATATATATAATAGCGCATTTGTCGGTGTTACATAAGTTTATTACTTCCATTCAGTTACATTTGTCAAAAATAACACAAATTTCTGTGTTGATTCCATTCCTTTTAAATTTATGAATATTCAAATATGTTACTTTACGCAATATCGCGTCATTACGCAAGCTGTTTAAAGAGATTTTTTAATCACACAGTTCTCGCTGTTGCGGTTGCATCTTAAATAGTTCGCATTAAAACAACACTTTAAACTTACATAATCTAGGAACCTACGGCAGATCATCTTAGTATTTCTTCTATTTGAAATATTTCTGTAACCGCAATATGGCCCCCAGTTGTACAATACTGACATTGATTTTCGTGAACTGCAACACTGTTACAGGGCAGAGGTCAAATTTGTGGTGAACAAGGTTAGAAAACTGAATTATAAGAACGCACTCGAAGAACATGGCACCTTATGCTTATGTTTTTTTTTCGGACTAAAGAACTAAGGCTAGAAGAGTCATAAACCTCATCTTTAATCCATTTAAGACGATTTCAAAGAATTCAGGAACGTAAGAATTTGGAGGTTGTTGTTTTCATGTATGCATCGGAGGAAATAACGAATTTCACTAGATGTTTACCGTATTTCTAGGCCGTGTCATTATGTAGCATTGTAGAAATGTGTGGACGTTCCGGAGGAACCTCTTGTATTCATCTTCAGTGTCGGCAAGTTGACGTGAAATTAATTATGGAGAGACTGGATAACCATATTTGTTACGAAGGAATTTTCTAATGCTATTTAATAATTTTCATAAAATTAAAGCACGTATCAGCATGCACTATTCTTGAGGAATATCATCTGCTTTCAAGATTCAGTTTCAATTTTATAGAGGTTTATGAAATGTTCTCAACTCCTGGAAAGGACTGTGTAACATTTCTACCTCCTCCTCTTTACTCATCATTATAAAACGAACAGCTGATTCATCAGGAATAAACATCGGAGATCCGAAGTCTTTATTCAGGGTTTTGTTTTTCATTTCATATTCTTACATCACAAATCTCTACACAGTCAACCCCACTTCGTTTTTAATTAGTCTTATTTGTTATGCTGCAGTGCACCTCCCACAACGTTGATCAACTCTTTGCTTCAGAGGAAACCAGCTGCCTCACAATCCCAAGAGAAATCTTAGTGCACTAGAAGTGGATTTAATTTTACTTCTTGGAGATTTGAATGGATGAGATGTTCTAGTTCTCTTTGTGTATTTTGCAGTCTGTTTTAGCAAATGTCTTTGAAAACAACATCAAACCTATTTTACACACAATTACTTTCAAAGAGGCTGAAATATCCTGCGCACCGTTCTGTTTGTTCAAACGTTGTTATCATGGAGATGTACATTGAATATTTAACGAAATTAAATGGTGTCAGTTTTATTAGTAGGAGGGAAAAATACTGCGAAATGGTAAGTTCATTGCGAGCAAAAGAACACGTAACACTGCACATTTATGGGAACCGGATTCTTTCGCGTTAAGGAATGTAGGATAAGTTAATTTTTGGAAAAGATTCTCGGAATTGTAAGATATAAAGGTTGATGGAAACGTTCGTGAACCGAAGTTTTAAGGAAAACAGTTTTAAGGAAAACAGTTTCCCCCTACATTAAATCTAAGGCCCTGAAATGAATCCTTAACAACAGCGCTGTGAGAACCTCAAATTTTGCATGCGTTAAATCTGTCTTGTATAATCTAGAATTTTCGGACATTTGCCAAGTTTGCAGTTGTTAATTTTTGCACCTGTTTTATACGAAGCTGGTTTATATGTTTACCAAATTAGGCTTCACATATGCATTAGTTACCTCAACTTGGGTTCAAAGGTCAGGCTTCCCGAATCTGCCATTTTGATACTTATGTCATGTATAAAATACTTATTTCCAGAACTTGCGCATTCCTTGAAGGTATGATTAAAAATACCGAAAGCCCATATTAATCCTGTGTCATTCCAACTCCATAATTTCACACGACCGCTCTAACAGTGTGACGCAGAAAATTACATTTCGGGTGGCCTCTATAGCACACCATTCTTCCAAATTTAATCAAAACCTATTATTTTTAATTCTTACAAGGAACAAATACGTGTCTCACATACAGATCTTGCCTGCAAAAAGGAAAACAGACTGGAAGTGAAGTAAATCTATCTATACCTTATAAGCATTGCTATTCTCTGCAATCAATTGAACATCTGTAAAAATGCACAAATATACATGTACAGCTATAAGTTAGTAGGCAAGATTCAGCACATAAAAGTACTCTAACAAAATAAACACTTCTGGAATGTGGCCCTGTGTCACTGGCTTATTATTTCCCGACGTTTCGTTTGAACAGACGCAGCGTCACATACAAGAAAACCTGCTTCACCAACAACAACTGCAGCGGAAACGGCAAATGTTGCAAATTCAACATTGCCTTGTATAGAATAATAATTTTTCTCAGTCCCTCAAGGCGAATGCCTCACATTCACCGTCGTCTGCACAATCCCGTTAGAACATGCAACACACGTAAATCTGTCGACATAAAGTAAACTCCAAGAGTACAGGCACATTTTCCTCTGGCTGTAATTGGCTTGCCACATTGTTTTCCTAGCTACAGGGTAGTTACTGCACGTAGGCGTGTAAGATTATCTCTCATCGTTTCAGGGTGGAGTCCTAGTTGCCTTACTACAGGCCTATCATAATACCTGAATAAAGAGATAAGAGTCTTATTATAATAGATACAAACTTGAGTAAGAAAATTAGGTTAAAGTTTGCATTATTCGATGTAGGAGGTTATTAGATTACATGTCGGCTAATCAACATGAAAACAGATGTGGAGAACGATAGAGAATAAGCTGGATAGAGGGGAAGGCTAATAAATGGAAAAACACATGGAAAAATAAGTAAATGATTGATTAAACATATTTTCAACTGAGGATAAGTGTTTCATGTAATATTTTTTTTTCTAAAATGAGTTTTAACTTATGTTAAACACAAACACGTAAACAGTGTTTTGATATGTGTGCCGGAGAAGGATGGCGATCAGACGGACAGATCTTGTGAAAAATGAAGAAGTATTACATATAGTCAAGGAGGAAGGGAACATCTTACATACAATAAAGCGGAGGAAGGCTAACTGGATTGGTCACATCTTGCGTAGGAACTGCCTTCTAAAACACGTTATTGAAGGAAAGATAGAAGGGACGGGAAGACGAGGAAGAAGACGTAAGCAGCTACTGGATGCCCATAAGGAAACGAGAAGGTACTAAGAATGGAAAGAGGAACAACTAGATCGCACCGTCTGGAAACTCGCTTTGGAGTAGGCTATGGTTCTGTCGTAAAGCAGACTACGTGTTAACCACAGAGATAGGAAAGACGCGGTCAGAAAAGCAGAGAGGCAGATATATAGATGGATAAATGAAAGGAAATGGAAACATGGATGGACCGATGTATGGATAGCTACGTTGATAAGTGGTTCAATGGATGGACGGATTATAGACAGCCCACGCATTACGACGTGGAACAAGTCAAGGTAAATGTAAACACGAGCAGGTGGGCTTCCGAAGTCACTACAACTTAAAATTCTATAATTGAAACAACTGTGCATAATTTATTGCTGTAACATGAGGTGTTTGGTACGTAGCCTCCTTAACAATGATACAACAGATGCAGAGTTGTTAAATGTCGAATGAATTTAAAAAAATGGTTAGTTGACGTCAGATGAAATAGAAGGAAAAGATATGCCCCCTCCGCAACGTAATATCCCGTACTTCAACTCCAGAGACACGAAGGGGACGGGGTTGCCTGCATCCAGGATCGCAGGGTTACAGGACGTGGCACTGCTCTGGCGGTTAGTACTCGGCTTCTAATCGCGGGTGCTCCGATTTCAGTTCCAGTGCAATCCAAATGGCTTATGTCAACATAGTGGCACTGGGTTAGGTTTCTGTCCCAGTACATCGGTTTTCATCCAACCATTGTTCCATATCGATTCATCTGTCATCCGTTTTATTGAAAATGTGCCTTGTAGAGGTTGCAGTTCCACATAGAATCGCAGCCCCCACGAGCACAAAATCAAAATATTTGTGTTACGGCATGTTGCCATCTTTTGTTTATTTAACAATGCTTTATCAGTCTTTACTACGTAACCTCAAAGTAGTCTACAATATGATTACGATGATAAATAGGAATTTAATTTAAAGGAAGAGACTGGTGTTTATTATACTCTTTGAAGACTAAAATTAATATACATAGTATTTAAACGTTTAGGTCCTACCTGAAAGGGAACATTCTTCGCCACCATTTTAAAGCAAGTCGGTAATTTTTTCTAAAGGGAAATAATTGCTTTTTTATTGTGGGATTCATACGAAGCACGTAGGCCGATGTGAGTTAAGTGCGCAGAATGTGGACAGCTTTAATGTTGAATCCCGCGGCACACAGCATAACCACAAAACGTAAAAGGGTTAACGTATTCTCGAAGCTTTTAACTGGATGGTTGACTCTTTAGTTATTAGACGACGCTTACTTGACTTTATACAATATGCAGGGGACGACGGGACAGCGCAGTTGGTACAGTGACTAGGTTGTGGATTGGACGATACGGGGCTCGAGTTCTGGCAGGGGGTGAAATGTATGTCTTCTCCAGATCGTCCAAATTGGCATTGGAGTCCAATCAGCCCCCTAGTCAATAAGTACCGGGATTATTTCCAGGGACAAAGCGGCGGGGGGCGTGAAGTTGAACGCACACTTCAATCTAATTCTGAAGTTAATAATGAGAACAGCCATTAATGACTTCATAGCGTAAACAGGGACAATTTCACTGTTTTATACACTAGAGAGCGACAACTGTAAAATATATTGAAGGAAACGGTCGTCGTAGTGCCCATTTTGAAGCAACGTCCCAGAATTTGCCTCTGGTGTTTAAGGAAAAATATAAACCGCCTCAAAATAAACGTCTACTAGAGGGTATTCGAACACAGGACTTTCTTTCCGATATGATGTAGGGTGGATAACCACTACAGAACACAATTACTTTAATTGATTTTGGATTACGAACGTTTGCAAGAGAGTCAAGTGTAGGAACATGGCTTAAAATTCATTCGACGCCATCGGAACTCGTTTATGATCTTTGTTTCTGTAGTTCTTAAACACGCGGGATTAAGGCTGTGTTCCTGAACTTCTAAAGTTCGTTGTGTACATAAACTTTTGTTAAGACTTTTCGCGAAATACTTTCCGGATCAGTGCCCTAGCAGTCCGCCAGCCGTGAGATATCCTGCATGCTTCCTACAGATTGCAGCCTGAGGTTTATTGTGCCTCTAATTCAGGCTTTCTTGCTAACCCGTTTCAGTTGCGCCTACGTCTTTGGACTGGCAAGGAAAGATAAATTTTCTCGTCCGCACGACGTTTGGAGGGGAACTTTGTTCATGGCGTTTGTCGTAGCAGACTTATGGCAAGGCAAGAAGCGTTCGTATCATTTGTAAAGCCTTACAAGGTATTGCGAATTGTACGAAATATTTCATTTCGTTTCGTAGTCCTTCCCTCTTCTACCTACTTGTTCACAGTAGGTGTCGAGATTTTTTTGCTTTTCACTTGATCACACTCAGGCAAACATCACAGTCGGTAGGACTCCTCTGGACGAGGGATCGGTCCGTCGCAGAGACCTCTACCTGACAACACAAACACTGTACAAGAGATAAAAAAATCCATGCCCCCGGTGCGATTCGAACCCACGATCCCAGAAAGTGCTCGGCCGCAGACCTACGCCTTAGACCGCGCGGCCACTGGGATCGGCCGGAATATTTTGTATGAAATGAATTGTCTGTGGTTTTCAGTGGTGGTTCAGAATGCGTTAATTGCGTATTTAAACAGGGGACTCACTTCTCTATCTACATTATTTGAGCTGCGTTGTTCACCCGTTCGGTCGTGACACGTCGTTTCCCAGGTCACCATGCTGGTCTGTCGTGAAGTTTACGGGACCTGTCACGTTTCTGCCCATTTTTTCTGAGTGATTAAAACACACAATTAACATTCCTACGGACCTTCAGAAAATGGCGTCAACAAAGCGTTATAATCTTTGTTTTTAAGCACTTTCTGCGAACCCTTGTGAAAAAATTAATTAAACTTCGAGGTTCATACTTCTAACTCCATGGAGCAGAATCCTTCCAGAAAATCCAACACGTCCTCAGCTAGTCAAGCAACACCCAGCATCTTATGGAATTCGAAGGTTCATTACCGCATTCACAAGCACCCGCCACCTGTCCCTATCTTGAGTCAGATCAGTCCAGTCCATGCCTCCCCTTCCAGCGTATTGAAAATACACTTTAATATTATACTCCCATCTACGCCTAACTCTTCCAATCGGTCTCTTTTCATCAAGTCTCCCCATGAAAACCCTGTATGCACTTCTCCTCTCTCCCATACATGTCACACGCCCCGCCCATCTCATTCTTCTTGATTAGAACACCCGAAAAATATTTGGTGAGGAGTGCAGATCGTAAAGCTCCTCGTTATGTAGTCTTGTCCATTCCCCTGTTACCTCGTCCCTCTTAGGCCCAAATATCTTCCTCAGTGCCCTCTTCTCGGAGAACCTCAGCCTGTGTTCCTCCCTCAGTGTGAGAGACTAAGTTTCACACCCATACAAAACAACAGGTAAAATTACAGTTCTGTGTATCTTATTCTTTATATCTTTGGATAGAAAACTGATAAGTGTATATTTATACACATATTTATACATATATAGACATATATTTCGTATATTTGAGGTACAGCTTCATGAAGTAAGTCACTAAAAAGGGGAGATCTTTGCTCCATTTTATCAGTTTTCTATGCGAATGTGAGACAGCGGTAATAATGGCATGCTTAAAGTTTAATTAACTTTTCAAAGTCTGTACGTACTGTCTGGTTTAACATCAGGGACTCTGCGTTTTGCCCACATAATGTGTCTCTTATATTTATAAAGATATGCAGTAGTTATTTTGCTAAAAATTAACCTACTGTTTTACAATGGAACAGAAGTTTGTTCTGTGTGAGTTACGGGATTAACTGTTATATATAAACTTTAGTATGAATGTCGCCTTCAAACTTCAAGATGAAGAAACAAAACGATGAATACGAATAAACGTTAACAATACAGAAATTATAATCCGTAGTTTGACGTGCAGCAGATATCTCAGAACAGCTAAAATATCTAAAGATAACAAACTTATAGTTTTCCATACCGTGTACGTGCGATCCGATATATGTTATTCTACCATCTGGTACACTAAGACATTTACATAATAGATTTAAACAGCACCCGACATGTTTCGATGTATGTCACATCATCTTCAGGGGAATTATGTTGGAACACTAGGAACAGCAGAAGCAAACCAGTCTTTGCAAGACTTAGTGTACGAGATGGTGGAATAACATATACACAAGGTAACACTTTAAACGTTACGTAAATTTTTATCTTATTAGCCTTCAATATTTTTTGTCAATTAATGCTTTTATCACTCATCGGAAGGAACAGATGTGAGAGTCTGTGTCAATAACACCGCTACGTTTATAGAAATAAACCAGCTGCAAATGTAGAGACTGCCGCTAGCATTCCTCCACTTATATGCCAGATTGCTGCTTAGAAGTCAGTATGCATCTGCAACGTCCTGCGACCGGCCAAGTCTACAAAGGTGCACCGTAATTTTTCTGGGTTCTGTAGATACTGCTGATTTCATATTAAAACTTTTACATTACACTTCATGCATCTCATGCAGCTCTGCCAACATAAATTTAAAAATTCCTACCCCACACCTTCCTTTATCAAAACTTTGTCACAATGCAACCTTCCGACTAAAAATTTCAAAATTCAGCCCAAATACTCAACTTATCCCCCTACTGCATATTCAAATAGTCTGCTTCCCCTCATTCACTTTCCAGCGTTCCATCTTGCGACCAGCCTACACGTACCAGAAGGACGAGCGGGCATTGCATGGAAATTTTAAGAGCAGCAAATTTTCTGTTTAGTTTTATAATGAACGTTGTGTCTCTCATCAAGTCTTCTCCTCCTTCCTTATTCCTCTCATTTTTCTTCTTCTTTTTCTTCTATAATCTTGAGTCGTTTTCAAAGAACTAAGAAGTACATGTACGCTACAGATAAAATGTAAACTTACACAGTTTCGACTGGGATGCTCAGTAAAGTTAACAGTATTAAATACTGGAGATCTGATGGTATTTTCACGATTAACCCTTTAAAGACGAAGCTTATCTGTTTCATATAAGGACTCAGTGCGTACCGCGCTGTAAACGCTTTCCACTTCGGTTATAAAAACCAATCTCTTAATGTTTTATAAGGCAAAAGTTGCTGTTTGTTCTGAGATCCGTACAAAACAAACACAATGCGGGCACCACGTAGAATTTCTTAATGTTAAACCTGGCGGTATGTAAAGTTACCGCTAGTCTTTAAAAGGTTAAGGACAGAAAAAATAAATACTGTTTCTGAAGACAGCACACTGCTGGAACATACGGAAACCCCCAATTATACACTTAGTATTAATTCTTTCGGCATGTATGTCCTGAGGCGCTGAATAACAAAATGATATACATCGGTACAAAACAATTTGTTCCTGAGTAAACCAGATCCTTTGATGGTGGCTATTCTGAATTAACAGAATGAAGGTAAAAGGTTACAAAACAATGGCTGCAGGGTCATAAACAAATGAATGACCACGGATATTTCAGTATGAAATAACAGATTCGCGCAAATTTGTTTTATCAGAATTAGGGAACAAATAGAAGAAAAAATAACTCGGATGGAAACAGTAAGTAAAGTCAACGTATCAGGAATTTTTATAAAGGTACGCCTAGAAACAAATTACAAGTTACCATACCAGCCTGGAGTTTATTTGATAATGGGCGAGAAAGGTTACCTGCTTTCTGATTTCACAGCGTTACGGGTATTCCGAAAGATTGCTTTAGTGAAGTACTGAATCTTTATAGGCTTATGACGTCACAGGGCCATGAAATGGATACTGCTGACATATTAATTCGGGAACCCATGATGTTTGCCCTCTTCTCATGGAAACTTCATCGCCCTTATTGCATCCTCACCACAGGAAACAGTTTTTTTGAATATTCTCTAAAGTTGATGATACAATGATTGGTGAACTGGAAAGGATTTGGAAGAACGGTTGAAGGGACAGAAGAAAGCCACGACAGAATTCAATGTGTCCCAGCTCAGATTCGAAGCCGGCACTTCCCATATACAAACATACTAGTGTTGCTCCCTTGTCACAGACTTGTGTGTCTGGTGTGTTGTTATTACTGTTTGTAAGCAATTATAAAGTACACTGCTGGAATGTCCTTCTGTGTCATGATGGTTGTACCAGATTCATGAAAATCTGTTGCTGATTGAAGACTTGAAATGGACACACAAACACGCGCACAAACACAATGCTGATGTCATAACGCTATTTCTCTGCTTTGTGAAGGCGGGTATATTAAAATGAAGGTTTTTGTGTGCAAGAAATGAACAGCAGAAACACTTCAAAATGTGCTGCACCCTTACTTTTTTTTTCTTTTACAGTGTCAGAACCTGGGAACCTTAGAAGACATATACGAGGGTCGCTCAGAAAGTAATGCCCCACATTTTTTTCTCGGAAACTATTTATTAAGAATGTTTGAAATTCACGCACAGTATAACTGGATGTTTCCTTTACACATGTTATTTTTCCACATAATCTCCATCTAAGTCTACGGCCTTACGCCAGCGCGAAACAAGGGCATGCATTCCTTCCCTGTACCGGCTGGTTTCCTGTTCATGTAGCCGTGTCCTCACTGCACGAATCACGCTCTCGTCATCTTCAAACCTTGACCCACGCAGTGCATCCTTCAGTGGCCCAAAAAAGATGAAAATCTGACGGCGCCAGATCAGGACTACAGGGGGGATGGGGGAGCACAGTCCAACCAAATTTGGCGGTTGCCTCCTGGGTTCGTAGACTTGTGTGAGGGCGGGCATTGTCCTGCTGAATCAACATGTCTCCTGGATTCCTGTTAGGGCGCACTCGCCGGTAAGGCTGTTTCAGTTTTTTGAGGGTTTTGATGTACGCGTCCGAATTGATTGTCTCACCTCTGGTCATCACATCCACCAGAATCACTCCATCAATGTCCCAAAAGACGGTGATCGTGACCTTTCCGGCGGAAGGAGTTGTCTTGAACTTCTTTTTTCTTGGTGATTGCGGATGATGCCACTCCACTGACTGCCTTTTCATTTCCGGCTCGTAATGGTGAGCCATGGTTTCATCACCTGTGACGATCCGGGACAAAAAGGCCTCCCGCTCAGCACCAAAACGCTCCAACAATTCAGAACAGATGGCTTTCCTTTGTCGTCTGTGCTCGGTTGTGAGACTTCGATGAACCCATCTTGCGCATACCTTCAAATATCCCAAAGCGTCAATAATTGCCATTGCACTTCCAGTGCTGACTGAAAGCTGCACGGCCAATTGCCGACTTGTGATGCGCCGATCCACATGAATAATGTCATCAGCGCGATGCAACATGTCTGGGCTGGTGGCTGTGGCAGGACGGCCAGACCTCGGTCTATCATGCAGCGTCCAACGGTGTTCCTATCGACTGCACAACTTCCATACACAGCACACAACCGTTTATGAATGTTCTCACACTTTCTTTCTCCGCCACTAAGAATTCAATTACAGCTCGTTGTTTGTAACGCGTGTCAGACACACACGCCATTTTCACAGACTACTACAGCGGCGCTATCTGTCGGACGACCGTATAATTACACACATGTGCGCAATAAACATCAGTGTTGCTGCCTCTCAATTTTCACATTGCTATCTTTATTCTGGAATGAGAAAAAAGTGTGGGACGTTACTTTCTGAGCAATCTACGTATATGGCTTACATAGACAATGATGGTGATGAGGTAATTTTTGCTTGCATACATGTTTATAATTTTGACTTAGTATATATTGTATAGTGGTTATTTAACTCTTAGATATTTATATTATCGAATAGTATTGAATATGACAGAAATGTTTGCTTCATTATCTCCTTATGTTGTATGTTTCATGTTATATTAAGTTTATATATGATATATTTACTGATACACTACGTTATTCGGCAGACTGTTGACCTATTAATGTTTCGGAAGAAAATTCTGTCCCCCACTTTCGACGTAGTATACACTTCTTGCGTCTTAAGCTATCCGTAATAGGCTAATAATGGTGTGAATATGTTGCTATGTATTGGTGTGGAAATTGGCCTGTCACACTAAGAGGAAAACTTGAAAGGCGGATGCTGTAGAGAACTGCTTCAGCATGAACTTCACAGTTAGCACTCTGCAGCAGACATTATTAGGGCGAAAAAATTGAGAATGGCGAGGTTGATGAGACATGCAGTGAGCATGGGAGAGACGAGAAATGCCTCCAAAATTTAGGTTATAGTAGAAATGAAAGGAAAATACCATTTTTGAGGCTTAGGCGTACAGCGAAGGTATAAGGATAACATTAAAATGGATCTTAATAAACGAGGGTTTGACGCTGTGGACTAAAATTTTTCTAGTGCAGGGTAGGATAGAATTTCAGATTTTTGTTAACGCGGGATAATTATCTACAGTTTCCCGTTAAATGTTGATAATTTCCTCACTACGTAGTTTAGTGTTAGCTTCTGCAGAAACTCCACTGCGTGTAGTTACTTGCTTAGTTCGTAGTTATACTTAGCTGTTGAAGAGAACTTCTGTGCCACCGGCTCATCTAAGCCTTACAAAACGAGGTGGCTGCTTTATTGCACTGTCCCCGTTGAGTACCCACAACTGTGCTTCTTGTGGTCACCCCTAGGGCCCTCCAACCTTTGCCACACCCACACGCACAAGCGCTATGGAACTTCTGTGTTTGCGGGGGTGAAATGAGCAAAGGGGGGAACATCTTCCTGTCTCACAGAAATCTCCATCTCTCTCTGTTCTACTAGCTCTGGCTTCTTTAACAGCATTTTGCGCAGCTTCCAGTCCCATGAGACTAAGCCGGAGGGTCTAACTAGTGCGTTTAATCGAAAAGAGACTGCAACCTATACATGTCAGAATTAAGGGAATTCCAGTCCGGCTAAGTCTATTCCAGTCCGGCTACAGTCTATTCCAGTTCGGCTGCAGTCTATTCCAGTCCGGCTGCAGCCTATTCCAGTCCGGATACAGTCTATTCCAGTCCGGCTACAGTCTATTCCAGTCCGGCTGCAGTCTATTCCAGTCCGGCTACAATCTATTCCAGTCCGGCTGCAGTCTATTCCAGTCCGGCTACAGTCTATTGCAGTCCGGCTACAGTCTATTCCAGTCCGGCTGCAGTCTATTCCAGTCCGGATACAGTCTATTCCAGTCCGGCTGCAGTCTATTCCAGTCCGGCTGCAGTCTATTCCAGTCCGGCTGCAGTCTATTCCAGTCCGGCTAGAGTCTATTCCAGTCCGGCTGCAGTCTATTCCAGTCCGGCTACAATCTAGTCCAGTCCTGCTACAGTCTATTACGAGCGGGACTATAAAGACCATCGCGTAGGGACGCCATATGATAACAGGGCAAAAGTTTTGGTGAAGAGGACGGAAATGTATAAGTTAAAAACTTCAGGGTAACGTAAAAGAAAACTGAGTTTCGAAATTACTTCTGACATGCTGCTTCTAAACATGGAACTCAAAACTTTGTATCACGCTACAATTTTGTAAAACGCTACAATAATTTTCATGGATATATAAATCTTCACTGAAATAACATATGGAAAAATAGAATATTCTGCCATCTTCTGTGTAGTAGAGTCATTATGGTTATTCTGTTGGAAAACCGCATAGTTTGTAAGTGTTAAACCTGGCTGTAAATGTAGATACCACTATGCTTACAGGGCTATTTTTAGAGAGACTTTCTTGGTGCATAATTTTAGATACCAACAAATGCACATACTACCAGGAGAATGGGCACATCAGGAGAATGGGCACAATGTGCCCATTCTCCTCATAATGTGTGCGTGATATATCGTTCAAACCTACAACGAAACATACGGATTTTATGTGAAGCCCTAGGTATAACCCCTGATGATGGGGTCGGGATAGGCGCCGAAACATGTCGGGTGTAGCAGTGTTGTGAAAAAGTGTTATATATATATAAAAGTGCATTTGTTGGTATCTGAAATTATACAATAAAAATGCACGGTGAAAACAATGTACAATTAAAATTTCTTGGTGCATATTTGTTTTCAGTACCCTAATTTTTTCATCCTTGTAGGTTTCGCTCTTACTTCATAAAATCATTTTAGACACACGTATTACTTTTTAAATTTTGTTTTATTCCATTTCGATTCAGAAATAACTTTAAAATCTATAATGTCTTAGAACACATATATTTGGGTCCTTTAACGCTTTAAATACGAAGCGTATCTGTTTTATATAAGGACTCAGTGCGTACCGCGCTGTAAACACTCTCCACTTCGGTTATAAAAACCAATGTCTTAATGTTTTTTAAGGCAAAAGTTGCTGTTTGTTCTGAGATCCGTACAAAACACATAAACGCAATGTGGGCACCACGTAGAATTTTTTAATGTTAAACCTGGTGGTGCGTAAAGTTACCGTTAGGCTTTAAGAGGTTAAACTCGTATAAATCAAAGTAATATTATATACTGCGGTACTCCGGCTTGAGACACCGTGTTAAATGCGTTGCCACACTCTGGAGTACCACAATATACGTTTTGTTCGTCAAGGAAACCTTAAACCTCCAAATAAACAAAATTTAATTTGTTTCCATATGTCAAGTGGGATTCGAAACTGCGATACAGTGTTACTGCTGTCGTGGATAAGCCTTATACTACTTGGAGTTTGTGGTTAGACTTTGCATGAACTATTACCATATAATCCTCGTTAAAGTTTCTGTGTGACAAGAATTCTAAATTACAAAGTTCTAGACGTGAACCTGTAAATTACATTTTCCTGAGGGAATTGTGTAAGGATGCAGGAAACAGACCACTGCACCTTACATCGGACATCAAACTTCGTACAGCCCAATACGAAACACGAATGGTGACCACACACCGCGCAGTTCTGATCGTGTATTGAGAAACACTATTACCACCTCCGAATTACTGTGTCTGATGTAGGATGGTGGAATTATAGGATCAATTACATATGCAACACCACTAATTAGTGCATCCTATTTGCTAACTTAATAGACCTTTCACTGTGTATACTAGTGCAATGAATTGCTGGTACATATCTCATGTTTTGGCGCAGTTGGTTGAGGCACTGTGCTACAAGCCGGAAGGTCGCGGGTTCGATTCTAGATGATGTCATTGGAATTTTTCCATTTACTTAAGCCTTCCAGCCGCCCTGTGGCCCTGAGATCAACTTAGCCTCTAACAGAATTGAGTACCAGGAATATTTCCTGGGGAGTAAAGGCGGCCGGTGCCTAGGGCTGACAACTTTCACCACTTTCATGTGCCGATTGTCTTGAAATCTGGGATCCTCAAACTGCTGGAAACCCCTCAGAGCCTGTCCAGGCCTGTAGTGGTATTGCTTTACCTTTAACTTTTTTACGTATGCCATAAGCAGTGCTGTTATTACGTATAAAGGAAGGCAATTTATGATTAAATCCTTCTGCTGTTGAATAAACGTCATGGAGCAAAGCCACTCAAAGAAAGCGAATAATCAGTAAGTTTAGCAAGAAAATATTGCAAACAATGTCCACAACCGCCATCACTGCAGCCGAAATTACGACCGGTCTGTATCTGCCACAACTCGTTCCTTTGTATACGGTGACCGGTCATCAGTGTTGGTACACCGATCACACTGCAGCACTGTCCATGTTGGGCATCTGGTATTTCTTCTTCGATAGATAGGCAGCTACGCCGTATATGTTTAGACCACTTCCTCCAGCCGTATAATGAGGAGGCCCTACAGGGACCCAGGCAGCTACGCCGTATATATGTAGGCCATCTCCTCCAGCCGTATAATGAGGAGGCCCTACAGGGACCCAGGCAGCTACGCCGTATATATGTAGGCCATCTCCTCCAGCCGTATACTGAGGACGCCCTACAGGGCCCACTCAATTTGCGTTACGCAATTACAGTAATTAGACATAGAAAACAAACGTACCGTCTTGCTGTCTGCAAATGATAAGCGAAAGTAAAATGCTAGACATGATCTAACATTTACGGTAAGACGTGTGGTTGCCATGTATGGAGCGCCTTATTTGCGTCGGAGTCTCACTCACTTACTTGCAAGCAACCTTCTTGCTTTATTTACAGCGCTGAAAAGCTGACTGCAGTCTGCAAATACTGTTTTATGCCGTGTTTATCAACTACCTCCTAAACGATGTCAGATTAAATTTAAAAGAAATTACGAATTACCAAAAGAGCATTTATAACTTAATTGTTATGAATTCCTGCGTCAAAGAAGAGTCAGCACACCAGCCACGCTTTTGGGACATGCACACGCCTGTTTGCCTTTACAAAAAGCTATTGCAACGTGGTGACATCTATGAAATAAACCAACAGCTATTCAGCATATTATTTGTTTCATTTAATTTTCGTATTATTTTGGTCGCTGATCCCTGTGGCCGCGCGGTCTAAGGCGTAGGTCTGCGGCCGAGCGGTTGCTGGGATCGTGGGTTCGAATCCCACCGGGGGCATGGATTTTTTTTCTTGTACAGTGTTTGTGTTGTCAGGTAGAGGTCTCTGCGACGGGCCGATCCCTCCTCCAGAGGAATCCTACCGACTGTGGTGTGTGTCTGAGCGTGATCAAGTCAAAACAAACAACCTGACACCTGCTGTGAGTAGGTAGAAGAGGTAAGGTCTACGAAACGAAATGATTATTTTGGTCACCCATCAAGATTGCTGAGCTATTTTCTTCTCTGTCCTCCACCCATTTCCACTATGTTCACACCACACTACTTATCACAAAATGGCGCCTTTTTGCTAAAATTAAAATGTCACCATAATGGATAGTACTAATAAAGTGGGAGACTTCTCGCTTGGTTCAGGAAGTTTTTTCTTAGTAGGATATACAACCCTTACCCCTTCTCCCTTTTTCTGTATGATACACTGTCTACTTATTCCGTCTCTTTCTTGCCATTTCCATTTCTCTTTGTGCCATGATGGAGTCAGCTTGCATGACTTGAGACAGAATGCGAATGAGAAAAATTGCGGGTTTAATGCATGGAGTATTCGGCTATTAATGGTATTGCAGACAGAAGTTGGTTAAACAAATTAGATGTATCAAATCTGAAGCTTAATTCCTGCTATTGGAAAAAAAACCCTGTCACTTTATTCGTTAATTTTAAAATTAGATTTGTGGGTTAAAGCTATCGACTGTCAATGACAGAGGAAAATTCTGTCATATGAAATATTTTAGAGTTTAATTTCTAATGTCTGTAGTAAGCTCAAAATTGTAGTTTGGTTGTAGTTTATTGAACGATAGTGTCAGTCGGTCGGTGTAGGGTCGAAATGGTAACATGATTAGTGAATAATTAACCGGAAAGGATGAGAAAGGAAGTGGGTTTAGCCTAGTTTAAGGTATTATTCCGTAATTTGTCTGTAAGGGTTGGGAAAAACCATGAAAATCATACTCAGCTTAGCAGATGTCCCAGCGAAAATTCCTTCTGGTCTTCTACCGAGTTCAAGTCAGAAATGTTGATGCCACAGTTAGCGTCAGTACTACAGATTTAAACAGAAACCTTCCCAACAAAACCCTGGCAGACATTAAGTGCGTGGGTCGGGGTAGCGTAGTCGTTATAGCGACTCGCTACGGGCGGGACGGTAAGGGGATCGAAAACCGGCGAAGGCGAGGTTTGGGGCAGCTGTCTAGACCGACCCTGGGGCCCACCCAGACTCCTGTAAAATGCGTATCTGATCTCCTTCCCAGGCTAAAGTGGCCGGGGCGTGGCTTTGACCACTCAACCACTTCTAGCTCCGAGGTTAAAGAAAGAATAGAGTTCTACTCTTACACCCCTTCTGAGCCTTCGTGGCCTATTATAGGGTGAACTTCACCTAGTGATTTTGAATAAACACGTGTTTATATTTCCATTACAACACACAGTTTCACAATAACAGTTTATTCTAAACCTGATGTAAAGGTAAAGGTTCACCCTATAACAGGCCCTGAGGGCCCAAGAGGGAGAGTAGAGGTATAGCTACACCCATTTGTGAGCCTCGGCACGAGGAGGGGATGGGGTGGCTAGCCCCAAGCCCCGGCCGCTTTACCCCCGGGACGGAGACCCGGTACCCATTGTACAGGAGGCTGGGTGGGCCCCAGGGCCGGTCTGGACGGCTGCGGAAAATCTCGCCCCCACCGGGATTCGATCCCCGGACCGTCCAGCCTGTAGCGAGTCGCTATACCGAATGAGCTATCGCGGCCCACCTAAACCTGACGTGTTTCAATTTGTTATTAAGCATCTCCAGTAGGTTTCTTCTTACTTTACATTTTTACATTGTAACTCCTCCTGGATAACAATTTTTTCATGCAATAAATATTTTCAATAAGTTATTATACATATACATTATATTTACATAGGTGCAAACAGGTTTCTTAAGGGTATGGGCATTAACATATTTACAGGGTGGTTAACATTTTGATGAAAATAATTTTTAAAGTTTTTAAACTGGTTTAGTGCCTTATTGGTGCGACTTTCAGTTGTCAGTTAGCTATGTGAAGTGTGGAGAAACGTGCGTCTTAGTGTCTATATACTTTGTAACTTAACAAGCCAAATCCTGGTAACGGGACTGTGTATCCCTTTGCCATATGAACGTATGATGGCGTAATTCGATAAAAATATAAACCAGTAGTTTTCAGGATGTTTTTCTAAAAAAAACCGTATCTGTCAGCGAATTACATAAAACTAGAATAAAAACATTGTAATATTAACGACAAATTTTCAAAAATAAACTTTGTCGCTAACGCCTGATCTGAATGCTGAAAATTTCTGGAATGACAGCAACATATGTCCTGCGATAATAAAATTTGATAAAGTAACAACATACTCTAAGCAACGCTGCTATCTCAGATAACCTTGCCACTGTAATACGTAATGAGACATGCCAAAACTGACACCCTATTCTGCTCCTACTTGTAACTACTTTTGACACACTTAACGACAAAAGGATGGTATTTAGCGTTTTATACATGTGGGTCAGTACTGTCGGCAGCACAACCATGACTGTTAGCTGGTTACGGCCACGAGGCCACCGAAACAAGAAAAACCGCACGTAAACAGCACAAAAAGCATTCCCATAAAAACCCCATAGTTTCCTTTTAATATTTATGAAAGAGCGAGAAACCTCCAAGAATTAGGGCATTATTTAGTTCGATTAACAAATGCAAGAGCAAAAAACAGAAACGCAACCTGTTGTTTTAAACGTATGGGATTTATTTCTTGACGTCTAAACACGGTAGAAAAACACTAATCACCAACAAATGCACAAAGAGAGTTTTATCATCAATCGTAACACACTCCTACATGTTTCGACCCTGCTGGGTCATCTTCAGGGAGAACTTTCCGTTACCGTTACACTAGGGTTGCACTTTATAGTTGAGTGAGAATGTGCTGTTGACTGTGTACTGGAGGCGTGAACTCCCCGCGGTCCGGGCCTGCAGGCCCGGACCCAGGCCCGGACCGCGGAGAGTTCACACCTCCAGAAACAACACAGTACACAGTCAACAGCACATTCTCACTCAACTATAAAGTGCAACCTTAGTGTAACCGTAACAATTAAGTTCTCCCTGAAGATGACCCAGCAGGGTCGAAACATGTAGGAGTGTGTTACGATTGATTATAAAACTCTCTTTGTGCATTTGTTGGTGATTAGTATTTTTGTGTAATATAGTGCACGGACATGGAACATATTAAATTCTCAACACGGTGTGAATATTGTGACGATGACATGTACTAGGTATAAGAAATATATGTCCCTGTATTTTGCATCTGTAAAGGATGTCCTACCACAACTTTAGCAAAATTTAGACTAAGAAGTTTCAGCAATAAACTTTAATTAATATGTTGCTGTTGAGATAACACTGATAAGGATCTACAAATTTCGCATATAGCGAGATTTTAGGGTTTTCACCGCTGTGGACTTACTAACGCTGTGGCCCCTGAGCTATGCAGAAAAATAGTATAGCTCAAATAGACAGATTGCAAAATAGTTTGGTGAAATCGAGTGCAATGCAGAAAATATTGCTTTTAAAATCCTAATTTATTATGTTAGGGTAATGGTAATAAATTATGAATATTCTAAGTGGGGAAAATTTCGGAATATCAGACGTTAATACGAGCGCAGCAGGAGATTCCGTAATAGGTAGAAACGAAGCTACAGGGAGGAAAATAATAAGGCATTAATTGGTGGGGGGGGGGGGAACTAGTCTACTGAACGCGGAACACGAAGGGGGATAGACACCCGGAGTGGAGGGGGGGGGGGGGTGAGAGAGACAGACCGACCGGGTAGCGTCACACCCAGCAATGTGCAGGCAAGCTGCAAGCCCAGACTGCGTGGAGCCGAGCGAGCTATTCCCCTCTCCCCCCCCTCCCGCCCGGCGGGCAGGAAGAGGGCTCCCGGGTCAATAGAAGAATATTCGCTCCAGCAGCCCAAAACCTGCACCAAGTTGTTCTCAAACGGTGCTCCGCGTTCCAAATATTGAGGGTGCACCATCTTGTTAGAAGAGTACCGCAATCAAAAACTTGTTCGAAGGGAATGACAGGAAGCTGATGACATAGTGACACACCGCTGAACAGGTTCAGGTTGAACTAACACCAACACAAGAGACTGAAAACACGCCCCTACTATATATGAGATAATTCCAAAGTAAATACGTAAGTTAAATGGCATTTCCTAAACGGAATGCGACACTGTACAATTCTTACGCCATTTTAAAGCCGATACGCTACCATTTTTATTAAAAGAAAGTTATAAGATGCAAGGGACGGGAAGAGGAGGAAGAAGACGTAGGAAGCTACAGGATGTTCTTATCGAAAAGAGAAGTTAATGAAAACTGGAAGACGAAGCACTAGATCGAACATTCTGGAGAAGTCGCCGTGGAAGAGACTATGGACCTGCCACACCACGTGACGGCACTGACACTAACATTTATTGTGAGGGGCCCCAGCATTTTGCACAGTTCTGCAGCCTAGAAGATACAGACTCAACACGAAGTCAGAACTGACAGCAGCAAATGTAGCTCAAGTTTATTGCTCCATTGCTTCAGCTGTGCTTGGTTTTGATCTATGCACTTGGCTCAGCTCCAAAAAACATAAATTGCATGAAGCAAGATTGGAGTTTCGCGGAGGCCATATGTTGGACCTCGACGCCCAATCCACCTAAGAAGAAAATTATTGTTAACCCTTTAAAGACGAAGCGTATCTGTTTTATATAAGGACTCAGTGCATACCGCGCTGTAAACACTCTCCACTTCGGTTATAAAAACCAATCTCTTAATGTTTTATAAGGCAAAAGTTGCTGTTTGTTCTGAGATCCGTACAAAACACATAAACGCAATGTGGGCACCACGTAGAATTTTTTAATGTTAAACCTGGCCGTACGTAAAGTTACCGCTAGGCTTTAAAAGGTTAATGAAATGACATACTGCTACAGTTTTTGCACAATTTTAAAGATTACAACACCGGAGTAGTAAAAAAAAGATTTAAAACTGTGGAAGCCATAGCAGAAAAATATTCAGTAGATTAACTACAGAAGTCAGCTATACTTGTAACATCACACACAATACGGAAAGTACTGCAGTCTGAAACTTAAAGACTAAGCGGTGGGGTCACCGTTGGTTCAAGAGGAGAAGTGCCAGGAAGAAAAGGCCTGTGACAAGATACAGCATAACAATAACAGCAATATGTTTAAAATAATAATGCATAAGAGGTGCCTGGTCAGTGTTCCCTACACTTCGAAAACCAGCTAACCGCTGAGACTTTAGAATAAATAAAAATATAATAATAATAATAATTCAATTCAATGGCGTTTATTAACGTGCAGACTTAATAGCACAAGTGCCAACTACAAAGTCAGCACAAGAACACAAATACAACACAAAGCAGTACAAATACAAAAAAACAAAACACTAAACAGACAAAACAAAACAAATATTGCAGAAAGTAAGTAACATAAAAGTACTGGGGCAAAACCCCTCCAAAGTTGAAAGACACAGATAAATTAATTTAAAAATGTGACAGATTAACGCAGAATCTGTTATAATAATAACGAATCATTAATTGAAACAGAACTACATTGAATACACAGCTATCCCTAATAACAATTACAATTCAATTTAATTGAATGCAGTTCATAGGACACAAACAAAACACATCGTCACAAATACAAAACACAAAATACTAAACAGAACAAAACAAAACCAATATTGAGGGAAAAAAGGAATGTAAAAGTACTGGGGCAAAACCCCTATACCCTGAAACCTGGTAACAAATCGTTAATCAAAACTGGCCTACAATTGAATGCACAACTATTGCTACTGATGCCATTAGCCGCCGTAGCGCATCTAACGGAAGGGCAGTTGCGACGGCTAAAATCAACATGAAACCATTTAAAATCTCTGAAATTTCTATTCGGCACTCGAAGGCCACAGTTTCCAAAAGGGTAGGGCAAAATTTAATAGTCGTAGTAGTAGTAATAGTAGTAGTATTTATAGTAGTAGTAGTAGTAGTAGTAGTAGTAGTAGTAGTAGTAGTAGTAGTAGTAGCAGCAGCATTAATTCTCACACTAAGAAATGCGTACGTATATTTAAAACCATGTTAATTTCCTATCAAAACTACTGACACATTCTCCGACAACGCTAAGGTCACGTAAAGGAGTTATATAGACGTTGGCGTGACAGTTGCATTCTTCTCCAGCTTTTTGTGGCCTATGTTAGCCAGCCTATAGCGCGTGTAACTAACAAGGTTAATCCGTTCGTTATCATTACCAACATCTGTTTGAACACAGTGGCTAGATGGCTGGAGGGAGACACACGGACTTACGCTGCGGGGGGAAGGCCTATCAGATGCAAAGGAGATCAACACAAGAGACTTCTTTTCGTAGACTCAGAAACGTATGGAACACCATCCCTCAGGTGGTATATACTTAGTGCACTGGGAATGCCCTGGATCTGTCATCGCGTTTTGATCAAAGAATAATAGCTACTGTTTTATTTTTTGTCTTAGGTGTAACGACTCGACCTTACATAGGCCAACGTGACAAGGTACTCTGTCATGGCAGAAAAACTCAAGGGGCTGTCAGGCGACACGCATATTGATGACATACAGGAGCAGGAAGGGGGCTTTAAAAAATGTTAAACTGACAGAAACTTTTCGTGTCGTCTCTACAAACCGCTAGATCCGGCGGTAGCATCCAGTAATCGGTTTGGGTGCAACGATATGTCACAAGTAATCCCACGTTTTTGTTAAAGGAGTTATGATATAACATAAATATGACCATGTCATGGATCAGGCGGTTAGTTACTGGCTTCTTACCGCGTGGTCCCGAGTTCAATCCCAGGCCAGGTCGTATAGGATTTTTATATCCTCTCAATATCATAACACCGATGTTCCATACTAATTGATTCATCCACCAATGACGCTATGTAAACCTATTGACAGTTTCGTTAAATAACGCAATTAAAACAATAAATAAATATGTAAATATTATTTAAACTGCATCACTCCTGTGTGATCTCCCAAGGGCGTTAGCCGTCTCATGTTGTTCTTGTAGGAACGTCGGATTGAACTGTCATCATGTTGACTGCAGGAGGGACCTGGTGGTTGCATTGTCGCTGTATGTGTATTTGTGTGTTACGAAGTTGGAAGGCAGCATCAACGAAGAGAGAAGGTTAGAGGAAGGATATCGGGGAGGCCATTGCCCCAAAACGGGCCGAAGCGCCAAAGAAGGAGGAGGAAAAGAAAAAGAAATGTGTTGATGGGTAGAACGGGCCGGAGAGGACAGAATTGTGGCGTCGTTTTCTTTTGGCACGCCGGGACGCGTTGTCTGTCACGTCTGCAATGCATGTGTGTATGTGGCTGTAAGGTACTACCTGCAATTTCATCAAAATACATCCAGCGATTCTCCAATTAAGACCTGTTGTCCGACATAAGTATTCCCCTTTATGCGTTCACGTTGCGTGGTTTGTGCTAAGAAAGCCTAAAAGTAATTTACGTTGTACACCGGAAATTCGGCAAGGTTCTCTAGCTAGACAACTTTGCTTAGTAAGTACAGGCCCTTTGAAACATCAGTAACTCTAACGGAACTAATTTGAAGGATACAGAGCATCTATTTGAAGTTAACATATTGTATAAAATCAGGATATGTGACAGATCATGTGCATCTGATTATCAGGCAACATTCAAGCTTCATGAATATTCATCCATTTATTCATGCACCCATTTATCCATACAATGTAGCTGCATGCAAATTAGGCGCCTTGTCTCAGGTCTGATCTCTGTGAGATGGAAGTAGAGGAGTGCTGGATGTTTCGGTTGGTAGGAATATAAAATGAATATTCAGCTATTCGTAGTCCATGGGGCACTTTTACGAGTGAAATATGGGGCACTTTTACGCGTGAAATATAAACATGAAAGGACACGGTAGAGTATAATGAGGCATCTGTCTGACAGAACAAGGAAGGCGAAAAATTACAGTCAGAATTCCTGGAACCGACCAAGAATCGTACCAGGACCGTCTTGGTGTGCAGGGAATGTAGCACGCAGTGCGTGTAGACTGAAATGAAGAAAGTTAGGGGAAGAAAATATATGAGGCCCATCAATGGGTACCGGATGTAGTGATAAGCAGGCCACCTGCTTCCAAACAATGCCAACATTAAGAATGTGTGGAGCTATACCTCCTCCTTCATGACGTGTAGATGGAGAACTTTATTCGTTCTTCTTGTACGTTTACCCAGGCGCTATTTCCTTGCCTGAAAAGATTGTTGTACATAGAGTAAAAATTAACTGGTCAACTGTGCTTAGAATGCTATCACAAGATAAGCCTCAAATGTGTTCCAACTAGTGTTTAATTTGCATGTAATATCCTGAATTCGTGCAGGCAGGATGCAGAATTACTTTACAGCAAATTATTTCTAAATCCTTTATCACGTCTCCATCTGTTTGTCAGTACCGTCGCCATATATATGTTACGTCACCGAAAGTCACTAGTGAGTGGGTGGTGCTCCTGCTTCGTTTTCAGCAGGTCCGGGTTTCACATTCCGGGTTTCGTGGCTCAGATGTATTGTGGTTTACCATGAAGATTCCTGTGGGTATGCTCGAGATATAATAATAAAAAAATAAGTTCTAAATTTAACTAGGCTACGGGCTGGAAGATTTCGGGTTCGATTCTCAGAGGGTCTAGACCAGCTCTCTGGACCACACAGTGTCCTATTCAATAACTATCGAGGTTATTTACCCTGGGTTAATGCGGCCGGGGCGTTAAGTTGACCACTCATCTCCTTCTAGCGTCCAGGTTAAGACTGAGTAAACCTACACCTCTCCTGCCTCTATATATCGTCATGGCGTGGACAGGTAGACCTTTACCTTTCCTTTTCACTGGTACATATTTATGTTGCAGCGGTGTGAATTTTTTCACACGTTACTTTGAAATAAATATGGTAGTAAAATATGCAGTTTTATTACATATATCTTCAGGCATTCCACGAAACAAATGAATTTTTGAAAGGTATTTTATTTTTCTGACCAGCACATGCATGTTTTACCCGAAGGACTGTTTCACGAGTGTTAATGCCAGGTTTCACTGCTGATGCCGATGCTGCGCTGTGATTCCTGGGACAATAGAGGATCTAGGGCGTTCAAACTGAACGTGACGTCTTCAGCTCTTGGGCAATCATTGTATATCCAGGGGTGAGCAAATTGTTTACTGCATTATCTCACCTCAATATAAGATATTACACCTATTTTCATTACTTAAGGGGCCGGGGGCTGGGTGGGTGGGGTAGAGTTAAGCGTCCCTAAGAATAGAAGCAGACAAGTAGCATACATTTAAGAGTCACTGTGAAATACGGCAAATGTAATACACCTGCAATATATTGTTAAGGACACAACACTCAAAACGAAGTAAAAAATGTTTCTGGATAATTTAGCAGTACTTAAACCCAATAAAATTAGCTGCAGCGAAAACAAAAGCACACACTTGTAATGTCTGAGGTACGAAGAATATTCAAATAAGATCTGTATGCATATATCAATGTGTCTTATTTAGCTTAAACAATCAGCGCATTTAAATTCTTTGAATTGAAATCTTTAAATTTAGCAGTATATCGCTCAATTTAAATGTGTAAAAATATAAATGGTGTAGCGCAAAACGTATGCTACATATCACGTTGTTGTGATACGAGTCACGTGGCGCCACAAAACTCCCACGTACCTCCACGAATCCTGTACGGTATTCGTACATAAGTTATTCTCAGTTCAGTTAACAGCATGCCTGTCGTATGGATGTGTTGGTTACATGCAGTTCTACGGTGTGAGAGGCTGTCTTGTGAGTGGCGTTGTGAACACAATGTTAACAAACACAGAATATGCAGTAAACATCAATTTTGTGTGTGGAAAAAAGCGTAAATACTCTAAAATTTTCAGTCACAGCTATATACATACATTAAAATGTCATAACTGTGTAACGATTAACCCTTTAAAGACGAAGCATATCCGTTTTATATAAGGACTCAGTGCGTACCGCGCTGTAAACACTCTCCACGTCGGTTATAAAAACCACTCTCTTAATGTTTTATAAGGCAAAAGTTGCTGTTTGTTCTGAGATCCCTACAAAACACATAAACGCAATGTGGGCGCCACGTAGTATTTCTTAATGTTAAACCTGGTGGTACGTAAAGTTACCGCTAGGCTTTAAAAGGTTAATAATCGAACATATGCTGCTACAGCATTTTTAACTTCATATGATTACTGTAATAAAATCCTGAAGTTTGTCACATATTTTAAGGAACATGCTGTATTTTATAAATACACTGCCGCTGCTGTCATGCCAAGTCAAGTTTTAATTCACAAGAAAGTCACTTATGCAGTACACAACACATATTTGCTAAATGCGTGTAGCATAAAAACAGGATGTCCCTATCACAGTCCACTCTCCTGTAAGACAAATACGTCCATGTACTGGTCAAGGCTAAAGCTGCAAGCAAAATATTTGTGCAGGAAAGTCGCGAACCCAGCCACAGACTACAAATTCCCAGCATCGCATACAAAACACAACATAACAAAGAATTTGTATAAAGAGCAGAATTAGAACAAAGGGTGTATGTACCATGTGGCAGCACATAAAACAGGGGGCTTTGTGCCGGAATGGTTTGTTATAATTGACTCCCAGCTTCCAGACTAACACATTACAAACCTTGTAATTTGTCAGGACATTAATGCTATGCAGTTTTAATACGGTAATTCCATCCGTTGAGATATGGGGGGAAAAATGCAAGTACTCGTATATCGAGTATGAAATGCATTAACATCGCTACACACCGTACTGCTGTATACAGTGTCACAGTTTTTCTTGTAGCTTGTTTTACGATACTGTCTTTATCTCGGAATATACAGAGTGGGGCAAAGTCACTTCACACTCGGTGCTTAACATGCTGCGTCTAGTGTCAAGTGACCCCTGCGCCACCCTGTATAGCGTTGGTATTGCATACTTTTGTATCACGCTGCATTTTATCACTTACTGTCAGGGGATTTTCCATCATAAAGCAATTTTATTCGCTTAGGGATGTATTAAATTTTATATTATAATATAAATATCTTATTTGTATATACCTTATTTTCTGATCTAAATATGCACAGAGTTGTGTTGGTAAAGAAAAGAGACTGGCATTGGTATATAGCACTGATTGGTAGACTGTTTTATGTTTGAGGATCTGTAAGAGATTCGGAAATAACGGCCGTGTTGATATTTGTCCAAACGGGGGTACGCGGTGGCGCAGTTGCTTGAGGCACAGGCCTGGACAGGTCCTTAGGGTTCCAGGAAGCTGAGGTTCCCAGATTTCTAGACAGTCGGCACATGAAGGTGGCAAGGTTGTCAGCCGTACGCACCGGCCGCCTTTACCCCCCACGAAATATTCCTGGTACTCCTTTCTCTTAGAGGCTGAGTCGACCTCAGGGCCATAGTGCGGCCGGAAGGATTATGCCAATGAAAAATTCCAATGACACCATCGGGAATCGGACCCGCGACCTTCCGGTTTGTAGCGCAGTGCCTCAACCAACTGCGCCACCGCGGTCCTCTCTATATGTGTACCACTGTTAACCCTTTAAAGACGAAGCGTATCTGTTTTATATAAGGACTCAGTGCGTACCGCGCTGTAAACACTCTCCACTTCGGTTATAAAAACCAGTCTCTTAATGTTTTATAATTCAAAAGTTGCTGTTTGTTCTGAGATCCGTACAAAACACATAAACGCAATGTGGGCACCACGTAGAATTTTTTAATGTTAAACCTGGTGGTACGTAAAGTTACCGCTACGCTTTAAAAGGTTAAACATCAGACTATTATTATATGTAAGTATTACCGAATTCTTACGTTTATTCACTGGGATAAGTGACAATGGAATAAGTTCACGTATATATGTGGGTTCGAGTCTTGGTGGGGGTGGGAGTTTTTCGGACTCATTCAGAGACGCACCCAATCTCCTGTAAAATGGGTATCACCAGCTCTCTTTCCCGTGGGTAAAGCGGCCGGCGCGTGGCGTTGACTACCCACCTCCTCCTAGAGCTGAGGTTGAATAGGGATAGAGCCATACCTGTACCTCCCTCCAGTGCCTGCCTGGCATGTTACGGGACAGCCATTACTATGATAAAATTACTCCATGGAGCCGAAGCCTTCTTGAGAAACTAACAGTGTCTCAGCTAGTCAAGAAATTCCCCGCATTTTATGGAACCCGGAGGTTCATTACCGCATTCACAAGAGCCCGCCACCTGTCCCTATCCTGAGCCATCTCAATCCAGTCCATGCCCCCCGCATCCCACTTTTTGAAGATCCATTTTAATATTATCCTCCCATCTAAGCGTGGGTCTCCCAAGTCGTCGCCTTCTATGAGGTCCCCCTACCAAAATCCTGTATGAACCTCTCTTTTCCCTCATACGTGCCATATGCCCCGCCCATCTCATTATTCTCGATTTGATCACCTGAATAATATTTGGTGATGAGTACAGGTCATTAAGTTCCTCGTTATGTAGTCTTCTCCACTCTCCTGTCACCTCGTCCCTCTTAGGCCCAAATATCCTCCTCACCATCCTATTCTCGAACACTTTCAGTGTTTTTTCCTCCCTCAGTGTGAGAGACCAAGTTTCACACCCATACAAAACAAGAAGTAAAATACTATAATAATATAATAAAATAAAATATTGTTGGCCAGATAAGGAATATTTGCTTCTATTAAATACCCCACTGAAGCAAGCAGTTGAGAAATAAGAATTACTGTGCGAGTTTTACTGTCACGTGCCTTCTTGTTGTAAACAGGCAGCCTGTGTAATAGTATCAGGCCTCTGTTTATATCAGTACTGTGTTCATGCGTGTAGTTTCCTCGAAGACTGTTAGCCAGAAATGCAAGCATTGTTTCTCTTGTGGTTTAACAGGATAATTTTGCTTAGACTTGGGGTAAATACAATGCGACAATAAGGGGGAAGCAGGGATAGGAGCGGAGGTCAGCCTGTGCTGCAGTAGCACAAGAAACTGCGCACTTCTGCGTGCTACGAGCAAAACGTCAGCACCACATATTGGCTACGAAAGCGTGCTGTAGACAGAAGTGGGAAACCGAATGAGGTAACTAAGTAGAAGGCAGCGAAGTTGCGAATACGGGTAATTTTGAAATAAAGAAACCCGTAGTATTTATATAGAGGTACTTATCGGTAAATGAATTTGTTTCACAAAATCAGGTCTTAATACGCTAATTTAACATTACCTGACTTTCACATAAATTGTGATATAAAGAATATTTTAGTTTATACCTCACAGAGAACGCAGTCTGTAATTATTGTAAGGAAAAATCGGTTAATCTAATATATGAAAATAATCGCTCTGTATTTTGGAAATTAAACGAAATGTACAGGGTGGTTCATATAACCCCACAAGAAAATCTAACGGAGTTAGGTTTGGTGAATCAAACATCTTTATTTCGGTAACCACTGAGAATTAGACACGTGTTGATAAGGACTTTTTTCCCTCACAATGACTTATTCTATCAACTCCCAAAGTATAGACCTTTACCTCCTGAATCACCCTGTATAAACACACTCAGGGACACGTGCGGAGCGTCTTAATGTTACAACAGGTGATAAATGTAATAACCACGTGATGACAAATGGGCAGCTTTCCTTTCTTTTATTTTACTTCATGTTTATGAAAAAGAATTACATCCCATTAATAGGCAACTAATTTTTTCGCCTGTCTGACGCCCTTCTGATCACGTCATGTTATAAACAGACACGTGCACAGAACACAATGCCATATAAACTTCACTCAACTCAGGGAAGACAAAAATGATGGACATATTGCCAAATTCTATCGCACACTACCGACAGCAGTGCAAACAGAAGTGACAGGAGAGATGTCCACTTCTTGTTATTCTCTACCAGATATGAGGAAAATACAAATGAGGAGCATTGGTCACGACAAACGGCCACGAGACCATTGACGTACTTGATAGGTTTTCACAAATCCGACCCATATTCAGCTATAAAATTGCTACATTTCATACGTAAGAAATATTTACGGGTAAAATAAAATCCACACAAACATTTTAGGAAACTGGGAGAGAATATACCACATGGAAAACTTTGGTATAGTCGGGATTCTAATAATGACATTTGTCTTAAGCGAATAAAGTGCGATATCGTGAACTGGATTCATCTGGCTCATGACAGGGTCCAATGTTTAGTTGTTGCGAAAGCAACAACAAATTTTGGGTTTTGTAACAGGATATAGGGTTGACCAGATTACTGCATATCGTTGGCATGGGGATTAGGACGAACGACGGTAAGAGGGAAAGCACTGAGCACGTTCCACCAACGCTTTTCTGCCCGTTTAAAAAAACGTCCATAGTGAATGAAACGGTGAATGTAGGCCCATTTCCAACCTTGAAAATGTTTTTCAAAAGGGTTAAAAGGCTACTTGGCCCTTTTGATAGGCCACAGGGATGACTGCGACATTGTACAGTGTTAAGGAGTTCAGCTACCGATTAATTTGGTCACCACTGGGCAAAGTGACACAACTCTGAAACCACAGCATGAATCACAAGCCTGACACCAGAAAGCGCTGTTGTGGCAACGGATGCTTACAGCAAATTACACATAACGTGAAAATGTGACCGGGGGGTGGGGGGGTGGGTGTTTGATTGGGTTCAGATTTCAAAGGATTCTTATGAACGGAAGCTTTGGCTCATTTACTTATGCGAAACTGACTTTACGTTAATTTTAAGACGCAGGTCTACTAATTAACAGAAGGTCTACTAATTAACAGAGTGGTGAAGACGTTGAAGAAAGTTAATAAACTGCAGAGATTAAATTTTCCTTCGGTATTTGGAAGATGAAGCTTATTTGACAGAAGTAACTGCAAACAAATTATATTGCTTTTGCCTAATATTCTAGGATGAAAGTCAAGTAACATTAACCCTTTAAAGACGAAGCGTATCTGTTTTATATAAGGACTCAGTGCGTACCGCGCTGTAAACACTCTCCATCACGGTTATAAAAACCAGTCTCTTAATGTTTTATAAGGCAAAAGTTGCTGTTTGTTCTGAGATCCGTACAAAACACATAAACGCAATGTGGGCACCATGTAGAATTTTTTAATGTTAAACCTGGTGGTACGTAAAGTTACCGCTAGGCTTTAAAAGGTTAAAGCAGCTTTACTCCAGGAGAAAAAGGCCTCCGCTACCGATTGTAGGGGAGCCTAAGGTGTATCTGTCTTATTGCCTGGCCGGCATCCTTATTCGTTTAATTGGATTAAATGAGAAAGTAGGAGAAAACAAATACGGAACATTCTGCGCGATTTTGCCGGCTGGATATTAATATTTACTGTAACTATCGAAATGTATCAAACTTCTGTAAACACGATTACAAATGTGGGTTATGTTTAAATGCTCAATGAAGCGGCTTGCTCTGCAAGTTGTTTCATTTGGTTAGACAGTTACTCACTCCTCCTCTTCCTCCTCCTCCTACCACCACCACCACCACCACCACCACCACCACCACCACCACCACCACCACCACCACCACCACCACCACCA
>BLKM01000567.1:217034-297960 GCA_013340265.1 Coptotermes formosanus | reverse complement strand
ATACAGCGTCGGTGGTAGATGAATGAATGGGTATGGAGCAATGGTGGAATGATACTGACAGGGGAAACTGAAGTACTGGGAGAAAAACATTATACAGCGTCGGTGGTAGATGGATGAATGAGTAGGGAGTATTGGTGGAATTATACTGACAGGGGAAACTGGAGTACTGGGAGAAAAACATTATACAGCGTCGGTGGTAAATGGATGAATGGGTATGGAGCATTGGTGGAATGGTACTGACAGGGGAAAAGGGATATGGCACTTGGAGAACACTTTGTCCACTGCACATTTCATAAGCATTGGCTTGGGAATGAAGCTGAGAGCAACCACTACAGTCCCTCACGCGACTGTCCGATGAAGAACGCACAAACACGCGTGACGGACCCTCCCCGGCCGTTTAACACAGGCCCCAGTGTTCGAACTCCTAAGATCGCAGCGCCACAAGTGTTCGTGAGTGACGCTGCTCTTCGAGATTTGAGGCTATCTGAGTGGTGTTCTTCCGGCACGTGACTGTTTCTCGGGCGAGTGGTTCCCGACGTTTCGAACGATCGTAGTACCTTCAACGGTTGGCAGGTGAAGACGAAACGTCGGGAGCCACTCGCCCAAAGACAGTGTCATGTCCCAGGAGACCTGAATCCTCAAAATTTCTGTCGTGTAAGCTTCGAGTAATTCTGCCATAGGATTGGAATTAGGGGATTTCCCATAAAGGTATCGTATTAACGACGCCTCCATTACGGTCCGTATACAGCAGGTTAACCAGTGCCTCCTTCAGAACTGTAGGCCATACGGGTCTGTCTGTCTGTCTTCTGCTTTCTTCCCCCATCTCTTGACATCAATCGATATCAGATCATTCTCAGTACAGTCTAACCCCCTTAATTTTGGTCTTCCTGCTTTTCTTCTTCCGTCTCGTTCCCCCAGAAATACTTTCTTTACGGCCTTACCACCAGACGTTCTCGCCAGATGACCGGCCCCTTCCATTCTTCTTCTTCTATTGTTGTTACAGAATCTGGTTTTCTACTGGTTTTGTGATTTGTCAGTGTCATTCCCAAATATCTGAACTCTGTCACACTTTTATGTTGCCAATTTTTCCTGCATTCTGCCGACTTGACATCATCGTACATGCGGGAAAATGACGGAATGAAACTTCGTGTTATTTCAGATACCGGTAGGGTAAAGTGTGGAGCTTAACTTTCGCCTGCAGTACTGGGACAGAGTACAGTTATCTCATGAACACTTGCACGGTTGGTTTCCATTTTGATGCCCTGAGATTTCCATCGGAAGACAAGCATGTCGGTCCCAACACATGTGACTGCCGCCTTCTAACACGATATTTTCCCCCTACTACACAAGGAAACGCAGCTACATTTGGGCAGTGGTCGGTTATGCTGTGTAATACCGCTGAGGGATGCTGGTGCCACCTGTGAAGAGGATAGGACACAATGAGGCGGGTGGGGGGATTTGCAATGGGCACAGCACGGCACCTACCGGGTCATATTTCCTGTTGTTAACTCCTGTTCCTTTATAACATCTCACAAAAGATTGTCCCCAATTTTTTTAACGGCTCGACTGCCCCCAGTGGGCCAGGGCCTCCTGATTGTTGAGGCTTCACCATCACACGAAGACACTCGACACTCGGTAGAACTCCCCTGGACAAGTGATCAGCCCGTCGCAGAAACACAACGCTCACAAGAAACAGATATTCATGCCTCTGGTGGGATTCGAACCCGCAATCCCAGCTAGCGAACGGCCGCAGACACACGCCTTAGACCGCGTGGCTGCAAAATAGTTACACACAAAAGGAAAAGCACAGCGTGTTGCCTAAGAAAAGGGACACAAATAATGTGCCAAATATCCAGTTTTCTGGAAATATTTCAGCTGTTGGGTTATAAATGATGTCTCATTTAATGATAGGGAGGAACAAGGACTGAGGGTGTTCGAGAATAGGGTGCTGAGGAGGATATTTGGGCCTAAGAGGGACGAGGCGACAGGGGAGTGGAGAAGACTACATAACGAGGAACTTAATGACCTGTACTCATCACCAAATAATATTCGGGTAATCAAATCAAGAAGAATGAGATGGACGGGGCATGTAGCACGCATGGGGGAAAAGCGAGGTGCATAAAGGATTTTGGTGGGGAGACCTGAGGTAAGGCGACAACTTGGGAGACCAGGCGTAGATGAGAGGATAATATTAAAATGGATATTCAAGAAGTGGAATGGGGGCATGGACTGGATTGAGCTGGCTCAGGATAGGGGCTCTTGTGAATATGATAATGAACCTCCGGGTTCCATAAAGTGCGGGGAATTTCTTGACTAGCTGAGAAACTGTTAGCTTCTCAAGAAGGCTCCATGGAGTTAGTTAGCTCATTTAATGATTTCGCTATCACCTTAGTGTAGCGGTTCAACAGTCCGTGGTGTGATTCCCAGGCAGGGGGAAGGGAATTTCCTTCTGTCCAGCACGTCCAGGCAGGTCTGTGGCTCACCCAGCGTCCTATTCAATGGGTACCGGTGGCTTCCCCCCTCCCCCCTCGAGGTCAAGCAGTGGTGGCGTACGGCTGACCACTTAACTCCCTCTGTTAGCAGGTACAAGAATGAGAGGAGCTGTATATATACGCACCAATGCGCCTTCGTGGAGTACATACGGACAGCTTTACCTTTACCTTTACCCCTTTAACCCTTTAAAGACGAAGCGTATCTGTTTTATATAAGGACTCAGTGCGTACCGCGCTGTAAACACTCTCCACTTCGGTTATAAAAACCAGTCTCTTAATGTTTTATAAGGCAAAAGTTGCTGTTTGTTCTGAGATCCGTACAAAACACATAAACGCAATGTGGGCACCACGTAGAATTTTTTAATGTTAAACCTGGCGGTACGTAAAGTTACCGCTAGGCTTTAAAAGGTTAAACAACCAGATATTGCAGTATTATATAACCACACGTTACAAGGCAGGGTTTGAGGTTTCGTCTAGCGGCCTGTGACGGCGTGTAGTTTGATGTAGTTTGGCGGTCATCTTCGGAGGAACGCGTTACACACTCTTCATGTTACAAGTGTCAGTAAGGTTAAGGGGTGCGGTGTATCAGTAATACGGAGGATAGGCTCCACTCGCAGCTCTTATAGGTTACTTGCACGAAGGGTGTAAAATGAACGCCTAATGGTAATAGTGCCGGAACTATTCACCGAAAATATAGCAAAGTTAAAACATTTCTGAACGGCTAACAAACTGAATTAACGAAGAAAGTAACGGCAGAACACACGGCATCTGCTGTCGGTGTAAAAATGTGGGCTTCCCTGAAAGGGTAGTAGCTGCCTGCTTACAGAAACACGTGTGTTATAAGCGAGACGAGCAGAAAACGATTATTTTTGTTGCTATGCAAATGTGACTCTGTACTTTACATTAGAACAGTGGTCGCCAAAGTGTGGTCCGCGAGGCTGTTTTCCCACTCCTGCTGTAACTGATAAAGAAGACAATGTTATACCCTATTGAGTATTTGGATACTTTACAGCGGGTTTGACTGCAACGATGGTGCAACACAGCAAGGATTCTGCTCAGTGGAACACGAAGCTCCTCCTCAGGTTTCTTCTAGTCTAGTCCCGTTATCATCATCGCGTGGAAAGTCATGGTTTTTGTAATCAATTTTAACGTTGACTTCATCACGTTCTTAGAATTTGGGGACATTTATCATTTGTATTTACTCAAACTCTAAACGTTACCACGAGTTGCACCTCGGGAGTCTGCCAAATGATATAATTTGGGGAGGGGGGGGATGGGTGCACAACGACACTGCAAGGGGCCCTCAATACCAAAAGTAACTGGGAAACTGCATTAGAATAATGTTCAAAACCGGTTTCGTAGGTAAAAGAGATGTATTGTCCTCGACCGATGAGAACTGTTTTGACCTTGAAAATCATGGGAGGTGTCTTCGATCAGCGGGCTGACCTTGAGAATACACAGTTCCTGTCAAAACGTAAATCTTTATTACTGGGTCCGTCACTTTCGGCTGGTTGCCATTTGTTAGGTGTTCAGTTTATGAAAGCAGGACTCGAACTGCTAGAACACAACAGAAAATGACAGTAATCAAGTCAAAATCCGTCCAAAGATAACCAAATTCCATTTATTACACAAAACTACATGTTTCTACTTATTTTAGATCATCTTCAGGTTCAAAATTTGTGTTTAAAACATAATGAGTAGAATATATATCCGTAAAATGCGATTAAAATAACAGTAGTAACTCGCACGCACAAGACACAACTACACTTCAGCTAAGGTATTCTCAATGGTCATGAACATGTAGCTCTTCTCGTGAGTCAACGACAGTACTTATATTCGTTAGTCAATTGAGCTGTTTGTTCAAGAAGGGCTATTTGTACTTCCACCCACAACGTATCTCAAGCAGGTAGCCTTACTTCCTTTAGAGGGCCACTGCAATTTGCTCCAATCACACAAGAGACGTACAAGAGATGGACTCATTCACAAGGCCCCTTCACATCGGACCTCCCTCTTTCACAGCCACACTAACCCCAGCCACCATCATACAAAAACTCACAATTGCCGCACTTAATAACACACTTTTGACATTTACGACAATTTCCTGTCCAATTGTTAAAAGCGAACAAGCAAAAAATATATCTAAGAGCAGCCTTCAATGGAGGTTTGTATTTTCGACATCCGGTCCAACTGTGGGGGAGGAACACTTCCCGACAGTTCTCCCAAAATTCACAGGGGACCCAGCGCAATCCATTTTCAGCTCATCCCACGGAGCACCGGGGGTCCAAGCCATATTACCTTGGAGCAGCGTCTGTCTCTAGAAGCTGGTCAAGAAATCCACTGTGTTATGCAACCTCCAGCTTTAGGGTTGGGCGAGGTGCTAACAACTCCTCACCGTAAAAAATTATGATGTTACGAAACAGCCTACAAAGCCTCGGACCTGGACCGATTCTTTGGTACGACCACAGCTGTGGAGGTGTGATGGGGCGGGGGGGGGGGGGAAGGACATGGACCGGATTGAGCTGGCTCAGGATAGGGACAGGTGGCGGGCTCTTGTGAATGCGGTAATGAACCTCTGGATTCCATAATATGCGGCGAATTTCTTGACTAGCTGAGAAACTGTTAGCTTCTCAAGAAGGCCTCTGCTCCATGGCGTTAGTTATATTTTATGTGCCCAATTTGACGTACCATTTTGATCATTATGACATTACATGACGTCTGCTTGTTGGCTGCGTAATTTGGTTGTGTAAATTTTGAGTGCCATGTGTAATTCTCGGACCGCTGCGCGCCTGTCAAAATTTCCATTAGCGCCTTCAGCACCCCGTTCTGCAGACGCTGCAGTTCCAACAGGTTATTTAGTAATTATGCAACCTGACTGTTGCACGTGTCCACGAGAGCCCACCACTTGTTCGTATGTTGACGCGGATGAATCCAGCCCACGATCTCACAGGCTGTTGGTTCATTTCCCATCGCTTCTGTCGATCCAAAAGATCGTTCGAGGCGCTGTGTAACATTTTGGACGTGCTGTTGTTGGACGCTCTCCCAACACCCAACCTCGAAGACCACCCCTTGTCGGCTGCTTATCACCCTAACTTGATCAAACTCATATACATACGTGTATGTTGTATCCTTTACACAGAACAGGAATACGAACAGCGCCGTCGCTATTGTGACTTGCCTACCGCCTGGATGATCCGGTTTTGGAATCCTGGCTGGGGAAACAGAAATTTTATCTTCTCAAAAACGTTCGAAGAATACAGGATGATGTTTCCCCAGTGAAAAAGCGACGGGAACGTGAAGTTCTGGACTCATCTTCTTCTAGTGGCGAGAGTAAAATATGTGGAACTTACCTCCACTTCCCCCCTGCGTCTTCACGAGGTGTACAGGAACAGCTTTACCTTTCCTTTACCGATGTACAGGCCAGTTCGTAATTACGTAAGTTTACAGCATGCATAAGGATCGCGATGAAGGCGATATGTCCATAAAATCGACCTAATGTCTGCCTGTAGGTTTATACTGGAGCCGCAACCCCTTCGTTAGCGTAGCAGCCCTTGGCGGCACAGGGTTTGGTTATGCATTCCAGCCGCGAATATTTTCAGGCCGCTGCACTGACACTTTATCAACTTAACCTTTTAAAGCCTAGCGGTAATTTTACGTACGACCAGGTTTAACATTAAAAAATTCTACGTGGTGCCCACATTGCGTTTATGTGTTTTGTACGGATCTCAGAACAAACAGCAACTTTTGCCTTATAAAACATTAAGAGACTGGTTTTTATAACCGAAGTGGAGAGTGTTTACAGCGCGGTACGCACTGAGTCCTTATATAAAACAGACACGCTTCGTCTTTAAAGGGTTAAAGAGCTGTGTGTTGGGGAAAACTCTCACATCTACTAAGTACATGGGCGGCGAAACACGTCACTGTTTTTACTTCGTAAAGAACGCCAAACAAGCACACTGAATCAGAAGATTGACGTCTTATGGGCTATGACGCTTTTCCGACGTTTCGAAAGACCGTAGTCCTTTCATGTTCAGAGTGAAGTGGGCATTCGAAACGTCGGTAGCGTCTCGTGTAAAGACGCAGGGTTCCATCTTCAACAACACCGCTCTGAGAACCGCATATCTCCCAGAGCAGTCACTAATCCCTCCATACTGCCTTAGTCGTGGCTGGGACTGAATCGTTTGTCTTTGAAGTGATGTTGTTTTGAACCTGGAAGCATTCAGTCGTTAATGACGTAGCGGGTGAAAGAACTGTCTACATTCTGGACAAGGGTTTAGGCTTACGGGCCTGCTGCTTTGCTCGCCTAGCGGTGAACTCAGCAGAGCATTTGTTCATTGCCATCGGCCGGATCTCACGTTATGTGCACATCCCAGCGGCTTTTGCATTTTGCAGTGTGGGTTTCCCCTGCCAGTATCATTCCACCATTGCTCCGCACTGTGGCCTTAGTGCTCCACTTGTCACCAGGCTAGACCAAGGGACGGACGACCCAGAGTTCAATTCCCGTCAAGTGCAAGGCATTTTTCTTTTGTGGAAACGTCCAGACCCCCTCCGGGACACACAGTAGGTAACGTGGGGTTTCCGCCGGATGTAAAGCAGCCAGAACGTGAATATAATCGCTTACCTCCTGCTAGTTCCAAGGTTCAGAATGAGTGGAGTTGCAACTGTTTTCCCCCTATACGCCTTTATGGCGCGCGCGGAGACAATGTATGAGAGGGAGAAGCGGGCGAAGCCTGGGAACGTTCGTACAAAACATTGTTCTTAGGATGTGCGGGGACAATAAGCAGTAAAGTGATTCTCAGTCCCTAGGGTGTCGTCCCTGTCATTGGCGAGAGGTGGCGTTGGGCCAGACTGTGTTTGTTTGAATGACCTTCCTGCACAATACGGCCATAGAACCCCTCCCTGTTTAGGGGTTGGGAATTATATACATTGATCGAATCATTTTACAACCCTCTAAGAAGGAGAAGATGTACCAATGCGCTGGGGCGCTTTGTCAAAAGGCGCATTTAGACCTGCCGGTCCTCCCACCCGAAGCTCCGAGAAATAATCCGACATAAGGAAAGTCTGGACCAATAAGGACCGGTACATTAGTAGATACGTGTTGGTGGGACAAGATAGACATCTGACTAACACTGATCGCCACTCGCCCAGGGCGACTCGGTAAATACAGTGATCACCACTCGCCCAGTAGAACTCAGTAGATACAGTGATCGCCACTCGCCCAGTAGAACTCAGTAAATACAGTGATCGCCACTCGCCCAGTAGAACTCAGTAAATACAGTGATCACCACTTGCCCAGTAGAACTCAGTAAATATAACGATCGCCACTTGCCCAGTATGACTCATTAAACATACTGATTGCCACTCGCCCAGGGCGACTCGGTAAGCATACTGATCGCCACTCGCCCAGTAGAACTCAGTAATATATCTGTACCAAACAGTACTATGCCTCAACCTCTGACATAACCTCACATATTTGTACTTCACACCTCAAAGCAACGTTCCGTGCACAGTGTGTGTGTTCCTGCTCACCCAGTTGCGAAGAAGGGTTGTCAGCTGTCCCGGGCACAGTGCAGTGTTTCCCAAAATTTAGTCCATGAAAGGGCCCCTAATACAATCTTTCTTATCCCGAAGAATCCTAATTTATGAAAGGTTTACAGGAGAGAAAATGTTGGTAGTGGTGACGCAGTTCGGTTACTGCCAAGCTACTGTCAAGGAAACCTGTTTGTGTAGAGCCGCTACACGCACACCTACGTAAGTCTGTGTAGATTGTAACAGCACAAGAAGCATTTTTTCCGGTCTTGTTTGGCGTTACGTTGTGCTGACTGCGGACTGCATAAAACAAAACTAAGTGCCAGTTGGTAGTGCACAAAGTTCATTCCAGTATCGCCAACTGCCGGACAAAAAAGTTCCTTCTGTACTGCGAGGGATATATAAATATATATATATGGTATTGTTCGCGGTATTTAAAAAATCTTATTTATTCCACGATACCTTGCGGAACCCGGCCTGGGAAACACGGGTACACATTGACACGACTGCGTATTGGATGACCGACTAATCGGGGTTCGATCTCCGACAGGAGTAGGAGACTTTTCTGTCCTCCAAAATGTGCAGACAGACCTGGGTCCCACCCACCCCTCCATTCATAGGGTACCTATGTCTCCCCAAGGGTAAAGCGGCTGTCGCGTGAGGCTGACAACTCACCTGCATCTAGTGCTCACGCTAAGAATTAGCTGATTTAACACGTGTCCCTTTTCCAAACGCCTTCGCGGCATGTGCGGCTTTACCTTTACCATAACCTTTTAAAGCCTAGCGGTAACTTTACGTACCACCAGGTTTAACATTAAAAAATTCTACGTGGTGCCCACATTGTGTTTATGTGTTTTGTACGGATCTCAGAACAAACAGCAACTTTTGCCTTATAAAACATTAAGAGACTGGTTTTTATAACCGAAGTGGAGAGTGTTTACAGCGCGGTACGCACTGAGTCCTTATATAAAACAGATAGGCTTCGTCTTTAAAGGGTTAATTATTTACCCAAATCAAAGAGAAAGGTTAATGCGGATTGCATGACGTCACCTACGTAGGTTGTGTTGCTGCAGACTGCTGTGATAATTCAGCACCGTGCATGACATTTTGTCAAGAAGGCGTCAGCGGAGTGACTGTGGTCCAATCAGGACAGCTGATACCGCTAGAGGTCTCTGCTTATCACACAAACGACAGAATTATTTCTGGTGCTATAAATAGTATCATAATATCAAACCAAACGATGATGCTTGATCTGGAGACGAACAGGATGCGGCGCCGACATCTGTACGCACAAACTCAGGTGCCTCAGGCTGAGATAGCATAGCCCCTGGACTAGCGTCTCATTAAGCACATCAAACCTAATACAAAGGAAACAGAACACAGGCCGCTAAACAACGACATCTAGCAGCGTCCTCGACGATATGTGGTCAATTCTAACGCCTAAGTCTTCAGTTAAATCGTATTTGTTAGAAAGAACTGCCATGTACAGTGATAGAGGCTAATGTGTTTGACAGCACCTATGTGTTTTTTCGTCAAGGCCAACTCGGAAATGTGGGACCCCACCTGTCGAGGTCAAAGTCGTTCTCTTGAGTCGCGCACTGCATTTAATGAGTGTGTGCGTGTGGAGCAGAAATGATGGAACAAACAACAGCTTCCGCCTGAAGCTTTTGGGATGATGATCCACGCGGTGCTCCACTGCTCAATTTTACAGGATATCAATATCGAACACAGATCAAAGCAACAAACAACAGGATGTGTTACGTAAAGGAACCAGATGTACGTCACGACCGCTGAGGAAAATGAGAGCATTATTCTCGGGTGCTGTTTTGCTTTTCCTTTGAAGTTGCCTTCAAGGTGTTTCTTTAGCACTGCAGCACAGTGTTCGTATGTCTTTGTAATCCGAACGTCGGGGTGAAATCCCTGTCTTCTAGCACTGAAAGCTGTGTGCACTACGCCGCAGGTCTACAGCAAATCTTTAATAGGCCCTTAGCCAAAACCTCCACTGCCCTGCACACGCAGCATCTCGGGCTGGCCACCAGCATCGCCGTCACCTAACTCTTCCCAGCAAATGCTGAGGGTTAGTAATAGTACCTTTAAAGCCGTGCCATGGCTCAGGCGGTTAGCCGCCGGCATCACACAGCGGAGGCCCGGGTTCGATCCCGGGTCAGTACATGTGGGATTTGTGGTGGACAAAGTGGCACTGGGACAGGTTTTTCCCCGAGCACTTCGGTCTTCCCCTGTCAATTTCATCCCACCGGTGCTCCATTATTAGGAAAAGGACAAAAAAAATAATCATCATCATCAGAGGGTTGCGCAAGAAGCCTCAAGGCCGCGGTGCGCCCGTAGCGTCTTCTGCGGGGTCCTTCTTCACAAAAGAAGAAAGTGCCTTGAAACGCACCAGGGGCGGCGTAAATGGCGCCACGCCTCTGTAGTGCAGTAACGGCCTTTTTATACGCTCTGACTTTCTTCGCAAACAATAACGATTCCGTTATGCCACTTCCCTTCCGAAACGACAGAAGACTGTCTTGCAGTGAAGCATACCAGACGCGCGAGACAACAGTGCCGTATGCAAGTGCCTTCAGTCTCAGGTTTTTAACCTTTTAAAGCCTAGCGGTAACTTTACGTACCGCCAGGTTTAACATTAAAAAATTCTACGTGGTGCCCACATTGCGTTTATGTGTTTTGTACGGATCTCAGAACAAACAGCAACTTTTGCCTTATAAAACATTAAGAGACTGGTTTTTATAACCGAAGTGGAAAGTTTTTACAGTGCGGTACGCACTGAGTCCTTATATAAAACAGATACGCTTCGTCTTTAAAGGGTTAATCATCACATCGATTTTCACAAAACTTGGGAAGAACGTTATACTGGGACCCCCAATTCCGCGCTGTTTAATATCCGACAATTAACGACAACAAAATGGCGGAGAAACGAATTTGTCAGACCGGAGGGTCACTAGCATGGTCTGAGTTTTGAAAAATACGTGTGCTGACGCGTACTGGACAAATGTGCAGCTTTTATTGAGAGAATGTTTTTGTGAAATGTAAAATAACAACGTGATGACGTGATCTTAACTTCCGGTTTGATGGCCATAGCTAATGAACCGTGCGCCTGAAGATTTTTATGCCAGTAGTTTAAAACATGGCGGCGATGCGAAATTTTGGGATTTGATTTGACAAACATAAAATGCAACTGTACTTCATGTAGTGCCGAGATTAAGAATGATTGGAGCTGTACCTCCACTTGTTTATGTACCTTTGTGACGTGGACACGGACAAGTTTACCCTTACCCTTATCGTCACCAGTTCTGTGTGTGTGTGTGTGTGTGTGTGTGTGTGTGTGTGTGTGTAAGTGCCGTGTCCCCAGAGTGTCCACACGTGGCCAGTCTCGCCACAGAATTCCACAAGCGTCACAGGATATTCTGTGACTTTCTGTCACTCACCTGACATAAGTAAGTCATCTACCGTATCCTTCGCTACATCAGCCCAGGACAGGGGCGTCTCGATATTGTCCTGTCGTGAACCTAGGCAAAGGGACATCAACCTTTTAAAGCCTAGCGGTAACTTTACGTACCGCCAGGTTTAACATTAAAAAATTCTACGTGGTGCCCACATTGCGTTTATGTGTTTTGTACGGATCTCAGAACAAACAGCAACTTTTGCCTTATAAAACATTAAGAGATTGGTTTTTATAACCGAAGTGGAGAGTGTTTACAGCGCGGTACGCACTGAGTTCTTATATAAAACAGATACGCTTCGTCTTTAGAGGGTTAAACAAAGGTGGACTGAGTAAGTAAACAAATAATTAATTAAACTGAGATGCTTTTGAAAGGAAGAATAAATAAAAGAATTAACCCACAATAAATAAATTAGTCCGTGGGTAATAGCGTTGTTACAGATCACAGTCGTCTGCGCTATGACACCGTATTGACTGGTATTTGTTACGTTTTAGATGAAGTTTCTGCCGCCATACTCAAAGCTGTCAAGTCTTTATGACGTCACAGACAACTGCAATATTCATCAGCACCACTGTGTTAACCTCATTATATCTCGCTCTCTAACAAAGTAACCTTAAAAATTTAAAACCAAAAATGTAGATACAAAATCCTTAAGCCTGTACATTTGAGATACTTAACCAATCAGATGATGATAGGTTATCACGTGACAAATGTGAGAGTTCCAGCTTTAAGTAGGTAAACAGTGCAACTTTGGTTAGTGTTTGGACGCGAGCCGGTGCTTAGTGGTGAAGTGCGGAAAGAAGCGTCAGTGTTCTACATAAAGTAACTACCATTCTATCGGCGACCGACAAGTTAAAAGTCCCTTTATGTCTGAATGGATCCATATTACATATCGTTACAATCGGTGCACTCACGCGCTGGTGTATGTAAGGGTCGTGAAAATTCAAGTAAAAATTCCTTTAATAATGCATTAGAATTTATTTAAAATAGTTCAAATTTAAATTCATATTTACATTTCGGTATCGCTAAGTAGACGGTTACGATGAATGCAGAAGCTTATCCCAAGCAAATTACAATTTTGTAGAACTTTTTTTTTCCTTATTGGCATCAGAATTACTGGATTGAGCTGGCTCAGGATAGGGACAGGTGGCGAGCTCTTGTGAATGCGGTAATGAACCTCCGGGTTCCATAAAATGCGAGGAATTTCTTGACTAGCTGAGAAACTGTTAGCTTCTGAAGAAGGCCTCTGCTCCATCGAGTTGGCCCCCACCAAACCCACTAATGGCAGAGCAGCAAGTCACGGACAGCACAGTGTATAGCCGATGTTAAGATCGCTGACACAGGCTACCAACTCTAGGCCGGGCACTGCTCTGCGCCAGCCCGCACCGAGAGTGCCACGCACTGTCCTCGCTTCTGGTGTTCACAACACCCGCTGCTGCTCCTGGTTTTCTCTTACTGCCCCGCCACTAACATCTAACCTTACACAGAAATTTTTCTAAAGTTCTTAGTTCTGTGATTTTGGTGCACACGCAAATTTCCTTAAATGCCGGGTCTTAATCTACAGCCAGCCACTTCCTGATCACAATTTGCTTCTGCTGCCCCAGTGTCTCAGAAAAATTTAGCCATCCATAAAGCGGGTTTTCCAAACTTATGTACATAAAACGAATGTAAAAGTTTTTCTGTCTATATTTTAACATGAGATGTTAACGTGGCCTATGTTAGTAGTTGGTTAGCGACGTTTCAGGGCAACCTCTCGGTACTCTCTTCAAGCGTGAACCAGTACTTGGCTTCCTTGAGCCTTGGAAATTGCACCGACAGTTGTTCCAATAAACGCGATAAAGTACTGACCTGACCGGCGTAACATCTCAGAAGAGCGAAGGCCTAAACTACACCGCAGCGCAAGCCTATTGGAAAATGTGGAGTGTGATTGAAATTGCAGTGGAACCCGGTTATAACGACAGCGGTTAATACGACACCTCGCCTATAGCGTCAGGCATTCTGGGGTACCAACTGCTTCCTCACTGTTAGCCAGAACATTCCACACTCGTTTATAACGACACAAAATACTCAGCCCCTTTCAGGGCGTTATAACCGAGTTCGACTGCACTAAAACGTTTTTCCACGTTAGCTGCGAGCAGATACTGAGACCCACGAGTCAATGGACGCTGCAGCGCCGATTGACCAATGTTTCAAATAGCTGATACGTTTTTAAAAATCGCGTTTACCATGAATGCAACGCGCACGATCCGAAATATTCGGTCCTTCATGCGAGAGCGGCCTGCACTTGCTGGCTGAAGTTACTGTCTTGACTTAACGCTCAAGGAAGATGGCAGGTTTCCCCCCCCCCCCCCATTTTTCCTATGTGCAGGCCTATGCGAAATTTTACGCACTTCCTAACCCAGTACTAGACAACATTGCCCTTCTATGTTCACAGTGCAGAGGAGCAGCTTTGTTTACATTCAGAACAGGCCTTGACGACTTGCCCCGTCTTTAACACGAAGAAAGTAACGGCACACAACACTGTGCGCAAATTATGTTAAACACTGCCATATGTATGTAACGTGTTGAGTGATTTTTGCACATAAACGACTCTGGACGCACTTGTGATATCGCGTTTTGCTTCCGGGTCTCCTCTCTTACGTTGCTTACAGTTATCGTCTGTCTGAAGTTACAGCCGGACACGATTAAAACATCATGACAGGAACATGTTGTTATAAACGAGTGTTGTTATAACCGAGGAGTATGATACTGTTAGGAATTAATTTATACGACACAATATTTGACGCTGTGTACGAGGTGTCACATAAACCAATGTCGTTATAAGCGGGTTCGACTGTGTTATATAAGGGAACCAGAATAATAAGTCAGGGGGGGTCATTCCATATTTCAAAATCTTGACACAGCGAGGTTAAAATAAAGGTACAACCGCTGAGAGAATCAAAGCTTCAACTTGACTGAGATGTAAACGTGTTATGAAGTTAAAGAACGGGGTTTTGTTGAACGTACAATCGGTGACGTGTTAAAAAAGCGCATCGCGTGTGCTTAGAAAAACGTACGTCTGTATTTTGAAAATAGTGCTGAAAATAGTTGCTGCGAAAAACGTTCTTCGGTTCGTGTGGAATACCCGAACAGTGAAAATACGCAGAGTGCAAATGTAGTGCTGTGATGGAAGTGACACTGTCAGTGCAAGCAGTCCACAAACTGATCTTCATAGATCCTTTCATATTGCAAGAATTAGTGATAATTTTTAACGTAAACAATTCGAACTGCAAGCTTCGGCATCAACACCACCAACGGCAACACCACCATCGCTACAGCAACTGCAGACGTGAAGGGCGAAGTGAGTGGGTGAGTGAGTCTCTCTCCACTGCTTTCTGGATGTTATCCCTTTAAAGACGAAACGTGTGTGTTTTATGTAAGGACTCAGTGCGTACCGCGCTGTAAACACTCTCCACTTCGGTTATAAAAACCAGTCTCTTAATGTTTTATAAGGCAAAAATTGCTGTTTGTTCTGAGATCCGTACAAAACACATAAACGCAATGTGGGCACCACGTAGAATTTTTTAATGTTAAACCTGGTGGTACGTAAAGTTACCGCTAGGCTTTAAAAGGTTAAGTCATCCAGTGCAATACCAGGCACACTGAGGCATTTGTTACCACGATGGCACGAGTTTAAAAACTCAGTAGCAATCGGGGTCTAATTCGTAACTGCTGACGAACAACAGTTTCCACTTCCTCATTATTGTGGAATCGGCAACCTCCCCAGTGCTGCTTTAGCGGCCCAAACAAACGGCATTGTACTTTTTGTTTTTTGGTTCTGGGAGAAGCTGGGTTCTGTTCTGCTCTGTTCTGTTGTTCTGTCAGATATGAGGAAGTGGAAATGACTGTTCGCCGATTGCGACTGTTGTTCGAATGTGTTTATGTAAGTCAAGCTAATAAGCAGCGATGAATGAGAGAAAGCATTGCAAATATATTTTTTATGTTGGCTTCAGAAAATTCTGCGTTTAGTTTCTCAACAAACACTTAGATTTTTCGTGTGCAATTGTAGCTAAGAAAATGTAGTTTTTTTTTCTATTGAATTTCTATTAGATGCACGGTTTTTAACTATTTCCGTTTAAAATGGACAAATAACTTGCAAATTTGCGGATTGAGGTCTTCTGCGATGTGACGCTGCACATATGGGTTAGCAGATTCGTCTGGGACCCCTCAGCCCCTTCCATATGGGTCAGTGCGACCCTTCAAAACGTCGGGAAACACGAAAACAGCGACATGGCGCCACGTGCCGTTAGAGGCGAATCCTTGACAAAATTACGGTATAACCCTCAAATATCGTTAGCTGTCAAGTTTACTGCCTGGCCTCGCCACATGCGCGTCACGCGATGCAATGACGCCGCGTTGCTGACTCTAGGATGTACGTACGCCAGGCTTAAATACAACAGTTACATTTCAAGCAGAAGCGAGACGGCTGTGAGGCGAGACAATGAGCTGTCACCTGCTGTTATAGCGAGGTGCTGCAGACACTGTGCGTTATTTTGTGGCGACAGGCATTACAAATGGCGGGCATTAGAGATTCAGGTGCACGTGTATAGAGGGACGGTGCTAATACTTAAAAGAAATGAAACATTTTAAATACACATGAAATGCTGTAATATTCTTGATCTCGTAAGGCACAATTATATACACAAAAATTTTACATTATGAAATATTAAGGTTGCGTTAGGTGGATTTTAATACAATAATATAATTTTAATGGAGGAAAACGGGACTGAAGCGTTCCCTTTCATAGGAATCAAAATTTTTTTAGGATATGTGAGGTGCTACGCTGTTTTAGGCGCGTTCGCAAAAGTGCAAAAACCGACTATTACCTTCGTCATGTCGGTCTGTTAGTGTGTCCGTCTGTCCGTATTGGACAACTCGGCTCCCAGTGGACAGATTTTCATGAAATTTCATATTTGAGGATTTTTTCAAAATCTGTCGAGGAAATTCAAGTGTTACTTAAATCTGACAGGAATGACGGGTACTTTTACAAGAAGACCTGTGTACACGTGTGGTGGTATCCCGCTCAGTTCTTCCCAGAATAAGAAATGTTTCGGGCAAATGTTGAAAGAAACTCAAAACATACATTTTATGTTCAATAACTTTTTTTCCGAAAATCGTGCCGTTATGAGATAATGTGGAAAAATGTAGAGCCGGACACGCCACAGATGGTAATATAATACAGCGCATGCGCTGTGCATGCTGGATGACTAAGGCTACAGACACACACTCAGAATATGTAATACTTAATAGCTTTTTTACGGCAAAAGTGGTTACGGGAACGCGCCTCAATATTGCGTTAGACGTACAGTGCCTGTCTTGTTATATTTGCGCCTGATGATGACCCGTTTTCGGTCGAAACACGTAGCATTTTGTATAAAATCAAATATTGTTTTAATCATAAAAGTAGTTTGTAGACTGCATTGCCCTTCGGTTTTGAAAATTAAAATGCGTTTCATTTCCACGCCGGGCACCTGTCTTTGCAGCACCTTTGCACAGCACTCTTCACTCGCAGTCGACGAATAGATACATGTGCATGTAATACATAAATCGGAGGAATTTTTAAGTGCGTCGTTTAAACACGCTGCCGGTTTCTAACATTGTATAGCGTCCGTGATAAATGAATGAGGGAGGAGGGATGGTGGAATGACATTGACAGGGGAAAACCCAAATCCCTCCCTCGGTACCACTTTGTCTACCATAAATCCCACACCAATGCAGTGGAATTTAACTGCAATGCACGTTTTAGACACAATATTTTGAATAAAATCAAATGTATTGTGCAAGATACGGTCGAGGGACGGTTGCAACGAATGGAAGCTTCCGGTAAGAATTCGATACAGATATTTTGTTGTCCTCTTTTTCTGTCTTGCTCTTCCTTGCGTGTACGCAATTTAAACTACTCGTATTACGCACATTAGTCATCGTGAGACAATCTGCCTACCCACCGTTTCATAAATAAGGAACTGTGACTGCGCATGCTAACAGCCATTTAATTTTGTCTGTCTACTACATAAAAATCTAACTAACTAACTAACTAACTCCATTGAAAAGAGGCCTTCTTGAGAAACTAACAGTTTCTCAGCTAGTCAAGAAATCCCCCATATTTTATGGAACCCGAAGTTTCACTACCGCATTTACAAGAGCCCGCCACTTGTCCCTATCCGAAGCGAGCTCAATCCACATAAAAACCTTCCAGAGCTTTCGAGAATTCACCAGATATCATGTGACTGTCATGCAGAAATGCCAACATGCAAACCGCAATGTTACTGCTGCCGTTTCAGAAGCAGCAGCTCACAGTGACGTCACGCCCTGGGGGACTTCTCATTATCGGACCACAAAATGGTGCTGGAAGTGAACCAAGTAACCAATCAGCTGCCAATATGATAAACGCTATAATTTATTGAGAGGTCTACTGGCGTTTCTTTTTTACATTTGGTGCCAAGTGCAACAAAAAGCAGCAATTGCCGGCATAACTTTGTCGACCGGAAGTCGAGTTTAGGCGTCTACACCAATAAGATCAAAGTGTAATGGAAGAAAAATTGGCATAATTGTAGGCAGTTTACTTGGTTTTATTTCGAAAAAAATGCTTGACCCATTTGAGTCAATTATAAACATCTGAATCTGCGTTGAAGTGGCTGCAGTGATCTGGTGCAGTTTATACGTTCCTTCGACTGGCTGTCTGCACAGCTCAACTGAATTGTAGGGTCTGCTTTGATGACGTAAAACCCACGACTAAACACAGTTTATAGGAACTCTGGAACTCACAAATCTTATTTTATAAAGGTTTAAATATTTACTTTAATCCATGGGCAGTGGGCTGATGTTAAGTGGCTGCCCTCATAGAAAAACTGGATTCTACCTTACCTACTTCAAGAAAAATGGGACTCACCGTCGAGACAAAATGAGAAATATCTTCTGTAACGTGTTCCGTTATTCTACGAAAAAAAAAACCCGACATATGGACGGATGCTGGATCAGCCACTGTATTAGCTTAGGGTTAAGTTACACCAGTTTTCCTCGGAACGGTTTTACAGCCAAAAACAGCGAACTGGTGAAGTTTCACGAGTGCTTTTGTACTATTTTTCCGCTATTTTATGTTATGTGATTAAGGATCTGGGTTTTAACAGTTATACGTGTGCCTGATGATGGGTCGGCCGAGCCGAAACATGTAGCATATTGGCACAACCTTACAGTGAATGACGTATTGTGCAATACATATATATATATATATATATATATATATATATACATACTGTGGTGTGTCTGGCTGTGTTTATCATTACTGGTAGTGTTAATGGCTTTAAACTATTTGCGGAAGCCCATGTCATTAACCCCTGCCATGTGTGACACAGCATGCTGACAGTGACTGGCATGCTAACACAACAACAAACTGACCCCATAAGAAGCAGAGTCCGTCTGGACAAGCTCATAGTTTCTCAGCTCGTCAAGAAATTCTCCACACTTTATGGAAAACGAAGCTTCATTACCGTGCTCACAACAGCCCGCCACTTGTCCCCGCCCCGCGTCAGACCATCCCAGTCCACACCCTTCCATCCTAGCTAATATTATGTTATCTACGCTTAGGTCTTCCAAGTGGTCTCCTTCTGTCAGACTTCACCACAAAAAATCTATAAGCATTTTTATTATCCGTGATAAGCGCCACATGCCCTGCACATCTCATTCTGCTTTATCTATCACCCGGATAATACAGAGTGGTCAAAATATCAGTTAACGGGTTAGAAAAATGTGCACTGAAATATGGCCGGTTGCGTTCTGGGCCACCTTGTGTGATATCAATGATGTACTGTGGGAAATAAGTGAACAGGTGCGAAGTGATGTGACACTGACCGCACGCACAGGGGCTGCCACGGTAAGGGTGCGAGGTAACTAACACAGGGACATGAAACACACCACAAAATCTGCAGCGAGCGCTTGGGTAACGGGCGACTGCAGGTAGCAGTAGAGGCATCATACACAGAAAGGAAGTCTTAAATCTCTTACAGCTTCCAAGTTCAGCGTAGCTAAGAACACAAGCCTAAAGCACACCGAACTGTAAGTTTGTCTGTTGTTTTTATGGGTGTGAAACTTGGCCTCAGACACTAACCCTTTAAAGACGAAGCGTATCTGTTTTATGTAAGGACTCAGTGCGTACCGCGCTGTAGACACACTCCACTTCGGTTATAAAAACCATTCTCTTAACGTTTTATAAGGCAAAAGTTGGTGTTTGTTCTGAGATCCGTACAAAACACATAAACGCAATGTGGGCACCATGTAGAATTTTTTAATGTTAAACCTGGTGGTACGTAAAGTTACCGCTTGGCTTTAAAAGGTTAAGGCAAGAACGTGGGCTGGCGGTGTTCGAGATTAGGGTGCTGAGGAAGATATTTGGGCCTGAGAGGGGAAGTAATGGGAGAAGACCGGAGGAAACAGCATAGACAGGAGCTTTATGGCTTTTAATCCTCGCGGAAAGTTATTCGGGTAACGAAAATGAAGGGGAATGGGATGGGTAAGGCATGTGGCACGTATGGGTAAGAAGATTAATGCACATAAAGTTCTGGTGAGGAAGCCTGAAAGAAGAAAACTGATTTGGAAGACTTAGACGTAGATAGGACTATAATATTAAAATTGATTTTAAGGCAGTAGGATAGGTGTGGACTGGCTTCATTTGGGTGAGGTTAAGAACAAACGGCAGGCTTTTGTGAACACGGTGATGAGTTTTTGGATTCCAGAATATGGTGGGACTAGCTGAGGAGCTATTAGCTTCTCAAGGAGATCCTGCTCCGTGGAGTTATTTAGTTAGTTAGTTAGCTGGTTGGTTGGTTGGTTGGTTGGTTGGTTGGTTGGCTGGTTGGTTGGTTGGTTACTTAATTAGTTAGTTGAATGTTGAACAATGTGTGAGGCTGGTGACGCAGGAAGCAGTCGCTGTTTCGCAAGGCTGTAGACAGTTTTGATTAAACATGTAGATAAAGGGAGGTCGTTGTCATGTTTCGGGCGCATTTCAAATACAAAATCGGAAATTAGTCATCAGTTTTGTAATATTGACCGTACTTTCTTTCAGCACGTAACAGCGCCCGGATCAGGACACTTCTGTGCACGTGACACGTACAGAGCAAGCAGAACGCTGACGGTCCAACAATGCAGAAGTTAAAGCAGGAACACAAATCAAACTCGCAACAAGCAGCTGCCAAGAAGGGACGCCGTGCCTACTTGAAGCCTCCTCTGCCTGTCGGACACGGGCAGACGATGAACACACTTTCGGCTCGCCATATATTCGCTATGATGTGGAAGTTCAGATCTCAACACGAACATAAATGTTCTAAAATATGTATCGCATTTTACATGGCGACTTTTCTGTTGTTACTTTGCCTGATGATTTCTCTGTACATAAGCCGAAACATGTAGCACAATAAGGTCGATATACGAAAAGTGTTGTTATTGACAGTTGTATTTCCTATACTTGCATAGCTCGTTCAACGACGGGATGTCCCACTTAAAACAAAAGAACCATAACAACGAATCGGTCAGAAATTTTTTCCTCAAGGAGTCAAAGACCTACCTGTGTTGTTTCTTATTTAGCGGACAGTACTGGACGGTCTAGACTGAAAAAAAAAACACGATAATTTCGTGTATGCTTTAATGCAATTTAAAACCCGCAATGAGATATTTTTCAATTGTGATCCCCTTAGAGCAAATTCGCTTCTGTTTCTCTTTTGCGTTTCTAAAATTCACCTATCCCCACCCCCCCCACCCCCCCAAGCTGTACAGAACTTCGTCGATAGGACTGAACTCTGGGCACGTCCGTTTGATTCTCTAGAGCAGAGTCTGCATTCATTTCGTGTTTCCTCTGTGCTTATCTACTTCATGTTGTCCCTGCAGTTATTCCCTTCCGGATGTGTGAAAAAGTCATCGAACTTTCTGATGTATTGTAAATATCTAGTGGATGCAACTGAAACCACGTGTGCCAGATCAGTGACACCTGTTGAACACAGTAACTGTACCTACAGCGTGCTGGACGAACACATGAACTGCGTTTGGAACGCACAGTACTCGCAGTGCATCTCAGATGTAAGAAACCGGACTGCAGCCGGCGCACTCCGCGACGTTGTGCGCACAATTTGTCACTTTCAGAATGCCGTACGGTTTCACGGTGCAGGCGGACATGTAATCTTATTCACGACTATAACAAAAGTACGGCCTTCCATACACCGATTTTCACGAAAAGTAAAATTCTGAACAGCATTGCGTGTAGATTTCTCACGTCGAATTTCACCACAACTGGACAATAAATGTGGAAACAGAAGGTAGAAATTTATTTATGGCCTCAAGTGCACCAAGGAACTTGACCGATTTTCACAAATTTCACAACTACACAACAACTGTCTGTGAAAATGCTATACAGAATTTCACTGAAAACTCGGCAAACGGTTTAGCAGCTGATTTTGCGCATCCTGTCACTTGCATTGCTTACTGAGGGCTCCACCGTGTGTGGTGGGTCATCAAACGTGCAGACAGGTCAGGTGCTGACAGCAGTGAAGCGAACTGTGAGATGTACTGCAAGGTTACACACGTCTTTGCGAGCTCACATTTATTTTAGGTTGCGTTTTGGAATTTCAACTGCCACCTAACCTCAGTTGCACAGTGAATCCGTAGGGACTGGCCTACGGGGTGCAAGATTCGGGATTCGACAGCAGGCAGGACCAAGAGACACATCTCCATGACGTCCAAACTGGCCCTGTGGCCCACACAGCACCGTATTCAATGGGTACTGGCGTTCCTGCCTCGGCGTAAAGCGGCCGAAGCGTGAAGCTGACCACTCACCACTATCTACTACCGCGTTAAAGCCTGAGTGGAGCTGTGTATACCTCTGTTGCATTGGATGACGTCACGTCTTGTACAGGCAGAACCTTGTCTTTACCATTTATCCACAGCACATTTTTAACAAGTTTGTTGCTAAGTGCAGCACGAATGTCTTGCAACTCCTACATTCAGGTCTGTGCCTTTGCCACAGGACATACAGCCTACGTATTAACCTTTTAAAGCCTAGCGGTAACTTTACATACGACCAGGTTTAACGTTAAAAAATTCTACGTGGTGCCCACATTGCGTTTATGTGTTTTGTACGGATCTCAGAACAAACAGCAACTTTTGCCTTATAAAACATTAAGAGACTGGTTTTTATAACCGAAGTGGAGAGTGTTTACAGCGCGGTACGAACTGGGTCCTTATATAAAACAAATACGCTTCGTCTTTAAAGGGTTAAATTAGAATCCCTGAATTGTCAGGTCCAAATACGCCCTTGACGGGTGTGGCGGAGCCGTTCAAATTTAGCTGCCGGAATATTACAACCGCAGATATTAACTTGTGACGAAGTGCTTCTTCCAGCTATTTTAAAGCCACAGCCATAACTCTCCTGAAAGCCACACACATGTAGCGGGCTGCGAAGTTAACGACGTCTCGGCATCGTAAGACGAAACCGAAATACTCGTGCGTCCGGAATCGCGTTTAACAGCTTGCGGCTCGTGTCAATGTACAGTGGCACTAATCTTGTGTCTTGTTCCTGCACATGGGTTGTTGTAACAGCGGCAGTCGTCACTGCTTTTACATGTACTTGGAAACTGGGATGGTTTTGGACCGCAGTTAAAATGCAGGCGGCAAAACGAAACGTTAAATTATACTGACCCGAGGTACAGGGTGTTCTGAAGGGCGGTGAAGGGTGTTCTCCTTATACTTAGTCAGCTGGCACCATACAAACGCTAGCAGCAAATCAACCCGTTTCGTTTCGTAGTCCCTCTCTCTTCTACCTACTCACAGTAGGTGTCGAGGTTGTTTATTTGCACTTGATCACACTCAGACACACACCACAGTCGGTAGGACTCCTCTGGATGAGGGATCGGCCCGTCGCAGAGACCTCTGACAACACACAACACTCACAAGAGACAAACATCCATGCCCCCGGCGGGATTCGAACCCACGATCCCAGCAAGCGCTCGGCCGCAGACCTACGCCTTAGACCGCGCGGCCACTGAGCAAATCAACCAGTAAGAAATATAAATATGGGTTAGTGAAGGCCGGGTTGTTGTGTACAGCGCTTTGTGCATGCAAATATTATCCCTTTAAAGACGAAGCGTATCTGTTTTATATAAGGACTCAGTGCGTACCGCGCTGTAAACACTCTCCACTTCGGTTATAAAAACCAGTCTCTTAATGTTTTATAAGGCAAAAGTTGCTGTTTGTTCTGAGATCCGTACAAAACACATAAACGCAATGTGGGCACCACGTAGAGTTCCGCTAGGCTGACTGAACGTAAATTAGGAAGCTGGGTGTAATTCGGTAATTAGTTGCACCAAGATCAGAGAATTGAGGGATTTAGGTCAGTCACTGTATAAGAAAAAGGTAAATGGGAAAATTAAGCACAACGTTTTGAAGTTGAGGACGAAGTATTACTGTAAACATGGCTGACAGAATAATGATGGTGGACGCAGAACATGTGACATAATGTGCATGACATGGATATTAGAGATTGATTTAAGGGGCGTGCCTCGCAGACAGCCTGGGGTCAGAGGTCGCATCCCCTGGAAGTGTGCACCTGAGGTCATCACAGCTCTGAATGTACCTCTTTTGTTCAGTTCAACAATCAGTATTTTTCAGCACAGTCCCCGAGAACACTGACGCATTTGTCCCATCTTCGCGCGAAATTGGACAAAAACTTCTTAAAAACCGGTATCTTGCGTTTGCAACCATTTGCGAACAACACTTTCCACTTTGAACTCTGCTTCCGCAACTGGTACGTCTCTACACGCGGTGGTCTCAGTAACACGGTATCGCTCGCTTGGAGACAGAAATAACACACAGCGTGGCGGGTCCACTGCGCAACGTAAATCACGTGCGTGCACTCGTACGCCGTGTTTAACCGATCAACTAATTGCGTTTCTTGCTGGGTGCGATACTATCGGGCCGGGTTTCTGTCAGCGCACAGTGAATACACGTTAGGGTCAGTGTGTCCGAGACTTCAGCACTGCAGCATAGTAACATGAAATGGCAGACAGATGACGCCAGACGTGACAGTTCGTGCGTGAAGACAATGAAGCTGCGCACTGACACTGTTCACGCAGCGTCTTCACCGTTACAGACTGGTCGCCGGGTACTTCACCCCGTAGTCACTTCATGTGTAGTGAAGTACAGCAGGAAGGCGAGTGGCAGCGGCATACATGTAGGTTCTGAAGAGACAGACAGACGGACAGGCAGGCAGATAGATAGATAGATAGATAGATAGATAGATAGACAGACAGACAGACAGACAGGTAGGTAAGTAGGTAGATTAGATTAGATTAGATTAGATTAGATTAGATTAGATTAGATACAGATTTGTTGAGTCCTAAGTACGCATACGACTCGATGTGAAACAAAGGGCTGCGACTGCGAACAGCATGTCTGTCCATGTCTGTGTTAGACTGTTCTTTGTGAGGTACAGAGACGTAAGAAACAGTCTGTATAACTGAGACAGACTGTACTGTTTGAGGTGGCAGCTGAGGCTGGAGAAACAACTGAGTATTGGGCACATAACACAACACCAACCGCTTGGTTTGCTGTAAAAATAAAGAAATGACCGACGAAAGATGCCGTGGAACAGCGCGTGAACATTGTGGCTAGACATTCTATATGGCATTTTGAAGGCGCGGGATGTTCAAGTCAGAGGATTCGGATTCTGGGATGTGACGCCATGTCGCTGGGCGAGTGGTTTCCGACGTTTCAAAAGAATGCTGAGCGTTTATCTTCAAGGGTTAAGCGGGTCGCTTCGGAGACACTCACCCAACAACACGGCGTCACACCCCTGAAGACTTGAATCTTCCGCAGCACCGCTGTGAGAACCTCGGATCTGACAGGGCACGACAGAACTGTAGCTAGGAGTGGAAGCGTGCACCAGGTGATGAATCTGTGTTGTTTAACGACGTTGTTATTTGCTAGAATTTTAGCGTCGGTGGTAGTTGGATGGATGAAGATAGAGCGTTTGTGGAATCGTTTCTGACAGGGAAACCTAGCCTGGGTTCGAACCCGGGCCTCCCAGGGGAGACGCCGTCGACGCTGCACTGCCAGCGGTAGGATGGGCGGATTGTAGGGGCCAGTGCTCGACGTTTCGAGGCACCTTGTCATCACCTTGTGCCACGACGGAAGTTCCGACCCGTAGGTCAAACGCAGCAGTAGAATTTGTCAGTGATAAGGGTTGGGCTGATTTCCTGAGTAGTACGTCTGTTTGCATGCCAGACCGTCCGGCGCCCGAAGGGTCTGTGACACTTAGGACATTTTTCCACGACTGTTCATGACAAGCGTGCTTCAAAAGTCGCTTTACCGAGATCATACCTTCCATGGAAGCAGGGCTTTTTTTGCAGCCAAGATGGCACACTTAGCACACACACACATCAATGACACAATAACTTATCGAAACAATAGGCTGTCTAACAAAAGCGCCGTCGCAAACACTGTTCATTGCACTTTTATAAGTTAAGCGAGCCGACAGGAAGTAACTAGCGACACTTGTGAGATAAAATGTCCCTACATAGCTGTAGTGCCACATGAAGATAGAAGTACAGCAGCCAACTCCCGAAACGTCGTATACATCGAGTATGCCATTGACAATGGACGCAAGCCAAAGTACTGGCGTTTGCCTCGGGTGGGAGTAAAGGACGAATCGTGTGCGTCCGTGTTGAAGCTACTGGCTGTGGTGTGACTTTAAATGCCCCAGGACTTGGGAGACAGAAGAAATGCGCTGCAAATTGTGTGCGTGCCTGCTGCTACAGGGTGTTCCTGGTTCGCTCATTCCGTCAGCAACGCGACAGGTGTCAACACTTTGATTGATAGGTAGACGGAATATACAGCCTCCCTCCACAGCCAAGAAGTGTAAAAATAGCGCGTTTACAACCGCGAGCATCTCACAACTGATTCAGCAGTTCTTCTCTTGGAGCAGACTTACAAAAACTGCGTGGACTATTTTTGTGGGGCAGATTCTGGTTCCTGTTTGTGGCGGCGACAGACTTCGAAAAAGAAGCACCAGCAGTTAATGCCTTCGACTTGTGCACGTACAGTTAATAAAAAGCTGCACAACCAGTACATCTGTTCAGCTAGACATAAAGCATTCGTGCGAAATCCCTGTACGGACAGCTAGCATGTTAAATTTGAGATTTTCAGAGCAGTGCTGATGTGGATTCAGTCTTCTTGGACATGATGGTCTGTCGTTTGGCGAATGGTTATTCCACGACTGCTTGGCCCTTGACGGCGAGGGCACTACATTCGAAACGTCGGGAAAAATTAATCCAGCGACAAAACATCACATCCCAGAAGACACGAATCATCTAGAATTTTTGGTAAGGGGTCATTTTTACTGAAATCGACGGTGACACAGGGAACTCTTCAATAGGAAAGGGATCTTATGCCATAAAAATTAAACGAGATGTAATTTACAGCGTTAGAAAAAGCTCGTCTATTCCACCGAAACATCATTATTTTTTGGCGTAATACCCGAACACAGAGATGCGTTTGTCCCAACTTGGTACGAGTTTAAAAATTCCGTCGCAGTAAAAACCGGACTCTTCCATTCGCAACCATTCACGAATAGCCATCTCCACTTCCTCCCTATTATAGATTTCGGCGATCTCCCAACTATTGCTTTAGCAATGCAATGCCAGCAAAAGTGCAGCTTCCTACCCAAAAAATAAAGTACTCGATTAACCCTTTAAAGACGAAGCGTATCTGTTTTATATAAGGACTCAGTGCGTACCGCGCTGTAAACACTCTCCACTTCGGTTATAAAAACCAATCTCTTAATGTTTTATAAGGCAAAAGTTGCTGTTTGTTCTGAGATCCGTACAAAACACATAAACGCAATGTGGGCACCACGTAGAATTTTTTAATGTTAAACCTGGCGGTACGTAAAGTTACCGCTAGGCTTTAAAAGGTTAAAGGGTTAAGTTACAGCCTCAAGAACCTTCGTCAGTGAACAGCCCTCACAACGACTGCACAGAACTCTCGATCCGGGGGTCAAACATTCGTATCACAGTATTTTTTATGAATTCATGGGCCCCACTCTCGGAGAACTTGTAAGTTTTAAGGCACCCTCTTATTTATGGGGGCAGTAACCGCGGTAAACTTACGGAACAGGGCTGTCGGAGTGCTCAGCCAGTACTTGGCGGGTGTCTCGGCTCTGCATGTGGCAGTTACTGTACACACAGCCAGTTTTGATCTCCAGACCCCAGCGTTCTGCTAACAGACTGTATTTATGTGTTTCGTGTAATTGCTACAACATGCAGTGTTTATTAGGCGCATTCGCAAAATCGCGGAAGGCGGTTACTAGCTTCGTTATGTGTCTGTCCGTCCGCATGGAACAACTCGGCTCGCACTGGACGGATTTTCATGAAATTTCATAAATCAGTATTTGTTGAAAATCCCGAGAAAATTAAAGTTTCATTGTCATTTGACAAGAATAACGCGTACTTTACACGAATACCTACGTACATTTATGATAGTTTCTCCCTGAATTCTTCTTAGAATTAAAAATGTTTGAGAGTCCATCCTGGAGAACATCAAAACACACATTTTATGTTCACTAACTTTTTTCCCCCGCGAAAATCGTGCCGTTTATGAGATAATGTGGAAAAATATTGTAGAGCCAGACAGGCCACAGGTGTCTATATAATACGGCGCATGCGCTTTGCATGCTGGGTAACTAAGGCTACACGCATACCCACTCATTGCCTTTCCATGGCAAAATGTTTGTGCGAACGCGCCCCACTGTTACATAACACTCACATTGCCTGCCTTGTCTCCCAGTACAACACGAACTGGATGCGTTTTTATACGGCAGACGTAGTGTTTACCGCGCGGTACGAACTGGATCTTTAAATATAATCCAGGTTCCAGTCCTTTAAATTAGTTCACACAAGCAGTTTTAAGTGGAAATGAAGTTTCATCGGCATCTCAGAGTCTGATGGTTTCCATTCTGTATTATTGACGGCAACTGTTGCAGCGACTCTGGAACGTCGTTGGCTTAGAGACGCCATACATTTAAGTGCATAGCCGGACCTGCGGAGCAGAAGCGTGTTAAGTCCAATTTCACCGTATATTCGAGATAACGCATAATTTTTCTTAGATCAGTATGTCAGTACTGTCGTTCAATTCTTGGCCCAGCTACCCTGGGACAGTATTTGAACTTACAACCAAGCATTTGCCTCTGAAAGGACTTGATTTTCTAAGAAAAATTATGTATTATCTCAAATGTGATAAAATTGGACTTACAAACCTCTGCTTTTCACGCTTATTTCTGAGTCTCGCCTTCAATAAACGACGTTTATTTTCCTAAACAACATTAAGCGGTTGGCCTTTATAATGGAGACAGTGTTCTCTGTGAGGTACGAACTGAATCTTTATACCTGTAATATTTAGATAAACTTCGGGCTTTAATTCTCTCGTCGGAGACGCGTTTCGGACACAACGGCACAAACTTGAATAACTGAATTAATATCGGGTCAAGGGCCCCAAAAGGGGCTTGGCACACACCCAGACTGACTGACCATCAGTCGCAACGTGACTTTGACTTAGCCTGTAAGGGATGAACACTTTCTCATAACCACATCAAGCTGTTTTTAAAATGGCCAAGACATTATGCAGAGTCAGGGCCCCGTTTGGACGTCTATGCTACAGTAACTTGGTCTGTTACTTGAAGTAAAGGCTGTAATTTATGTGTAATATCTGAGTTCCTCAAGGCGCCGATATTAAGATTGCCATTATGTACATATTCTTTGTAATGCACCTCCCTGCAGATGGCAACGTGAGTAGCCGAAACATGTAGCAGGTATAGAGTGTGTATAATATACTGGCATACACTTTTGTGCGTTTGTTGGTTTTAATATCATACCTTACGTGATATACGCGCCTTATAACGTCTGTCCGTCTCTTGATTCCACTGCGCACATGACTGTGTCGGTGTAATGTACTGTGCGGTGTGCACGGCAGTAGGATACGGGGTAAGCAGGTTCACACACTGCCTGCAGGATGACCTACTAACGAAGCACACGGAAGTAATAAAATTCGCGTAAATTTTAGGTAAATAAACCTCGAAAGAAAAGGCCATATGGAAGGTCTAGGCGTGGGACGATATCAACATTGGGCTGTGGAAACAGCCTGTGATGAAACGTGAACAGCATAAACCATCTCGAGCCAAGGTTCACTGTGATAATATTTCTGTTGGAGCGATGAACCCTCGCATACTGAAGACTGAGGGAGGAACATGCTGAGGTTGATAGAGTGTGTTAGGCAAGACTTAACCTGTTAAAGCCTAGCGGTAACTTTACGTACCACCAGGTTTAACATTAAAAAATTCTACGTGGTGCCCACATTGCGTTTATGTGTTCTGTACGGATCTCAGAACAAACAGCAACTTTTGCCTTATAAAACATTAAGAGACTGGTTTTTATAACCGAAGTGGAGAGTGTTTACAGCGCGGTACGCACGGAGTCCTTATATAAAGCAAATACGCTTCGTCTTTAAAGGGTTAATGGCGATGTGACACAGTTCCGATCGGCCACACGGCAGCTGTCTGATGTGTACAGATGCAGAATGTAGCACGAAGACATTTGCACCAAAACACTGCACACTAGCTGTGCTTTAACTGTTGAAGACCGACTTGAACCTCAATTGTATTCAAAGACTCAGACCGTACCGTGCAGTAAACACACTCCGTCTCGATTATAAAAACCAGTCAGTTAATGCTGTATAGGGAAATAATCGCTGTTTGTTCTGAGATCCATACATTCCGCACCGCGTATTAAACCACACTCCGTCTCGGTTATAAAAACCAGCCAGTTAATGCTGTANAGGGAAATAATCGGTGTTTGTTCTGAGATCCATACATTCCGTACCGCGCAGTAAACACACTCCGTCTCGGTTATAAAAACCAGTCAGTTAATGCTGTATAGGGAAATAATCGCTGTTTGTTCTGAGATCCATACATTCCGTACCGCACAGTAAACACACTCCGTCTCGGTTATAAAAACCAGTCAGTTACTGCTGTATAGGGAAATAATAGCTGTTTGTTCTGAGATCCACACAAAACACATAAACACACTGTGTGGGCAGAACGTAGTATTTGTGAATGTTAAGCCTGGCGGTGCATACAGTAACCACTGAGCAAACCGGTCACATCTATTCATTCCCTACCCATCCCTGTTGGGACGTGGATGCAGATAGTCCCAACTTCCCTGTGTTATACCAGGCAGGCTTCTTGATTATCAGCCAGCACTGTCAGTTCTTTCAAAAGCCCAACGTATTGGTTGTTTCTCAATAGAAACAGACGACGAGTCTGGTCCATAATATCTGATGATTAAATGAATTGAAACTGACGCAAGCTGCAATCAAAGAGATAATGCGTCTCCTTTTTGACTGCTGGGAATGTCGGGGAGGCACTGGGGGTGAGTTGGATGGCTTCACCACTCGGGGTGACACTGGCTAAAATTATGTTTAGTGAATGGGCGGGAGGGAGAGAGAGAGTGAGTGAGACAGGAGGTTCGGCCATCTGGCAGATCACGTGACCCCGGAACTATTTATAACCACCCTCATTCCATCATCTTCTGAAAATCCTCTCGTTTCGTTTCGTTTCGTAGTCCTTACCTCTTCTACCTACTTGTCCACAGCAGGTGTCGAGGTTATTTTCACTTGATCACACTCAGACACACATCACAGTCGGTAGGACTCCTCTCGACGAGGGATCGGCCCGTCGCAGAGACCTCTACCTGACAACACACAACACTGTACAAGAGAAATAAAGTCCATGCCCCCGGCGGGATTCGAACCCACGAACCCAGCAAATGCTCGGCCGCAGACCTACGCCTTAGACCGCGCGGCCACTGGGATCGGCGAAAATCCTTTCAAGACGCGCAGTTTTCCTGCTATTCAAAATGTCTTGAGCTAACGGAAACTGAATGCAAAACGCAGCGCTGCAGCTGATGTCTGGCGGATAACATTGCATTTTGGTGTTACTAAATATGACTCAGAGTGTTAAATCCCCCTAACATCAATCTCGAAAAAAAATTTTTGGACTTTCAAGAAAATAAATAATTTTCTAGAACCCTAGAAAACCGGAAGCATCTGCTCTTTCTTCACTTGCGTGCTCGCCTGTACCGACGGAAGTAGGCGCAATGAACCCACGTGAAGCTGCTGGAGAGCACCAAAAGGAAGCGAAGATATGGGCGGGCACTACAGCGGCCACGTGCAGGCGACGTGGGCCATGTCTTCGACATAAACACATCCTTTATAGGATTATATTCGTATGACACGTGTAATAAATACGTAGCTGAATACAGAATTGTAAATGCCGCAGCACGGATGGTGTAGCGTAGTACAGTGCCAGCAAAGCAAACACAGTGGTCAGCATATGGCAAGTTAAGACTCCATTGCTTTTGTTACCAAATAAACATTCTGTGGGAGGAAATGGATCTGGTTTTCTTCTGTAGTAGAGAATTATTTTTCACAAAAGACATTTATAAAACTTTTTCAAAATTTTCTTTAATCTACCGGATGTTTTGTTTATGTTGCCCGTGTCTGTTGCTATGTCAATGCACATGTGTGGCAGCGCGTACAGCCTGCTACATGCACCCTTGTTTATGGATGGCACTGACAGTACGGAGCTTGACAATGAGCATGCAGTAGCAGTAAAAAGTCCTCGATTTTATACAGTAATATGAGTGCTGTAACAGTAAGCCTTTAAAGACGAAGCATATCCGTTTTATATAAGGACTCAGTGCGTACCGCGCTGTAAACACTCTCCACTTCGGTTATAAAAACCAGTCTCTTAATGTTTTATAAGGCAAAAGTTGCTGTTTGTTCTGAGATCCGTACAAAACACATAAACGCAATGTGGGCACCACGTAGAATTTTTTAATGTTAAAGCTGGTGGTACGTAAAGTTACCACTAGGCTTTAAAAGGTTAAAGACGAAGCGTGTCTGTTTTATATAAGGACTCAGTGCGTACCGCGCTGTAAACACTCTCCACTTCGGTTATAAAAACCAGTCTCTTAATGTTTTATAAGGCAAAAGTTGCTGTTTGTTCTGAGATCCGTACAAAACACATAAACGCAATGTGGGCACCACGTAGAATTTTTTAATGTTAAACCTGGTGGTACGTAAAGTTACCGTTAGGCTTTAAAAGGTTAAGTAAGTAAGACAGAACTAAGTTTAGTGTCTCAAAACCTCCCTTCCTCCTCGGATGTGAGTCGCACAACACAAATCCATTCATACGTCCGGCGAACCAGTAACTGCCAAACTGCTCTTCACAAGAGAGTAAAGGTTAATTTTCACTCCAGTGACGGTGTAACCTTAAAATGTTTATCTCGTGGTATCACCAGCCTGTATGAGCCGCGATAGCTCAGTCGATACAGTGACTAGGCTACGTCCTGGACAGCCGACGCATCGTGGTTCGTTTGTCGGCGGAGGCAGATTTGCGTCTGTTGCACGACGTCCAGGCCGCCTGGTGGCATCAGCAGCTTTCTGTTCAGTGGACAGTGCGAGACATTCGACTGAGGCGTGCAGCTGACCGCTCATGTACATCTAGGGCCACGGTAAAGAATTAGCGGAGCTGTGACTCTACTCCCCCATACGTATTCCTGCCGTGCACAGGATTTTCTTTATTAATAGCCTGTTGATGTTCTGCGTGTACAAGTAATGCAGTGAATTCCAGCACACCCTGTACGAACTGCATCATCTGAAATAATATAGGGGAGACCGTGTCTGTCTGTCTTTCGAATATTTCAATCCAGAAACTGGCGTATTTTGTAAAATTGTATTATCAGCCCCTTTCAGACAAGTGTAATACTGTACTGATTTCCATAAGAATCTTCCTAATAGAATCACTGTTTACGCAGTATTGTGTCTGTTATACAGGATATCCAGATGCGAGTTATTTAACTACGGTAACAAAGCTGGACAGATTTCGATCAAATTTCGTGTTAGGGGTTCTACTCACAAAAACTATCAGCGCGTATGTGGAAGTCTCGTGTATTGCGGTGCCGGCTGCGCCCTGTACTTGGCGTGCGACGGCCGACACACACGGCTTAATCATTAACGGTGGACTGAGTCGCGCTTTATGGTGAAGGAGATGCTTCAGTTCGCAGACAACAAACTGCTTCCAATAATGAAACATACGTGATGAATAAAGGATTCGAGAAATGTGATTGGTCACTTGCCAAGGACACGAAAAGGGAGGATGGTGGCGTATATATGGCTACGTGAGCGCGGGCGCGTGTGCGTGCGTGCGTGCGTGCGTGTGTACGAAGCAAGATTATGTGCGAGCAGATTTATTATTATTATTATTAAATTTAAATTTAATTTTCGGAATCTTTTTGAGTATAAAAATGTGTTGAAGGTTATAGTAACAGAGCGAAGCTGTCCTTTCCAGGCCATAAAGGAATATGGAGGGGAGGGAGTAGAGGATTGTGTCCACTCATTCTTAGTGTCGGGAATAGGCGGATCCCTACTTACACTTAACGGTTTAAAGCCCCAGTGCTCACTTTATGTACCGCCAGGTTTAACATTCAACAATCCTACGTTCTGCGCACACAGTGTATTTATGTGTTTTGTGTGGATCTCAGAACAAACAGCGATTATTTCCCTATACAGCATTAACTGACTGGTTTTTATAACCGAGACGGTGTGTGTTTACTGCGCGGTACGGAATGTATGGATCTCAGAACAAACAGCGATTATTTCCCTATACAGCATTAACTGACTGGTTTTTATAACTGAGACGGAGTGTGTTTACTGCGCGGTACGGAATGTATGGATCTCAGAACAAACAGCGATTATTTCCCTATACAGCATTAACTGACTGGTTTTTATAACCGAGAGGCAGTGTTTACTGCGCGGTACGGGCTGAATTTTTATCTACCCCTTCTAAAGCCCAGTGGTTACCATATGGACCACCCGGTTTAACATTCACAAATTCTACGTTCTGCCCACACAGTGTGCTTATGTGTTTTGTGTGAATCTCAGAACAAACAGCGATTATTTCCCTATACAGCATTAACTGGCTGGTTTTTATAACCGAGAGGCAGTGTTTACTGCGCGGTACGGGCTGAATTTTTATCTACCCCTTCTAAAGCCCAGTGGTTACCATATGGACCACCCGGTTTAACATTCACAAATTCTACGTTCTGCCCACACAGTGTGCTTATGTGTTTTGTGTGGATCTCAGAACAAACAGCGATTATTTCCCTATACAGCATTAACTGACTGGTTTTTATAACCGAGATGGAGTGTTTACTGCGCGGTACGGAATGTATGGATCTCAGAACAAACAGCGATTATTTCCCTATACAGCATTAACGGGCTGGTTTTTATAACCGAGACGGAGTGTGTTTACTGCGCGGTACGGAATGTATGGATCTCAGAACAAACAGCGATTATTTCCCTATACAGCATTAACGGGCTGGTTTTTATAACCGAGACGGAGTGTGTTTACTGCGCGGTACGGAATGTATGGATCTCAGAACAAACAGCGATTATTTCCGTACAAACTAAGTGATAGTAGTGTACTTCTATCCAATGCTCCCCGTTTTCCGAAAGAGCTCTGCTTTTTGGAAAGTTACCAGGCTTTGCCCATTTGTCCTTCTGGTAACAGCAACACGTAGCTGAAGGTGTGGATGGAGCACTGATGAAATGACACAGGGGAAAACCGATGTACTGGGAGAAAAACCTGTTCCAGTGCCACTTTGTCCAACTCAAATTCTAAACGGTCTAGCCTGGGATTGAATCCGGGTTGCTGGATAAGTAGGCGGCGACTAACAAACCTGAGCCATGGCACAGCCCATTATCTATCTAATATTAACTCACCGGATTTTTATAACCTAGGCGGACTGTGTTTACTGCGCGGTACGGACTGAATCTTTAAATATGTGATGTTAAATTCAGTCTCGGAAGAGTTAAAAATAACAAACTATCGTCTCAAATGCAGCGGAAATCTAATTCGGTACAGTTATTTTGAATATCGCTGACCTTCTGTGACACAGAAAAACGTGTTTATACAGTACATGGATGTTGCGTCACGCATAAGCACAGGCTGAGTTTCCGGAAGTGACGTCGCTAGTCGTAGAAAGTGTAGGAAATTAGTCGGGTTACGGATCAGGGCTCGTCAGCTGGCATAAGCCAAAAATATATGTCTATCGTAACCTCAGGATCGCAGCGGAAGTTGCAACAAAAAAACGCGGGGTGTACCGAACTATCCGACCTCACAAATTGCTGACAGCGAGAAGTCCTTTTCGTTTAAGAAAAGATCACAAAAAGGAACGGTTGTTCCTCTTTCGGACAAAGAACGGCCCTGTGTGGCCTAAGAGAAAGCAACTGCTGCTTTAAATGTACTATCGGGAGCAAGAATATTCCACAGCATGTCCAAGGCGCAACCTAATTGCTACTGTTTTGTCAGAGACGTTTGCTGCCTCCTTCTTCAGGGTAGTCCATGTAACTTCTTGTAAACCCTGAACATGGAAGCAGCAGATTTATTCGAAACGTCAGTAATTTACCAATCCAGGGAGACTAATCATCAACACCGCTGTAAAAGCACCAAAGCACATGACTTCGGTGTCCTTGCAGAAGGTACTGCCGACGACTGGCACACTGAGGGTCGATTCACGTTATACGGCACTACACGGCACGACACGACAAAATATTCTTTTATGGTTTTCACATGCCCGAATCCACTTTAGTCCGTCACCGACAGCTGAAGACAAAGACAATGTCGCTGGGATTGAGAGAAGAGAATATTTTTCCCGTCTGTTAACTGAGGTAGATATGAATGCACGCTGGTTTTTGTCGTGTCGCGTCGTTGTCGTGTCGTGCCGTATAATGTGAATCGACCCTGAGACTTGGAAAGTGATGATCCATAACCATGACATCCGTTTCCCTTCTTTTTCCCCCACTTTATCACCTCGCAAGTCAGAAGTCTTCTCAGAATTTTGTAAATAAATGCGGAATTATGTATTTGGGACATACAGTAGCTGTTTGACGACGCGGTGTCCTTCTCACACCGCTGTAACCCGACAAAAATGTTTAACGTATCTCTGAACCAAGCGGAAATCCAAACAGATGCGACTGAAGGCGATCTGCCTCCCCCAGTTTTTGTGGCAAAGTGTCGGCAATAATCAGAACAGCATCCTGAAGCACGGTCTGACCGTCTTCTCCCCACTCACCGGACCCATGCTCATTCTCTTGAGTCCCTGAGAACCTAACAGTCTCCAGACAGCGAAGCGACCTACGGGAACTCGCCTAAGATGCGGCTTCCCACGGTCGTCTCCATCCTCTTCTGACTACGGGATCCTGATATGCATTCAACCGACTTTGCAATTCTCACGATAGCGCCTCAGACTCATTGACCAAAGGCCAGAGACTTTACAAAAATAATCGTACTATACCAATTAAACGGTTGTTAGACTTGGAATTCGCCTCGGACAGGAAGCGTGAGGCCCAGTTGCCGTTAAGGATACTGGGAGCCTCCTTAGTTATCGCTTCTATACCGTCCCTAGGGCCCACCTAGCCTATCGCTTCAATGCCGTCCCTAGGGCCCACCTAGCCTATCGGGTGGGTAACGGAGATCGATTACTCCGATGTAATGCGGTAGAAGCGTGAATCAGTGAATGTCCCGGAAGTTACAGAGTTTCTATGCGATAAAAGTGCCGTGCTAGGGGAGACGATAAAAGGTACATCCTGTAGCTGTATTTGTCGCTCTTTTTGTTTTTGTTGTGGAAAATCTTATTTTAAACCCATCAAAACGTTGGCCACGCACTGAAAGAACACAGGGTACAATCAATGGCTGCGGACACAAAACGCTCGTTGGTTTCGCCATCGGCAGAGTAACATCGCTAATGACGTACGTAGCGATAAGCACAGCACGTGACTTAACACAGGAAACCACCGACGGTACGAGGCGGTTCCCCCCTCTCCTAGCCCTGCAATGGTTGCGCTGTCACGTCTAAAATCTAATTAAAGTGACAGTAATGACCATTCAGTTGTGGGCCACAAACACAAATCAGCGGAGTTCCTATGCCATCATAACGGTAGATAAAACCTGCCGATCCCTGTGGCCGCGGGTTCGAATCACGCCGGGGGCATGGATGTTTGTCTCTTGTCAGTGTTGTGTGTTGTCAGGTAGAGGCCTTAGTGTCGGGCTGATCACTCGTCCAGAGGAGTCCTACGGAGTGTGGTGTGTGGCTGAGTGTGATCGTGAAGCCTCGCTAATGAGGAGGCCCTGGCCCACTGGGGGCTGTTGCGCTTGAGGGTTTATGCATTCCAGATGACTGCTTCTCTGCACTGCAGACTGTGGCTAACACAGGACACCGTATTTATATTATAAGAATCAACCAACGAACGAACGAACGAACGAACTAACTAACTAACTAACTAACTAACTAACTAACTAACTAACTAACTACCTAACTAACTAACTACATGGAGCAGAGGCCTTCTTGAGAAGCTAACAGCTTCTCAGCTAGTCAAGAAATTCCCCGCATTTTATGGAACCCGGAGGTTCATGGCTACATTCACAAGAGCCCGCCACCTGTCCCTATCCTAAGTCAGCTCAATCCAGTCCATGTCCCCATCCCACTTCTTGGAGATCCATTTTAATATTATCCTCCCATCTACGCCTGGGTCTCCCAAGTGGTCGCCTTCCCTCATTATTAGAACCCAGTCGTACAGAGTTCCAATCACAATGCACCTAGCTTCGCAGAATGCGCGACGTGCTTCCGTGTCACACGGAAGCACGTCGCGCATTCTGCGAAGCTAGGTGCATTGTGATTGGAACTGTTTACGACTTCGCTCTGATAACATATACGAAAACGTACGTAGACGGTATGGGCACTTCTGAACGGAACATCGTACTTTAATTTCCCTTTATCAGCGAAGACGCATTTTATCCGGATGCCAATGTAGGCTACTTAGGCTGTTGACACGTCAGTCTGACAGCTTTGCACTTCTGCTAGCGGTTTGTAATCGCCAAACCACGATTGTCAGTAACAACACAACAACCATAAGCTAACGTTCGTCTGACAGAAGTTTGAAAGGTACAGTATCTGGAGTTGCGACAGGGCCGCGGTACGCCCTATTCCGTTCTTACATTAATGTTGTCAGTTTGAACTTGAGAAGTGTGAACAGCGGCCAACACCGGTCCAGTCACAACGAAGTTAAGTTGCAGCCATAACTATTTAAAGTACGGTGGCACATCTACGCACCACCTACAACAAGGGTATCTGTGTATAAGACCTGCTCCATAATTCTGTCCACATTTTATGCATACAGTGTATGATGCCAAAAGGAAACAGTTTACTTCCCCAGACAGCATTCACTGACTGATCTTTGTAACGGAGATCCAAATTGTTCTCTTTTACGTAGGGATCAGCTTGTAAATACGTACATTTGCTGCATGAAAACCTGTTTCACGTATTAACATAGACTGCTCTGCCTTTTTTGGCCCACACAGTGTGTTTATGTGTTTTGTGTGGATCTCAGAACAAACAGCGATTATTTCCCTATACAGCATTAACTGACTGGTTTTTATAACCGAGACGGAGTGTGTTTACTGCGCGGTACGGAATGTATGGATCTCAGAACAAACAGCGATTATTTCCCTATACAGCATTAACTGACTGGTTTTTATAACCGAGACGGAGTGTGTTTACTGCGCGGTACGGAATGTATGGATCTCAGAACAAACAGCGGTTATTTCCCTATATAGCATTAACTGACTGGTTTTTATAGCCGAGACGCAGTGTGTTTACTGCGCGGTACGGAATGTATGGATCTCAGAACAAACAGCGGTTATTTCCCTATATAGCATTAACTGACTGGTTTTTATAGCCGAGACGCAGTGTGTTTACTGCGCGGTACGGAATGTATGGATCTCAGAACAAACAGCGATTATTTCCCTATACAGCATTAACTGACTGGTTTTTATAGCCGAGACGGAGTGTGTTTACTGCGCGGTACGGGCCGGTGTTCGTCTACTGTTTGCATGAACGTCGTGGCTGAGAAGCTTGCGTGGTGCAACAGACACGGATGCTGACTCCGGACGGCAAGATGTTGGAAAACACAGCGGCGTGCCACGTCACGGTGATGTCTTAACTTGTACCCTTATGATCAGCCGGTCATTTGTACCGTATTTTAAGATCCGCACGAGCTTAGCTCTGGTTCAGCATTCGTTTATCTTCTGCTGCTATGTTATACAGGCTGTTCATGGTTTAATTCCACAGTTCGTTCCAAACCGCAACAGATGTGAATATAAAATCATTAAACGAAGAGAAGCCGTTGGTCGGGCTCCATTCTGATCACGTAGCTATGCTACGATTCTACGTGTGTGTGTGTGAATGAGAGGAGTGTCTTTGTGAAATATTTTGAAATGTCTTGTACTCTGTTATATGAGTTGGGAATAATTTATCAAAATGCGTTTTCACAAAATTTTGTCGGACGGCCGGTACACGTGCCTCGCACTGCCGATGCCCCTCTCTCCTCATCTCTAGGTGTGACGTAACTGGGCCTGTCTAAACATACACTGCGGGGCTACAGGCCAATACGGCCTGAGGGTTCCTATTCAAATTCTGGGATATTACGCAGCGCTAAGTAGTGGTTCTGTAACGACGTTTCGGGACAACATATCGGTCCCATCTTCAAGGATTATTGACCTTTGAAGATGGGACCTACAGGTTGTCCTGAAACGTCGGTAAAGGATTACCACACGACGCTGCGTAATACCCCAGAAGAGCGCAGCTTTGATCTACATCCCGGCGGAAGCCTGAAATCACGCGTCAAAATTGACGGTCTGTCGCCTTTCATTAACCTTCTAAAGCCTAGCGGTAACTTTACGTACCGCCAGGTTTAACATTAAAAAATTCTACGTGGTGCCCACATTGCGTTTATGTGTTTTGTACGGATCTCAGAACAAACAGCAACTTTTGCCTTATAAAACATTAACAGACTGCTTTTTATAACCGAGGCGGAGAGTGTTTAGAGCGCGGTACGCACTGAGTCCTTATATAAAACAGGCACAATTCATCTTTAAAGGGTTAACTGTCCTAATGACTGAAAGAAATCCATCCTTTTGTTACAAAAATGGATGTCAGGAACCAATTAATTAGCTAACTAACTCCACGCGGAAGAGCCCTTTTTGAGACTCTGACAGTTCCTAAACTACTCTGGAATTGCCCCGCATTTTATGACACTGGAAGATTCATTACCGTGTTCACAAGAGCCTGATCCTAAGCCAGATAAATCTAGTCCACATTCTCCCTGTTATTTCTTAAGATCAATTTTAATATTATCGCCTCATCTAAAGCAGATTCTCTTTCGAAAACCGTGTATTTCTCTACTCCCCCATACGCGCTACATGCCCCACTCATATCTTCCTCTTTTGTTTTGATCGTGGTTTTCTGTGGATATTTTTAAGCATGACATAGGCATATAAACAACAGTCAGTGTTTACAGGAACGTCTCACCTGAGCACACATTAGTGCTAACGTATATGCTGCAAGGCACATATTCCTCCTTGCTTATTTAAACAAGTCTTCCTCTACCGCGTTTACATTAACGAGATGAAAAATAATCAAGCCGTAACTCCGCGGGTAGGTCACTGCGCTCGAGTGAACTTCTGGTAAGTCAAAGCTGTCAGCATCCTCTTGCTATTTTGTACGAAAACTCTGACGGCGCCGGAGAGAATTCTCCGGAATTATTGGAGTCCAAACGGCGTGCACAAAGCGATCGGTATGTCGTCTGGCGGCCCGCCAGCCAGTATCGCACTGTGTTGAAAGAGGCGTGGGAGTGACATAGGAAAAGCGCTGTTCTTGTACGTATCACGCAAGCACAGGTTTTACGCAGTTCGTACACCTTGCTTTGGTTCAAACACGTCATCCTGTTTCGTACGGGAAGGTAAAATACATATGTTCCTGTCTTGTCCCCTCACCACGGTAGCTCTCACGGGATGTGCCGGCGGATGCAGGTCTTGTGTGCGATAAAGTCGTGGTGCTCGGGGACACGATAAAAGGGACAACTTGAATACCCACTAGGTTATCAGTGGTATACAGGTGCTTCATAAGACATTGATTCGAGTTCTTTATTTCTGCTATCTTGTAAGCAGTTTAGAGTACGTTGTTCGAAGTAAATGAAGTGCACTCAAATTTTGAAGGAAGTACAGTTTTGGGGTCACACTAAGCTACAAGTTATTATAAAAACCTCCAGTACGAACCAATAAATACGCGGATTAATGCCCATCGTAACGTCTGAAACAGTCAATCTGACTTTAGGCTGTTGCGCTGTCTTTACTCGCAGGTCTAAATACTTCCGGTTTGTTGATTCCTGCTTCCTGTGAAAAATCGATTTTAGTGTATGGATAAAGGTAAAGGCCACCCTAGAACAGGCCATGATGGCCCGGAGGGGGAATACAGGTATAGCTCTTACTCCTTCTTTAACCTCGGCGCTAGATGGGGTGGGTGGTTACCTCCACGCCCCGGCCGTTTCACCCCCCAGGAAAGAGACCCGGTACCCACTATACAGGAGGCTGGGTGGGCCCCAGGGCCGGTCTCGCCCCCACCAGGATTCGATCCCCGGCCCGTCCAGCCTGTAACGAGTCGCTATACATACTAACTGTAAGGTCTACATAAACACGGCTTAGCAAGACCTGCGTAATTTCGGACAATGTACCAGGGCACTACCGTGGTTTACACTTCAGAAGTTTGCGTGCTTTACATAATGGCATCCTGTTGCTGTCAGAAGATAAAAATACAGGCAACGTACGTTCTGGCGCGTTCGCTTGGCCATTGTTGGAGTGGAAACGCAACAATGCAGTCTGTGTCTGTTGCCGCGCTGCGTGTCACTGTCAACTGTATGAAGGTACTGAGTCTTGCACAACAGAGATTTTGTGTCAAATTTATGTCAACGGCAACAACAGGTCATATTAAGTCTGCAGTAAAGTGCTCGATGCTGCACTGAAACCAAAGAATGTTCGTTTGCTTATGGCTTTCTTTAGACGCACCATTTGATTAAACAGATCGTAATCACGGGTAAGTCGCTGCGCACTTTCTCGGTTTCTGTATGAGTTGGCGTAAAACATTTTACACGATCACACGGAATTAAACAATAAAGAAGCAACAAGTATTAAATATTCTGAGTGCGTGTCTGTATTCTGACCTTAGTTGCCCAGTATGCAAATCGCATCTTTTCTGCACCGTAATATATAATAATCTCTGGCCTGTTTGAATGTACCACATTTTTCCACTTTATTTCATACAGGCCAGGATTTTCTGAAAAAAAAAGTTATTCTACATAAAATGCGTGTTTTAATTTTCTCTACAACTCTTGTCTAGAAATTTCTCATTTTGAAAAGAATTCTGCGATGCACCACCATTAATGTACGCACGTCTTCATGTAAAGTACCTGTTATTCTTGTCAGATTTTAAATAAACTTAATTTTCTCGACAGATTCACGAAAAATACTACAATACGAAATTTCATGAAAATCCGTTCAGTGCGAGCTGAGTTGTTCCATGCGGACAGATCGACATGACGAAGAAAACATTCGCTTTCCGCAATTTTGCGAACGCGCCTAAAAAGTTCCGGATTTTTTACGGCCCCCAGTGTTATGACTCTACAAGAAGTTTCATTGCACTTCGTGAAATTACGCGTAAGCTGTCAAGGACGGACAGACACGTTCACGATGTCCACAAATCAGGCGTAATAAGGGCGTAAGCCTATATGGCGTAATAACTTGCAACCAGTAACCAGAGGATGACGTCATCCTGTTACTTATAGGCTCGGTCGATTCAACTCGGTACTCACCAGACTGCGCTGTGGCATGACAGTCGGTGAATGTGGCCAGGTGCATGTGGGAGGACTTGCACGTACTGGAGAACATCGTCACAACCTTCTTAAGCAGCTGTTCTATAAACCATGAGTCCTCTATAAAATCCAGAAGTTTGTTATAATGTGCAGACAAGCCCGCAACTGGAGCCTCTCATGAGCCAGCTGAATCCAACCCACATTCATAAACCCTGCTTGAGATCCAATTTAATATTATCCTCCCATGCATATAGACCTCCCAACTGTGTTTATTCCATTTAAACGTTGGGACTAAAATTTTGTATACATTTTTCATCTCTTCCCAACCCTGTGCGTATTCTTGACTTTATCACTGAATAATGTTTGGTGTTTTTTTTTTCGGTTACTTCCTGCGCCATGTCACTAAACACGACTTTCTCCGTTATAGATCGAGGCTGAAATTCACACCCATATAAGAGAACCGGGGGGAGGGGGTAAAGCGGCGACAGCGTGACCGTAACCACTCAAATCCATCTAGCCTTGTAACAGACTGGGCTGCAGTAACAATCGCACTTACAAAATGACGTCTACGGATATATCTTTTTATTATATTTAAATCTTCACGTGTATGTTTTTGGTAGGGAACAGCAGTACAAAAGGATACCGGATGGTACGCACCCCCCCCCCCCCCCCTCTCGAACGCAATCTGCCCTATATTTTTCATGAATGTAATTTTATTATTGTTGTCCCCAAGTAAGTTACTTTACCCGCGTCACATCTCTTCTGAAACACACTACGTTTTCAGATCACATCTGCACGTTTCAAAGACACGTGAAGCAAACTGCCGACGCATCGCTTCTATATTTCATTACCCAAAGCCACAACAAAAACGGAAGTGAGCTAACAGACGCCAATTGTATCTAGTCGTCAAACTCTTCGGCATCTATCGGAAACAGGAAATGACGTGTTTACGGCAATCCCTGTCGTTCTAAAGAATGAGTGAATAGAGACTCACTTGCTTCAACAGTCCTTTAAAAGCTTTAAACCCCTCCGACAAATGCCGTACACTGTTAACAACACGTGACGCACGCGGCTGAGCGATGTGTAACTGTACAGCCACGAGGTTCGGACGAGACTCTCAGTTCTAGTAACTGGGCTCACGTGGTGCAACCGAAGGGATGGCATTCCGCTGATATCTCGCTTCCCGTGCTTCCGGCAGGAATCAGCGTCATTGTCAAGACACGACACTTTTTCTGTTTACAGGGAAACAGACGTTACATTTATGACAGCACGATGCCTGCTTGTCCAGCGATCTTTTGAAATAAATACATTTTGTTACACGTATTACGTACATTATGACAGGAAATGTGCGCCCGGATAGCTGTCGGTATGGCGACTCGCTACGGGCCGGACGTTCCGAGGTTCGAATCCAGGTGGGGCCGAGATTTTCCGCACCAGTCCAGACCGGCCCTGGGGATCACCCGCCCTCCTCTACAGTGTATTGCTTGACTCTTGACGACGGGACCGACATGTTGTCCCGAAACGTCGGTACAGAATTGCAGCGCGGAGTGGTAAGTCTGTGCCGACGTTTCGGGACAACCTATCGGTCCCATCTTAAAGGACCAAGCGATCCAAGACTTCTTGAACCTTGAATATTGGACCGATATGTTGTCCCGAAACGTCGGTACAGAATTGCAGCATGGAGTGGTAATTCTGTGCCGACGTTTCGGGACAACCTAACGGTCCCATCTTCACGGGCCAAGCGATCCAAGACTTCTTGAACCTTGAATATTGGTCCGATATGTTGTCCCGAAACGTCGGTACAGAATTACCACTGTACGCTGCGTACTATCGCAGAGGAGCGCAGTGTCATCAGCATCGCGGCGGAAGCCTCTAACCCCGCGACTCCCCGTACAGTAGCTCTGTTGACAGCCGTCTGTTACAGCGCCTCTCTGTTTTCTGGTCTCTGTGGTAGGGATGTTAGCAACATGAATTAACTCAGACGAAAGAATTGCTTGTCAGCAACGAGAAAATAAACGACAGACGCATACTTCACATCCAGTCTGGGCCGCCCGCCCCCCCCCACACTCCAGCACAAGCTTTTAGCAGGCATACGCCGTCATTCTCCGGAAAAGCAACATTTTTTAGTCTCGGTTTAAACAGTTAATTACGCTGACATGTAAACATGACTAATGTGTGCGCATATCTGCAGCTATAAGAAATACACCCGTGAGACCGCATGTGTTCTACTTACCATGGGCTATTCTTAAAAGCATTTTATTGTCCGGCACCAGACGCCGGACACTGCTGTCCGTGAACCCTCTCCATTGCGTTTAATTCGTCACACAGGTCCTTTCGTACTGTCCTACGGGAACTGCACAAATGTAAAGTAACCCCATATACCTAATTTTGTCTTAAACTGTCTACTGTATTCTGAAAGGCAGGCAGTCCTTGAGCGGTCGTACGCCTGGCCTCCACTAAGTTTAAACATTTATAGTTTCTGTGTCCGAGGCTTTGTAGGCTGTTTCGTAACGTCATAATTTTTTACTGTGAGGAGCTGTTAGCACCTCGCCCAACCCCCAAGCCGGAGGACCACCCCTTGTCGGTTGTCCGCGACTGCTTATTCAATGTATTCGCAGCTACCCTCCATAACTGGAGGCCGTCCCTCCATCCGCAACCTGAGTACGCGCCATGCCGTGGTGACAGGATAGGGACTGGTGGCGGGCTCTTGTGAATGCGGTAATGAACCTCCGGGTTCCATAATATGCGGCGAATTTATTGACTAGCTGAGAAACTGTTAGCTTCTCAAGAAGGCCTCTGCTCCATGGAGTTAGTTATATTTTCTGTGCCCAATTTGACGTACATTTTGATCATTATGACATTACATGACGTCTGCTTGTTGGCTGCGTAATTTGGTTGTGTAAATTTTGAGTGCCATGTGTAATTCTCGGACCTCTGCGCGCCTGTCAAAATTTCCCTTAGCGCCTTCAGCACCCCGTTCTGCAGACGCTGCAGTTCCAACAGGCCAGTGTCTGTCGCAATCTGCCAGGCGGGCGTTACAGACCTACTGACCCCTTTGTGGAGGGTAACCTCAGTGGCTGCACTTAACCACGTTTTTGTACGGGGAACAGCTGAAGGCCTTGGCTGCAGTCCTTTCAGTGTGCAGTCTCCACGTCTTCTTTCTGTCCAAGATGACACCTACGTATTTTACGTTATTTACATAGTGGATAGTCCTTCCGTTTAAGTTCTTCCTCAGGCATTCAACGTGTTCTGGAGAAATAGATCGCCCGAGTGTTCGCTTTATTTGCCTTTATATTCCATACTGTACACCACGGCGTAACTGCAGTGAGGACGCTATGTAGTCGGCCGTAAACACGGCGATCGTGCGTGCGTCTCTGGCGTATAAACATGAATCATTCGCCAGTAGAGTCCCAGTATGTTGCTGGGGGATCATTTATATGCAGGCTGTGGAGAGTAGGGTCAAGGCACTACGGCCTCTAATTTTTTTTTGCGTAGATAATTCGCCTTCAATCGACACTTCAAATATCGGCAAGAAAATAGGCAGTTACCGTCAGTAAATTTGCCAAAATTTAATTTTGAAAATTTATAGGCCAGAACCCTTTAAATGATAAGATTAACCTGAATAAAACGTACGATTCGGGTCGTACCGCATACATTCCGTACGCGCAGTAAACACACTCCGTCTCGGTTACAAAAACCAGTCAGTTAATGTTGTATAGGGAAATAATCGCTGTTTGTTCTGAGATCCATACATTCCGTACCGCGCAGTAAACACACTCCGTCTCGGTTATAAAAGCCAGTCAGTTAATGCTGTATAGGGAAATAATCGCTGTTTGTTCTGAGATCCATACATTCCGTACCGCGCAGTTAACACACTCCGTCTCGGTTATAAAAACCAGTCAGTTAATGCTGTATAGGGAAATAATCGCTGTTTGTTCGGAGATCCACACAAAACACATAAACACACTGTGTGGGCAGAACGTAGGATTGTTGAATGTTAAACCTGGTGGTACGTAAAGGAACCACGTGGAGATTTTACAGATGTGATGTCTTGTGTTGACCCCAAAAACAATAATAATCAGTCCAACACATAAAACAAATTGGTTTTACAACGTGTCTGCTTTCGGCTTAGAGTAAATCCATTATCGGGATATTTAAAAAACATCCAGAGAAAAATATTTAAAGAGTTGGTTAAAAAAAGTATGGAGGACAGCAGCAGATTAGGCTTAAAAAGTTAAGGAAGAAAACAGCGAGATGATACATCTGGAGCACAGTTTTGTATGGTGCTGAAAGTTGGGCACTTGGCAAAATAGATCAGAAGCACCCTTGAAGTTTTGAAATGTGGCGCTGGGGGAGGGCTGGAGACCAGTTGAACCGATCGTGTGAAAAATAAATATGTTACATGTATTTACGGACGAGAGGCACATGCTACTTACAACAAAACGAAGGAAGGCTACCTGGATTGGTCACATCTTGCGTAGGAACTGCCTTCTAAAACACGTTATTGAAGGTAGAAGGTACGTGAATAGGACGAATAAGACGTAATCAACTACTGAACGACCTTAAGGAAAAGCAAGGACAATGGAGACTGAAAGAGGAAGCACTAGATCGCACTGTGTGGAGAACTCGCTTTGGAAGAGGCTATGGACCTGTCGCAAGGCAGACTGCATGATGATGATGATGATGATGATGATGATCATCATCATCATCATCATCATCATCATCACGACGACGACTGTGTGTTATATTGCATTATATGTCGGCTTATGTTGCAATTGGCTGTTCTGACGTGAATTTTGTCAGCTGCAAGAAGTTTCACATTGTTGTTCGTATCGCTCGCCAAAGTTCGCAGTAACACTGCGGCTGTTCGCTCCGCCTACCGCTTTACGATGTGTGGAGCTGCGAAAACGGATGTGGGCGGCCCGCCCGTGCAATACTCGCCGGTGTCAGCTTACGCGATCTGGATCAATCAGTAGTAACGCTCGAGCTATTTTTGAAAAGCGGAGTATGTCGACCCTGTTTCACCAAAAAATGTAACGGACTGTGAGTTTTCTGACTTCTTAAAATAACTTGCAGTTTGTGTGCACAGCAGAGGTCGTGATGTTGTCGTGCTTATAAGCCGAAACATGTGGCTGTGTTACAAGAACAGCAGCCTGTTTTAGCAGCAAACACTGGAATACCAGTGCCTTCATCTTACACCCACTAGGCTTTAAAGGAGTACGATCATCCGTGGTGTTCCGAACATTCACGAACGTTATCGAAGTCTCACCTTTACAATAATCAAACGAAGGATTTTCCCTCCTGTATTTGTAAGCCTACATCCATCCATCCATCCATCCATCCATCCATTCATTCGTGCTGCAGTCTGTCCTACGACAGGTCCGTAGTCCCTTCCAAACCGACTTCTCCACACAGTGCAATCTAGAGATTCTTATTTTATGCTATTCATTTCCGTGCATATTATCAACATAGCAACACACAGCCGACTTGTGCACAATATTAGTGTTTATTTATTTATCTTTTTTGTTCATCTTCTCCACGACATGTTTCGGCAAGTAACTGTGCCATTAAGGGGGCTGTATCAAATTACATAAGATGTGCATAGAATGTGACTATAAAATATTAAAACTTTTAAATGTAATTTGATATAGCCCCCCCCCCCCGATAGTGGCGCAGTTACTTGCCGAAACATGTCGGGGAGAAGGTAAATAAATAAACACCAATATTGTGCATAAGTTGGCTCTGTTTTGTTATCTTGAGCTTCTTCCAGTTTCTTCTACACACTCGTTTCCTGACGGTCAGCCAATCGCTGCTTGCTTCTTATTCCTCGTCTTTCCGTCCCTTCTATGTTTCCTGCGCTGATCCCAGTGGCCGCGCGGTCTAAGGCGGGGGTCTGCGGCCGAGCGCTTGCTGGGATCGTGGGTTCGAATCCCGCCGGGGGCATGGATATCTGTCTCTTGTACAGTGTTTTTGTTGTCAGGTAGAGGTCTCTGCGACAGGCCGATCCCTCGTCCAGAGGAGTCCTACCGACTGTGGTGTGTGTCTGAGTGTGATGAAGTGAAAATAAAAACCCTCGACACCTGCTGTGAACAGGTGGGTAGAAGAGGGAAGGACTGCTGTCTTTCCTACAATACNACACCTGCTGTGAACAGGTGGGTAGAAGAGGGAAGGACTGCTGTCTTTCCTACAATACATATGTACAAATAAGCACTTAATTACAACGCCATTACATTTGGTACCCAAATAGTTGAAGTACCCCATAACGCTTTAAACGCGTACCTTTTCGGCGCACACGTAAGACAGCAAACGACGGCCATATCTGGTTTGCTGTGCCAAGATTTCTATTTTGATTTTACTTCCAGCGTCACTGCTTATCTGGAAGCAAATCCAACCGATCTAATTTGTAAATGACATGCCGTAGCTGAAACGACACGCCTTGCTTCTGTATATCTACCGAACGTACCTTTCCTGGAACTGAAACTTGAAGACGGAAATAGCTGCCCTCTTCTCATCTTAACGGACGTACTCCGGAAGCTTGCGGTTTTGCAGAACATGTGGCCCTCAGTGGCGTTCCACGAAACCGAAACACTTTGCTATATTAGAAATATGGACCCTGAGATAGACACTTTTTTATACGCTTTCCCAAGGTTCGTACGTGATATACAGGGTGTTATAAAATCGCTTTACCCAGATAATGTGTTAGAGAAACACTGTTTTATTTAAAATTAACCGCAAAGTAAAAGTGAAAACATGGAACTACGGAAATTAGTTCCTCTGTTGTCGACTCATCAACTGCTGCAGTGAGAGCACCAAACGCACGGGAAAACAGAGTTAAGCGCTTCCCCAATGTGGTAAGGCCACTTTTTGAGCACCCAGTGTAAGAAAACTGATTAAATAAACTTTAATTTGGGTCATCCTGGTGTGTTACTTCAGTGCCAGTAACGATAAACACAGCCAGACACACCACAGTATACATACATTTTGACACTATGCCATTTACTGTAAGGTTGTGCCAATATACTGCATGTCAAGGATCTGAGTTTCAACATTTATACATGTACATGCTGATGGCTCGGCCGATCTGAAACATGTAGCATATTGGCACAACCTTGAAGTAAATGACATAGTGTGCAAAATGTATGTGTGTATATATATATATACTGTGGTGTGTCTGTGTTTATTATTACTTATAAAATAAATGTTTAACCCTTCAAAGACGAAGCGTATCTGTTTTATATAAGGGCTCAGTGCGTACCGCGCTGTAAACACTCTCCACTTCGGTTATAAAAACCAGTCTCTTAATGTTTTATAAGGCAAAAGTTGCTGTTTGTTCTGAGATCCGTACAAAACACATAAACGCAATGTGGGCACCATGTAGAATTTTTTAATGTTAAACCTGGTGGTACGTAAAGTTACCGCTAGGTTTTAAAGGGTTGACTGAGAACACTGTTTGTGCACGGCTCTATTAAAACGTCACGACTGGTTGTTATTTTACATTACTGTTTCAGTTTCATAGGTTGTATAGTGTCAGAGACGGAGACACAACACAGATGGGGCGTTCTTTTAACCTTCAATAGACCGACACACTAAAACAGCTGCATATTTCACGACATGAAAATTCAAGTCTTCTTGAATTGCTTCATCCTACAGATGACGGCATTACGATCCTTCGAAACGTCGGTAACTGTTCACACCAATCGACACAGCGTAACATCTCAGAAGATTCAAACACCGCTGCGTTTCTTACCAACTCTTGTCCGCTCCGCCTGTTAATATGTGTTACAGCTGTTAGAAGCTTTTAAAAGATGAGCAATATGTGGGGCGCAAATCCGGCAGGCAAGCAGAATACTGAGAATGTGTGTGGAAATTTTTGAGAGATATGAAACAACGTGAACAAATGTAACAAATATAGAGGCAGCATCAGTTTAAAAGGGAGGCACCAGAATAAGCCGGTGAAATGCGAAAACCAGGCTGAATAAATTGTTTTTGGTGTTGCTGCACTTTGGGACGCATTGTTAATACAGGAGGCAAGAAATACATGCAGAATAGTGACGAGAAATGCTTTTGGTGTATCTGGGAGACTGCTGGAGGATGGGAGGTGGATGTAACTGGCTCAGAATTCTTGGAAAACATTGGAATTAAAGACGTGGCAACAAAACAGAAGCTGAGAGTGCGTCTTGCGCTTCGGTAGTACACTGGCAGCAGGGATGGACCGGGGACGGGGGGTCCAAGTTGACAGCGGCCGCAACTTCCGGTTCATCGGGTCCTGGAAGAGGCCAGGAGTGCACAAGCAGCGTCGTTTGTCGGTGGGAATCCAAAACAGAACCTATAACGACCCACAGGCTAGGGGACGCAGTGGGCAGACAGTGCAACAGACAAGGCGGAATGCAGCACACAACACACCAAACTATGCCTGGTTGCGGGATAGCAGGATTCCGCCGCAGTGCCGTTGAGATATTCGCTCTTCTGGGATGTTACGCAGTTAATGTTAGCAGTACTGCACCGACGTTTCGGGCAGCCTGTCAGCCCTGTCTTCAAGAATGACGCATCTACCAGGTGCAGCCACTAGCAACGTGCGTCTCCGTCAGCTTGTTTCATGACAGCAAGTGCTGGTGATGGCGCTGTTAATGACCGGTACTTCAATAACAGCGATCGCTGGTTCGAAACCCGGTCGAGATATCGACTGGCATATTTTTGTGGTTTTCCTCTGTCCCTCCGATCTAATACTGGGACAGAACCTCGACTGGGCTGTAATTACATTTCATATTCTTAGGGCGCCGGGTTCCAATCTAGACCGGCACACCGGTTATCGTGACTGAAAATTTTCGTGGTTTCGGTCAATTTATTGTGGCAGACGTGGCCAGCTGCAAATTCTTCAAATCGTCGCCAAATATAAACCACGGCGTCGTTTAAAGTAAACACCTAAAACATGATGGAAACTGCATGCGTCAATAATCGGTGGTCTGTAAGCTTATAATGGTGTAAGAATGTGGCAGTCCGTCCAGCATATACAGCCATGTAACATTACGCACAGTGTCTTCCTCAGCACCCTATTCTCTAACACCCTCAGCCTACGTTCTTCCCTCTGTGACAGACCAAGTTGCAGATCCGTACAAATCAACCCGTAAAGTTATGCACGCCTCTACTTTGAATTAAATTTCTTCACTTGCACTTCCGGATTTCGCATGGTATAGCAGGATTACATCCAAAAAGTCCCCGTCATTTTGCATGACAGCCTTCAGCGCCACTCTCACAAACGGTACGGTCCGCTTACCTCAGTCACGTGGCTGCTACGTAAGCAGACGGATACTGGCACCTCCACCGCTCTGACTGCAGAAACACACCGATCTACGCGCAAACGACTTCGCGCACTCTCCCGACTTGTGACATCAGCCTAGGCTCGCTAAAGTTACCTGCGACTCACGCTGGAGACTTTGTGGAATTACTCCCGCTATAATCACATTTCTATTCTTCACTGCAGGGAAGTTCAACAGAAAGAAACTAAATACTTTACATCCTCACTGTACCTGACACACAGAAACAGGTTCATCACCAACCAATTGCACCAATATTTTATTTACAAAAGTACTGCTACATGTTTCGGCTACCGTCCATAGCCATCCTCAAGGAGCAACAGTATTCTACAGGGCTGTTGTGTGGCTTGTCGATTGTAAGCGGTAAAATAAATAAATATCGAAGCCAGTGCACTGTACTCTTCTTGTATTGTAATTTTTGACCCAACTTTAATAATGTTACGCATTGTTTGTATTGATATTAGCCTTTTAATGCCTAGCGGTAACTTTACGTACCACCAGGTTTAACATTAAAAAATTCTACGTGGTGCCGACATTGCGTTTATATGTTTTGTACGGATCTCAGAACAAACAGCAACTTTTGCCTTATAAAACATTAAGAGATTGGTTTTTATAACCGAAGTGGAGAGTGTTTACAGCGCGGTACGCACTGAGTCCTTATATAAAACAGATACACTTCGTCTTTAAAGGGTTAAATTATACATTTTACCATTTACAATGCACAAGCCACATAACGGCATATAGTCTTTGCATATTGTTCCCTGAGGATGGCTACGGACAACAGTCGAAACATGTAGTACTTTTGTAAATCAAAGATGGGTGTGGTGAGTTTGCAATAAACTAGTTTGTATTTAACTGTAATAACCAGGATCGGTTTCACGATGCCCGGCCGACAGGTTCAGAATTTGTTGGGTGAAGCTGGAAACGCAGACGCCCGCACCTACACACAGCCATTTCTCTCGCAGTATTGAAAGTACAGCAAAGTTGGTTTGTTTGTTTTGTAGTCACTTCTAATGGCGGCTATGACAGGGAACTCTGCAAAGGGTACTGCGCCTACTGAGCTATGCCAACTAGTTGTATTCATTTAATGGGAATGCAAGCCCGCATTTTTCTTTACGTGGAACGTGAATTTTCCCAGCCCCTTCATAATGAAGATTTAGTAGGCGTTCTATACGAAGTAAAAAGGCTGAACGCCTTACGCGCACACCACGTCATTACGTCCTCCGTACGTGACCTTCTGTCAGCTACGAAATAGTTTGTCGATATTTTCTGAACTTCGGTGTTGGAGTTAGTTACAGCAAGATTACCAAGCGTGAGTGTGTTCTTTAACCTTTTAAAGCCTACTGGTTACTGTATGTACCGTCACGTTTAACATTCAACAATCCTACGTTCTGCCCACACAGTGTATTTATGTGTTTTGTGTGGATCTCAGAACAAACAGCGATTATTTCCCTATACAGCATTAACTGGCTGGTTTTTGTAACCGAGACGGAGTGTTTACTGCGCGGTACGGACTGTATGGATCTCAGAACAAACAGCGATTATTTCCCTATACAGCACTAACTGATTGGTTTTTGTAACCGAGATGGAGTGTTTACTGCGCGGTACGAGCTGGGTCTTGAACTAAAACAGTGTGTGTCTTTTAAGGGTTAAAATTCGGGCCAAGGACAGCCGTAATTTTTAGGGGCGGAAAATAAGTTTATCCGTACTTTCCACACTCATTGTCCTATTAGTGTGAAATTCGGTACAACAGATATTAACATAACGCTGTTAAAAATGTATGGGTTTCGTGCAAATCGGCAGGGGGCGGCCGTTCTTTGCTTATGGACGTACATGAAATTACATTTACACGTGCCTGGCGTTCTAGAAGTAAACACCGCCTCGGCAAAATTAATGTGCTGCGTCATACTACACCATTGGCAGTCTTCTAAATTGAGGGTTTCCTTTCCAAATGCATCTGCACTCCGCCGTGTTTGTCGCAACGCTGCGCGATGTTGTCCTTAAGTTTACTTCGTCCATTGCCATGTTACAGGTCGGATGATGAAACCAGACACGCCAGCCACTTGTGCAAACGCCAGAGTGTACTGTCAAGTGCACCAGAAACCATTCTAGATTCCTTTCTTTCCAAGGAATGGCCTTGAAACACACAGAATTCGTATTTGGGAGTGCCGAGATGGAATCAGTTGCCCTGCACGGAGATTGCTGTGAAGCCTTAAAATACACCACAGCAGTGATGTCAGTGAGTGGTGTGTGCGAACAGAACATGAGCTCACACTGTATATCGCCTGCAGCCACTGTCACGTGTACGGAGCGCCCAACTGAGTTCACGCAACCCGCTGTCCTGTCTAACACATTTCGGTACAGCATTATTATTATTATTATTATTATTATTATTATTATTATTATGGTGCATGGACTGGATTGAGCTGGCTCAGGATAGGGACGGGCGGCGGGCTCTTGTGAATGCGGTAATGAACCTCCGGGTTCCATAAAATCCGGGGAATTTCTTGACTAGCTGAGAAACTGTTAGCTTCTCAAGAAGGCCTCTGCTCCATGAAGTTATTATTATTATTATTATATATTAATATATATCTTTTCCTGTAATATTGTTTTCTTTTGTTTGTTTGTTTGTTTGTGTAGTGTTTGTTTTGTGTATCTGTGGTGTTTTTGTGTTGTATTTGTGTTTTTGTGCTGGCTTTATAATAGGCATTTTTGCTGCTAAGCCTGCACGTTAATAAACATTGATTGATTATTACTATCATCATCATCATCATCATCAGGCTACGGATCAGTATGCACTACAGAATCCCAAAATGTGCATGCAAACATGACAGTTTATTGTATGAACTAGGCTCGACGAAGTGACCGACCTCTCGCGACCCACGGCGCTGCGGCCCGTTTTCGGGCCATTGCCTCACCGTTGTTCTTCCTTCCGCCTTCCCGATCCTTGCTGCCGTGTTTTTGTTCGTATCTTGAGCATATCCACGGCATCGCTCCAGACAAAATATTCCCTTCTTCCTGTACGCCATGGGTCTCCAACGTTTTATCGCAACGGGCTGGCGGGCCGCACGTGTAAAAATCACAGTATGTGGCACACCTAACAGCCTAAATTGAAAAATTATACATTTCATGGAGTTCTGTTACAAAAATGCAACGTTATTGTATTACGCTAACTGCCTTAACAAGAGGAAATATTACCTGGATAAAAATCTTACACACAAAAGCGTTTCCCTCTCTCGTTGCTCTCTGTCAAGGTCACGCTGTGGATGGGTCGCGTGGATTTATTCTAACTAAAGACAGCTGCATTATTGTTTAATTTTTATAGTGCGTGTGTAATTTACAAATGTGGCCGCGGGCCGCGTAACAAAATCTGGCGGGCCGCGGGTTGGAGACCCATGCTCTAGGCTTTCCCACAGGCCTTCTTCCTCCGTAATATCCTACCATTACTTTTGGCGGGGGGGGGGGGGGGAGAACACAATGTGTCAGAAGAAATAACGACCCTGTATAACACCTTCAACTGCTGTTAAATACACGCACATGGCAGGACATGCGAACATTCTCTTATCGTCCACTGCTGCTGTTCGAGATACACTGCAGCCTTGCATTGCTGTGCATTTCACTTATCTTGCTAGACTAGCTTCCAGTGGCAACAATTCACTCATATTGGCTTATGGGGTTCTCGAGGCTTCTTGTGGAACACGTGCGACGCGTGCGGGGTTTCCTTTGCACAGGCGGATCAGCCCACATGTTTCTCCCATAGCCTCCCAGCTCAGATAAACAGCCCGACTGCTTTTAACCTTTTAAAGCCTAGCGGTAACTTTACATATCACCAGGTTTAACATTAAAAAATTCTACGTGGTGCCCACATTGCGTTTATGTGTTTTGTACGGATCTCAGAACAAACAGCAACTTTTGCCTTATAAAACATTAAGAGACTGATTTTTATAACCGAAGTGGAGAGTGTTTACAGCGCGGTACGCACTGAGTCCTTATATAAAATAGATACGCTTCGTCTTTAAAGGGTTAAACGGAATTAATGTGCGTAATTAGACGTAACGAACTTTGACCTTCAGAGAAACTTAAGACAACTCACAATTAACAGACTGTCAATAGCGACTTATTATCCGGACAAACACAACCCTTGAACGCTGTAAGTACATTTGTTAACTTCTCTGCTTTTTTCGGCCGTTTTATTCGGCCATCATGAGGCGGAAACACAAGTACATAATCCGAAAAGTATTCTACGGAAGAGGCCTCCTCTTCATACAGCGCGATAAAGTACATAAAATTCTTTGTGTATTTCTTGTATCTCTCGTGCGGTTGCTCGTACGTACCAGTTCTTACAGATAATATATAGTTCATTTGTCAGTTGGTCGGTGAAGAACCTAGATGGGCTGGCGGGCGGGCCCCATCTGTGCATGCGGTGTCAAGGGCACGCTATTTGCTTTGTTTCGCAATCGCCGTGCAAGAGACGCGCTCCAAATTTTTGCTCGAAGATCCCCATCGCCCAAAATTGATGACGTGTACGTACGTCAGTCGCCAGTGGCGCTGTTGAAACCACAACAAGACGCAGGCTGCAGACTTGTGTTGCCTCACACGTTAGCCATACACGGTCGTCAGTGACTCGGCAAACAAGGAAGCAGCACGAAGTGGATTGCTGACCATATAGGCAGCGACCCTAGCAGTCGGAGAAGAATCGCAGACGTAGGGGGTGGTCTGGCTAGGCTAGCGGCAGGATGGGAAGAAAGACCATGAGCGGAAGCAGGCGGCAGGGACAAGGTAGGGACAGGGGGCTGATGAAGATGTGCGCTGTGGGGACGGAGAGGAAGATGACAGACAGAACAAAGCTAGCTCGTGTGGGGAGTCTAAAATAGGTAGCGGAAGTAGACGTGACGTGTTCTGGAAGCAGATCCGTCAGGGGAAGAGACAGCCCTCGTGTGACTGCACACCTCCGGACTGGCTTATCACCACTCGAGACTTGCAGTGTCAATCAACAGCAGCAGAAATGCGTAACAGGATGCGCACTTCTGCCTGCAGGCAGGTACCCACGGCAGACAACACAGCAGTCGGGCCCGGCCTGTATTATGTGCAGAAAGTCTTTGGATTTAGATTGCCTGCCCCCTAAACAGACAACCAGCACAATCATGAGTGCTAATGTAGCAGAACGCAATGAGGAGATGCGGTGAGTCATGGACAGGGTGCTAAACGGCATTAGAGTCTGCGATTAGCGTGAATCTATCAACCAACCAACCAACCAGTCTATGTATCTATCTATCTATCTATCTATCTATCTATCTATCTATCTATCTATCTAGCTACCTACCTGCCTACCAACCTATCTATCTATCTATCTATCTATCTATCTATCTATCTATCTACCTACCTACCTACCTATCTATCTATCTATCTACCTGTACATATAGTACACTTTCTATCTGCATGCCGTCTTCCCACAGCCAACTACTTCATTCCGACGCGGGTACCCAGTGAGTCCCCGTGACCGTAAGGCAGCAGTCCCCCTGTCCTGCTGTCAATCAGGGGGACTGGCCGTCCTGTGCTGAGGTCACAGGGCACTTACCATTCCATTATGTTCCATCAACAGGCATCCTTCGTCAGTGTCATAAATAACAGCGGCATTGATTCGTGAGAAATTTCGGTGTTAGGAAGTGTGAAGTGAACGGGCCATGTGCGATTATAAGTGACAGGATAATATTAAAATGCACTATCGGAAACTACAGTGTGAAGGTGTAAAATGGATACAAAGTTAGAAATAAAATAGATGCACGCTACGAAATCGAAACTTGAGCATTCCTACTTCTACAGAGATTCGTTAGAGCAGATGCGAATTTGATTCAGTATTACAGGTGAAGGGAACGGTGTCCTGTGGCCGTCGTGAGGGCGTATAAGCGGAATGGGCATACAGTTTCACGCCCCGGCCGCTTTAACCTCGAGGAAGGATGCCCCAGCACCCGCTCAGTAGGTGTCTGGTTGGGTCCCAGTGTCGCACTGGGCTTTTTGAAAAGAGCAAGATGTGTCTTTCCTGCGTGGAGTCGAAGTACGTTTCGTCGGTTCCTCGAGCCCCTAGCTCACTGTACATACTGAGCTACCCTGGCTTACTTAATTTCAATATTTATAAATACGAACTGGTGTTGTACTCGTACGATTGATTGTAATTAAGTTTCTTAACCTTATGATGCAAATTACACGCTAATGTTGGGGTATTCGTAGGTAATTCTGTTCGCTTAGCATACAGGGTGTGCCACGTATTCCTCTACGTATATTTCACACGCGAATGACATTAACCGCTACATATTATCTTCTCAGCAGTTGTGCCAAGTCAGCTGTCCTAAAATGTTCCCGCACTTTGTGCAACTGAAAATTTCATTACTTTGTTCCCAAGGGCCCCGCCAGGGGCACACATATTAAGCGAAACTATTCCAACCCCGAACATGACGCCCTGTTTATTCAAGAGAGACTTATATACTCCCCCGTAGGTCTCCTTTCCTGTTTTCAGGCTAAATGTCAGGAATTATATGGTCCAAACAAGTTTGTTCATTAATTGTAACTGAATGAATGAGTATGGAGCACGGGTGGAATGACACTGACAGTGGAAAACCGAAGTACTTGGAGAAAAACCTGGGCCAGTGCCACTGTGTTCACCACAGGCATTGCATGGACTAACCTGGAACTGACTTGAGGCCCCCGGTGATTAACCGCACGACAGGTAATTAAAAAAGGAGGTAAAATTCTGCCTTCGATATTGTTTTCAGGGGCTCATACAGCGCGTACCCCACAGTAAGCAATATTTGTAACAGACAAGAAAGCGTTCCGGGTACCTCCCCCCACGTACTCATCACCTTAAGAGGAGCTTCGGACATGAGACCTGAGGTCTTAATAGCTTTACAGCTCAGGGGACGTGACTGTGTGACTGCACACACCTTCCTGATCCGCACCGATCGATTGTCATCGTGGGGCCAATCTGCGTAATGAGGATGCTATTCGTTGTCTGTGTGTGCAGCAGATTGCTGGGCTGATGGGGCATTATCACTCGTTCCCGCTCCCCTGAATGGATTAACTGTCCACTTGCTGGGAGCAAGAAACGTGTCACTAATTCTTAATTTTATGTCAGTTGGACCAAGCACTTTGAATGTAAAACAGAGATGACACGAGCGTCCAGCAGCTTCCTGTCCTGAACTCTCTAGATCAGGGGTGGGTATTTTTTTTTTAGCTAGGGGACACAGAGACCACGAATGAGAGAACGTGAAGAAATATCTGTGGTTCCAAAGTTTCGAAAGCGCCACTCACTACGACTTACAGAGCATCCAAAATGCAGGCCCCATAGGAATATATATATATATTCTTTGCTGTTGCACGTTCAATCCAGGAAGTCCTCGTTTAACGCTGGCCAGAAGAAAGTTGTTTCTGTCGCTTTAACTTTCACAGATTTTAGTGACCAACATTTGATGAACGCTACTCAGACTCGGATTAACGTTATTCTGAGTGGCGTCTGGCGGGATCTACATCGGTCAGACTGGTAGTGAATTTGGTTAATGCTTAGGGGAAAAATGTTTCTTCCCATACGTTTCACTGTTCTTTGCGAGGAAGTAACAATGCGCTGGAGACAATTTCATAATGAAGATCTGAAAACGAGATGTGGGGGTTTCGCTGCGATTAGTGTCTTTTGGTATGTGAAACCGTGTACAGTGACAGAAAGTTGCAGGGGTGTTGCAGAAATCTGCTGTTTTCATCGTCAGGTTAAAGAATGATTTTCTATCCTGAAAATTCAGGAAGCAGATGCCTTCAAAACGTTGATAGCTTCCATCTCTCTATGCGGCGTCATATCGTGGAAGACACAAATCTTTAAAACTTCTAAAATTTCTAGTTCACCAGATTTATTATGGAAATCAAGTGACTGGGGCTGAAATATCCGGGCATGTAGTACGTTACCAATGATGTGAGCAATGTGCACAGAATTTTGGTTTGGAAACCAGTACTGGAAATGTTGGGAAGACTGAAGACTAACTGGGAGGATAATACTAAGGTAGATATTCAGAACTAAGAGTATGCGAGAGTATGGGCTGGATTCTTCTGGCTTCGGATGGGATGAAATGGCTAGAAGAAGGATCATCCTTTTTCACAAAAGACCGGGAAATTTCTTATTGAATGTTTGAAGGACGGTGATTGGGAAAAAGGACTTTGTTTCATGTAGCTGGTTACACATTCATTTGTTAGGATACACATACGAGTATCACGCGTGGACAGCGGGTTCCTTACAAGGACCAAGGCTGGCAAAGAAATTACTGTTACTTAGACCAAGTACTGTGTGCAGAAACAGCGTGACAAACGGTGTACAAGAGAGATAAGAGAAAGAACACAAACTGAATGGGGAATCTAATGGGGAAGGCGTTGTCATGAGAGACCACGGAGGTAATGGCTAATGCGTTGTGAAATTCTCTGCAGACTGTACCGTACCGTACCCTATCCTCTTGTTGTTGACTGATTTTCCTCGTTGAGAGGCCAGCGAAATACCGTAGCTGTTACGTGAATAAGGAAGAAGGCACTACAATAGCCAAGTGTCTACTTGCACTATTCTTGTATGATTAATGGACGGTAATTGTTTGGGTCTGGAACATCTGGGTTAAAGAAGGAATGACGCAAGTACTCTTATCGCTTAAAGCCCAGTGGTTACTGTACGTACTGCCAGGTTTGACATTCACAAATCCTACGTTCTGCCCACACAGTGTATTTATGTGTTTTGTGTGGATCTCAGAACAAACAGCGATTATTTCCCTATACAGCATTAACTGACTGGTTTTTATAACCGAGACGCAGTGTGTTTACTGCGCGGTACGAAATGTATGGCTCTCAGAACAAACAGCTATTATTTCCCTATACAGCATTAACTGACTGGTTTTTATAACCGAGACGCAGTGTTTACTGCGCGGTACGAAATGTATGGCTCTCAGAACAAACAGCGATTATTTCCCTATACAGCATTAACTGACTGGTTTTTATAACCGAGACGCAGTGTGTTAACTACGCGGTACGGAATGTATGGATCTCAGAACAAACAGCGATTATTTCCCTATACAGCATTAACTGACTGGTTTTTATAACCGAGACGCAGTGTGTTTACTGCGCGGTACGAAATGTATGGCTCTCAGAACAAACAGCTATTATTTCCCTATACAGCATTAACTGACTGGTTTTTATAACCGAGACGAAGTGTGTTTTCTGCGCGGTACGGAATGTATGGATCTCAGAACAAACAGCGATTATTTCCCTACACAGCATTAACTGACTGGTTTTATAACCGAGACGCAGTGTGTTTACTGCGCGGTACGGAATGTATGGGTCTCAGAACAAACAGCGATTATTTCCCTATACAGCATTAACTGACTGGTTTTTATAACGGACACGCAGTGTTTACTGCGCGGTACGAAATGTATGGATCTCAGAACAAACAGCTATTATTTCCCTATACAGCATTAACTGACTGGTTTTTATAACCGAGACGAAGTGTGTTTTCTGCGCGGTACGGAATGTATGGATCTCAGAACAAACAGCGATTATTTCCCTACACAGCATTAACTGACTGGTTTTATAACCGAGACGCAGTGTGTTTACTGCGCGGTACGGAATGTATGGGTCTCAGAACAAACAGCGATTATTTCCCTATACAGCATTAACTGACTGGTTTTTATAACGGACACGCAGTGTGTTTACTGCGCGGTACGGAATGCATGGATCTCAGAACAAACAGCGATTATTTCCCTATACAGCATTAACTAACTGGTTTTTATAAGCGAGACGGAGTGTGTTTACTGCGCGGTACGGAATGTATGGGTCTGAGAACAAACAGCGATTATTTCCCTATACAGCATTAACTGACTGGTTTTTATAACCGAGACGGAGTGTGTTTACTGCGCGGTACGGAATGTATGGGTCTCAGAACAAACAGCGATTATTTCCCTATACAGCATTAACTGACTGGTTTTTATAACCGAGACGGAGTGTTTACTGCGCGGTACGGAATGTATGGCTCTGAGAACAAACAGCGATTATTTCCCCACACAGGGATCTTCGCTCTTACGGGAAAACAGAGAAGACTGGTAATTAGGTACCGACGTTTCTGGACTACTTATGGGTCCCATCTTTAAAGGTCAAGCTTTACGCTTATGGGCCCAATGAATTGTGCCGAAACGTCGGTACGTAACTACCGACACGCGCTGCCGACCGAAGGTCTCAGTTACACCGCGGCTGCAGCCTGAATTCGCTATACGGCTTCAACTGACGGACTGGACCGAGAAGCGTGTTTACTGAGCGGCACGGACTGAATTTTTAATTGCGGTTTACGTTAATTCTAATGTATTTTTAAAGAAAGTGAAAGTACTCTTGTACCCAACCTTCCCCGATTTCCGAAAGAGCACTGCTTTTTGGAAAGTTCCCGGGCTTCGCCCGTTTGTCCCTCCGGTAACTGCAAGGTGTAGATGAAGATGAGTAAGCATCACTGATGGAGTGATATACACAGGGGAAAACCCAAGTGTTGGGAGAAAAACCTGCCCAAGTGTCACTTCATCCACCACAAATTTCACATGAACTTGCCTGGTATCGAACCCGGATCTGTGAGGTGAGATGCCTGCGACTGACCGCCTTAGCCAAAATTTTGTCTATAATTAACGTGAGTTGCGTACAGAGACTCAGCTCCTGTCACGTAGAGAAATCGCTGTCGTTAAGGTATTACAGTAGGCATAAACTTGGCATCGGTCGAGGCGACTGTCTTCCTTTCGACCGACCTGCAGTCGCAGTAACAGCTCACTAAGACACGGCAGGACCTGCTGGATGAGGCATGGACTGACGGAGCACGCGTGTGTACTGTGCACTAGTTTTAAGGGTCGAAAATTTGTCCGTAAACTGACAGGAAATATGCATGTACGTGCAGACGAACAGCCGCAAAAGACGGTACCTTAACGACAACAGACAGACAGACAGACAGACCCACATTCTCGTCACGGAGGGCGTGCCAACAGACACCAGCATTAACCATTTAAAGCCTAGCGGTAACTTTATGTAACACCAGGTTTAACATTAAAAAATTCTACGTGGTGCCCACATTGTGTTTATGTGTTTTGTACGGATCTCAAAACAAACAGCAACTTTTGCCTTATAAAACATTAAGAGATTGGTTTTTATAACCGAAGTGGAGAGTGTTTACTGCGCGGTACGCACTGAGTCCTTATATAAAACAGATACGCTTCGTCTTTAAAGGGTTAAAAGCACAGATAAACACACCAAGAACTGGCTTGCTGAGTGACTGACTGACTGTCAGTCGTGAGGTGATATGGGCGTGGATTTAGTCTTTAAGTGACTAAATACGAGGGCAGAACCTCGTTAACAGTCTCCGGTAAAATGGAGGAGCTGCTGACTGCGTTAGAATCGCGACGCCTTCTACGTAAGCAGAATGTACAGCTATGAGAGTGGGCAGGTTATTACAGCCACTCTACTTGAATGTCCAAACAACAGGTCAAACTGCCTTGCTAACTGTTGTGCTAAAGAAGATACAATCAAACCCGGTTATAACGACATCGGTTTATGCGACATTTCACCTATAACGTCAGATATTTTGTGGTCCAATTAATTCCTCACTGTGAACCGTAACGTTACGCGACTCGGTTAGAGGAACGCTCGTTTATAACGGCATAAAATATTCCGTTCCTTTCATGACGTTGTAAACGAACTGGACTGCATTTCGAACCAACTTGTATAAAACGAGGCCTCCTTCTTTTTTTCTGCGCCGAGCCACACATCTTGCTCGGTATGGTGACAAATAACGATATTTTTATTGTTTAAACACTGTAAACGACACACACACCATGCCGTGTCTTCATCTAGTGTAACAACTAACCATCTCCACTGCATGTCTCTTTGATAAACTGATAGTCGTTTGGCTAGACAGAAACTATTCGCCTTATATACAGTACCAAATTCTATTATTGTATTCAAGAAGTCCTTCCAGTTGCATTTCCTAACTTAGTTACTGGGGTTGTTAGCCCTCCTGCCCAGAACTCTCAAGTTGTGGGACCACCCCATATCGGCTGCACAAGTGTTTATTCCTTATATTCACAGTCGCCATAGACGTCATCTCTAGCTACCACAAGCAGAAGATGCGCCATCAGAATCACTTAAGAAGTTGTCCAATACAGGCCCACTAAACTGACTGTCAAGCAATATGTAGGTATTTTGCGTTCAAAAACGGATTTTGTTTTTAATTCCATGTTGTGGGGTTAGTACAAACGACTTGAGATTCGTCAAAATGTACAAGAACAACGAGGGGAAGACACAGGTTTATAGACTAAGAACTGTTGCAGTCAACCGAGGAAAACAGCTTTGACCTTGACACAGTGAGTACGGTCACCTGGCTCGGGCTTACCTTGTGGAAGCAGCATATGGCTGCTGTCAAAACCCAAGTCCCTGCCACTGCGGCTGTAACTTGCTACTGGCCGCCATTTATTAGGTGTTCAGTTTATAGCAAGCCTACAATCAAATTTATGCACAGCTGTAACCAAATAGAATAGAAAATAAGAGAATTAACTCGCACGCACAAGAGACAACTGCACTTAGTCCAATGTATTATTTAACCGTAATACGCCGGTTGCTGGTCACAAACACGTGCCGGCTCGATTTCCACCCGCGAGTCCGCTGCCAAGGTCAGCGCTGTTCTTATGAGGACAAAAACATGTCTGCACCTTGCACTTACCTTTGACGTTGCAGCATTTGTTGCATCTCCTCCTTGAGTGGGCTGAGCGAGGAACTTCCTTTGCCAACTGTAATGACGATGCTGCAGGGTGGCGCCAATCGGGAGACGAACTACCACCGGTACCCACCGGCGGCATTACATCTTGCATCCTGCCGGCCTTGCTGCCTCCAGACATTTTCTGCATCGCATCATCACCGACTGCTGGAGCGGCTTCGCCTGCAGTAGCAGCAGCAGAGGTGACGGCGGTGGGCGTCTTAAATAAGGAGCTGTAGCAACTGCGGTCTTTACTCAGAAAAGTGCCTATGGAGTGACGTCGCCTTCCACTATTGCCGTTTGACCCTGGCAGTGGAATTGTCATGGCTGCTGAGAGATTGTAATACCGAACGTCTTCACTGCCGAGGAACACCTCTTCAGGTGATTCATTAAGAAGTTCTTCTGACGCGGCGGCCATGGGCACTGGAGAAAGTGTAGGGGAAGGCGCACTGGAAGCAGGACAATACACCATGTCACTGTTCAGAAGCTCCATTGATGATTTGGGAGATTTAATGCTTTTGGAACTTTGATTCCGCCGATGCTGGTGTTGCAGACCTTCCTTAATAGAAGCGGAGGTGGCCGAATGGTGGTAAGGCAAAGGAGAGGATTCTGGGGCCATATCAGAAGGGCGGGGTTCTCCAAGAAGCAAAAGCCGGTGTTGCAGCTGGTACACAGCTGAACCGTGGTTATGAGTGGCACTCATGGAACGCAGCAAGGACCGGAAACTGCGTCTGTGATGGGAATGTGAGGACAAGGGGACAGGAGATGTGGGTAATAACGGGATAGCTGCAGCTTCAGGAGTAGTGGGGGTGGTAGGCGCCGAGCTGTGTCCCAAAGACGACGACGTGCAGGAAGCCGAAGATGTGTTGGCGCCCATGTTGGCGTTGCGACGTTTCAGCAAAGAAAACGGACCACGTAAGGTCGACGCCGGAATACCTGACGTCGAACCTCCCGGAAGAGAAAAGTAAGACGGATTGTCTGGAAATATAAAAACAAAACAAGGTAAATCAAAACACTGAACTGTAATAATGTCAGGATACTTAGCAATGCGGGGCACGCGGTGGCGCAGTTGGTTAAGGCTCTGCGCTACAAACCAGAAGGACGCGGGTTCGATTCCCGATGGTGTCATTGGAATTTTTCATTGACATAATCCTTCTGGCCGCACTGTGGCCCTGGGATCGACTCAGCCTCTAACAGAAATGAGTACCAGGAATATTTCCTGGGGGGTAAAGGCGGCCGGTGCCTAGGGCTGACAACTTTGCCACCTTCATGTGCCGACTGTCTAGAAATCTGGGAGCCTCAACCTGCTGGAACACTCAGGGCCTGTCCAGGCCTGTAATGGGACTGCTTCACCTTTTACTTAGCAAGGCTGTTTTAACTTAAGAAGTTACATGCCAAGGTTGGTTAGTAGTAGAGATCTGAATGGTGGCGGGACATGTGCTGCGCATTTCGAAGTGCCGTTGTCTACTGGCATTAACCTAAAGAGAAGAAAATTCCCGACAGGGCAGTCGGTAAGACAGCGAGCGATACTGCCACCGATTCGATGACTGTTTGTTTTTAGACTGCATATACACTGAAGATGGAGGCAACCAACGCCTTCTAAAGATCGGCAGCTGTTCTCAGTTCACAGGGCATATTATCCCAGAAGACTGCAAGCTGCACTTCTTCTTCAGCATTCTGCTAGGATTTCATGCGATATTTTTCCTATAATTTCTGCGCCTGCGCAAACATACGCCTCACAGCTAACATAACATTACTGTATGCTAGTGAAAGCAAAGGTGTAAATTCCCGCAAACAAACAACTGTTCATGCTGAGTTTGAAACAGACATTTCTGTCACGTTCTCTCCTTTCCATTTCTCACAGCATGTGCTCCAAGGAAGAGGTGGGTTTTGCTGAAAACCGGAATGGTCTACCCTGGGTTAAGAATAGACACTCGTCCCTACAACAACATTACAGAACACAGCACAGCAATTGTTCCACGCGTCTGTATTCCCCATATATTCCTTACAGAACTGTTGTACCCGTTCTCATGAGCTTCCGAGTGCCACAACAAGGAAACAAACGATGTTTCTGGAGCCCAGTGATCTGACCACGTGTTTCTGGACAAAAAACCGGGCAAGAACTCAGCGAACAGGGTACTGACAATTTAACGTTTTAAGGACGAACTGTAATCTGTTTTATTTAACCTTTTAAAGCCTAGCGGTAACTTTACATATGACCAGGTTTAACATTAAAAAATTCTACGTGGTGCCCACATTGCGTTTATGTGTTTTGTACGGATCTCAGAACAAACAGCAACTTTTGCCTTATAAAACATTAAGAGATTGGTTTTTATAACCGAAGTGGAGAGTGTTTACAGCGCGGTACGCACTGAGTCCTTATATAAAACACACACGTTTCGTCTATAAAGGGTTAAAGATCCAGTTCGTACCGCGCAGTAAACACTCTCCCTCACGGTTACAACAGCCAATCAGTTGACGCTGTATGGAACACAAGGCACTCTTTGTTCTGAGATACGTAAAAAAACACGCGAAAGGTACTCTGCGGACAGAACGTGGAACTGGTGAATATTAACCCTGGTGGTTTGTATAGCAACAGTCAGGCTGCACACGTGTAACAACACTGCAAACGGCGCATTGTGTGACGCAGTGCACAGACTTACCGAGGCGTTCTTTACTTTAAGAATGTCATGCGGTTTCGCTGTCCGTGCGTGAATGTGATTTTATTTGCCCTCAGATACACTTTTGGCTTTTGCTACTGCGATTTTCGCAAAATTAACAGTTAGTCAACACATTTTCGTGGGTATCTTCTGTACCGAATTGTATACTAATCGGAAGAAAACTGCAGAAAACACGGCAAGGTACGTGTAACGCCTTCAGGCGAAGCATGGCTGCCACTGCACTGATTTTCATGAAAATCGCTGTTGATCAACAGCACTAAATCTATATCTTCTACACTGGCTTTTACTCAAAATGCTCAAGCAGCACGGAAATTATTGGCAAAAGTTCTTGTATGTGTTTCAGTAAAATGCGAGTGACACTGCAGCCTGCTGATTGAACGCAACTTTGTTTTTCCACTTTCTTAACAAACGTCCTTCCCGCCCTTGCTTTTGTAGTCACATTTATGTTTTATCCTATCAGTTAACAGAACATAAAGTGCAAGCTGATGTGTGCTCTTTCTGTACTCAGATATTATTATTGTTATTGTTATTATTATTATTATTGTTGTTGTTGTTGTTGTTGTTGTTGTTAACTTATACTTTGTGTTTCTCCTGTCGACACTGGCGCAGTGCAACATTTAGACGCTGAACAAATACAGAAGACGTGTACTTGCACCGCAACAGAGAAGGTGCAATCACCGTTTGAACAGAGTTGAACAAAATCTGCAGTGTTCACCGTGTTACAAGTTCTAGGCACATAGAATATCACAAGCCAACCACATGCACACTTTATTATGTACTAAAATGTTCGAATTACATTCCTACATGTTTCGAACCGTCATTCAGTTCATCTTCAGGGAGAGCCACAATTTCACAAATCACACACGCACTTCCCAGTATATGGTCACACGATATGGTTACAGCTGTTTGTAACGCCGGTGTATGGTGTATGGTGTATGGTGCGTTACAAACAGCTGTAACCAAATCTTGTGACCACACAGTGGGATGTGCGTGCGTATGATTTGTGAAATTGCGACTCTCCCTGAAGATGAACCGAATGACGGTTTGAAACATGTGGGAGTGTAATTCGAACATTTCAGTGCATAATAAAGTGTGCGTGTGGTTGGTCTGTGATATTCTGTGCTGAAGACAATGCGCGGTTTCAGTAACGCAAAGTACCCTAGGCCTGTGTTTGCTGTAGCTTTGTCACACTAAGGCAGACACACTTCAAGTTGTTGGGGTCACCATGAGGGGATTCCTGAGGTTAGCAGTGAGGCTGCTACTGTTCTGTCGATGGACTGCGATGGTCTGCCTCAGTCTGTGGTGGTCTCAAGTACTGTATGTGGGTGCCGGTCGCAGTGCATGCATGTACAGCCCTAAGTCTGCAGCAGTGCACGTGTGTACAGCCCTTAGTCTGCAGCAGTGCACGTGTGTACAGCCCTCAGTCTGCAGCAGTGCACGTGTGTACAGCCCTAAGTCTGCAGCAGTGCACATGTGTACAGCCCTCAGTCTGCAGCAGTGCACGTGTGTACAGCCCTCAGTCTGCAGCAGTACACGTGTGTACAGCCCTTAGTCTGCAGCAGTGCACGTGTGTACAGCCCTTAGTCTGCAGCAGTGCACGTGTGTACAGCCCTTAGTCTGCAGCGGTGCACGTGTGTACAGCCCTTAGTCTGCAGCGGTGCGCGTGTGTTGCGAATCAAATTCAGGAAGCCTCTAACGGCGAACCAAATTTTGGAAACACGTCGGGCCTAGTGCAGAGACGTACACCGGAAATATAACAGTCTGGTGAGACGGCGAACAGCGCCTGTTTGTTCAGCAGGGCGGCGTGTTCACTCCGGGGTGGGTGTTTAAATTTTAGCGCATGGCTTATGGAGAACGTATTATTTGAACACAAGAGGATAAAATTGTATGGATAAACGGAACTCGTGGAAAATAAAACAGAGACTATGCAGCACGTCTTCAAAATGCGGTAAATTTCATTCTTGCCTAAATATACATCTCACGCATTTCTATAAGCGTTTCCCACACGCGTGTGCAGGGTTAGTGTAACACTTACTTAAATAACAAACTGACCTCCTATCCAGGAACAGACAGCCAACTTACGCAGAGTGTTACTGTTTATTTTAAACCTTTGTCTTTTAGTTCCCAACATGTTTCGGCAAATACCTGTGCCATCATCAGGGGGTATTATTACAAATTGCATAAGATGTGCATTAAATGGGAATTATAAAACTGCAATACAGGTAAAAATGTCAAAAACTTCTGTAAAATCCTGAATTTTACAGAAATTTTTAACATTTTTAACTGTACGGCAGTTTTATAATTCCCATGTAATGCACACCTTATGCAGTTTGTAACAATACCCCCTGATGATGGCACAGCTATTTGCCGAAACATGTTAGGGAATTAAAGACAAAGGTTTAAAACAAACAGTAGCACTGTGCAGAAGTTGGCCCCCTGTTGCTGCACTGCTCACATGCGCAGAGACGAATAGCGTGCAGCTTCCTGTCCGTCACTCAGGTGTTTACTCCTGCTTACATTTTGGAACACGATGCAGTTCCCTGTGCATCTCGTTTAAGAGAAAATGGCGACCGATATGTAAACAAACCGTACGGAACAAGACCTTTCACATTTACGGACGGCACGGCCCTTCGAGTTTTGACTGAACTTAAAGGACCCCAAGCCCAACAAAATGCAAATGTGGACACGTGTAGGTCAGTCTAAAATCGAATAAAATTGTTGCGCACCACGCGCAGGTGTTACTTTGTCTCGCCAGTCGGCTTGTCACCTCCTGTCCTATCGGCTACCGTAACACCGCAGCCGCTGGGTGGCCCGTGAGTGACAAAGGACACTGGTCGGTCAGATCAAGTGGCTCTGCAGATGCACAGCGCCATCGAACTGAATTGGTTTGTTTGTTTGAAGTGAACGTCGTGTTGAGGTTTTTAATATTCGTCATTCCGTCAACTGTGCTTGTTATCACTTATGTGCACCAACATGTGCACGCAATGAAATTACATGTTATCTACAAACACAACCCTACATACAGTACAACACAATACAATCCAAAGACACGTTTTTTGTACTGACGTCTGCCTGAGAAGGTTGTGTTTGTGGATAACTTGTAATTTTACTGTGTGCATATGTTGGCATACATAAATCGTGTCGCGGTTACGTCTCTCTTTCACGGAGGATCGTTCTAATAACCTCTCATTATGTTAGAATAATTAAATTAACCCTTTAAAGACGAAGCGTATCTGTTTTATATAAGGACTCAGTGCGTACCGCGCTGTAAACAGTCTCCACTTCGGTTATAAAAACCAGTCTCTTAATGTTTTATAAGGCAAAAGTTGCTGTTTGTTCTGAGATCCGTACAAAACACATAAACGCAATGTGGGCACCACGTAGAATTTTTTAATGTTAAACCTGGTGGTACGTAAAGTTACCGCTAGGCTTTAAAAGGTTAAGGACGAAACGTAATGTTTCATATAAGCAGCCAGTCCGTACCGCACAGTAAACAGTTTTCATCTTGGTTATAAAAAAACAATCACTTAATACTGTACAGGGCAAAAGTAGCTGTTTGTTCTGAGATCCATAAAAAACACATAAATACATTCTGTGGGCAGAATGTAGAATCTGTGAATGTTAAACATGATGGTACATAAATTAACCGCTAGGATTTAAAAGGTTAAACACCACACAAGAATCTTGTGAAAACTGCACTTATGTTGGACACAATAATTACACTAACGACACTAACTGCTGCATGCACTTTCGAGCGACTACAGCTACAGGATTCCGGTCTTCTGGGATGTGACGCTGTGTCGACTGGTCAGTATTTCCCGACATTTCGAAAGATCGTACTGCCTTCGATCTCAAGGATGAAGCAGACCGAGAAAAATTATGAACCCAGATGACCGGAATTCTCAGTTACAGCGCTGTGAAACTTTACTAACAACTTCAAATTTCCATGGAAGTTAATCGGTCACGTGTTCGTTACCTGCCAGCCCTAAGGATACGTATGCAGCAGAGCACTTGAACGCTGAGCGAGCACTCACAAATCGCCGAACAATGCAGACAGTGACACAAGACGGTGAGGATGAGGGACAGACCTGGCGACACTGAAGACATGTAGGATTACACCTGAACATCATCCCCCCCCCCCCTCTCCGTACCTTTCACGGGGAAGGGACGTTAAAAGCTGCCGACAGGACGGAACGACAACAACACAGATGAAAGCAAAACAAAGGAGAAGAAAAAATTTACCTCTATCTAACACATCTATGTACAGCTTTCAGGTCTTTTTGGGTAGTGCTGGAGAGGGACAAGGCTCAGTTAAGATTCTGGGACACTCCTAAGCTAAGCTGTGCGTAGATTACTTGATGCCATCTCTAATTGTTTAACATGCCCCTCTCGGGCCCAGGCTTACCTAGGGCTTCCATTGTCTTCAGGTGACGGTGCAGATGGGGAGATGACAAATAGGGCGAAGCGCTTCCTCACGTTCGTTTGGATAAGATGTCCGCGTGACGTCTCTTCTTTCTTGCGTGGTGTCTTTTTTACACCAGCGTCGGGCGTAGGGTTTTCATTACACGTGCAATATACACAGCTGAGTTCCCTGGCAGCTTTGCCATACAAGAACAGGCACTCCGCGGTTACGTCTTTGAATACTAATTGCTGTATCACTCCGCTAACTGCCTTCGCATCCGCGTGTCACAATCATTAGTGGCCGTCATAGACGAGTATAAAATTGGCACGCGAGACGAGGCGTAACGATATTTGGATTTCGTATTTAAAATTCGCTCGATTTTTCGTAGAATATTCACGTTTTTCTTAATTACGTGCTCCGAAGAAAATGATATTATTAAAATGCACGCAGTATAGTTGTATAAAAATAATACAGAATCGTGCATTAGCAAAAACATTACTCGTAAAAGTACTGTATAAAATTAGGAACTGCAAAATGGCAAGCAGATTTTTAGAAGCGTCACACGCAGACGTCGCTGTCACTTCCACGCACCTCAACTGCCCCGGCTTCACAGATCTCAGGATCTGAACAAGTCGCGGTTCAGAACTCGGTTCTTCGGCAGGACACGTGCTCTTGAGCTGTCGTGAAGTCGCGCAGAGTTCCGCTTTACACCGCCCTGCCTGCCTGCGGTCGCTGAGGCAAGCCCGCTGTTAATGCGGCCGAACTTCGCCTGCCAGCCTTCCCGCGAGCTCGCGTCGCTGCTGCTGTGCTCCCGCTGGCTAATGCTCAAGTTTAAACAGCACCAGATGATGGCCATCACCCCACTCCTGCTAGCTCCCGTTTCGGGAAGAAATGGTTTCCTTTCCCTGCTCTACTGCGGTCTAAGATTACAGAAACATTGCGGAATGTTGTGGCGGTGTTTTGTCCAAACAAGTGTCTTCGATGTCAAAAACCTCCAGGTCTTGCGATTTGTGTCCGTTCTGGAACTCATTTGACACACAGATGAAGTGCCCCCCTAACCAGAAGGGCCCGCAGATCACAGTAACGTACAAATTGTATTACTCCGAGCTGCAATGCCAACCTGCATTACATCATGGCAGTCTGAATGTGACAGTGACATCTCACTACCACTGCCACATCATCGGCGATGTCCTGGCAGGGCACATGAGAGACAAATGATTATTTACTACTGATTGTGCTATTTGCTGGTATAAAATACGCAAGTTTCTGTTTGTCACCAACTGCTGCACTTTGTTTACACAGCCTCCAACACGTTTCGGCTGAGTTATCCAGCCATCATCAGGGAGTTAATCATCGTAGACAATAAGCGCCTAAGAGGGACGAGGCGACAGGGGAGTGGAGAAGACTACATAATTAGGAACTTAATGACTTGTACTCATCACCAAATATAATTCGGGTAACCAAATCGAGAATGAGATGGGCGGGGCATGTAGCACGTATGGGGGAAAAGAGAGGTGCATACAGGATTTTGGTGGGGAGACCTGAAGGAAGGCGACCACTTGGGAGACCCAGGCGTGGATGGGAGGATAATACTAAAATGGATCTTCAAGAAGTGGGGTGGAGGGGCATGGACTGGATTGAGCTGGCTCAGGATAGGGACAGGTGGCGGGCTCTTGTGAATGCGGTAATGAACCTTCGGGTTATGCGGGTAATTTCTTGACTAGCTGAGAAACTGTTAGCTTCTCAAGAAGGCCTCTGCTCCATGGAGTTAGTTAGTTAGTTAGTTAGTTAGTTAGTTAGTTAGTCAGTCAGTCAGTCAGTCAGAGAGTAAGCACCTTGTAACAAGTCACACCGCGGTAATTATACACATGCTGCAGTTTGTATTCTTTGTTACATGTGTAGATTTAAAAGCCACGTGTCACACAGCAGCACATACATAAGATTTTTAGGGATAACTGTATAAAATGTGTGACATGTATAATTCTGTGCCCAAACACCTGTTGTGAACCGCTTCTGATGCTGTGCGGTCGAGACCCGTGGCTGTCGTCTCCGGTGTTCAGTCCTATCGTGGTGCCTCTGTGTAACGTTCTGCAGGGAATATGGGTAAGACCAAATTTACAACTAAGTATTATTATTATCATAATCATCATCATTATTAACTCTTTGTGTAAAAATTTAAGAGATTACCGGTAACGCGTTTCAGAGTACGTCGCTTGTTGTTACGTGCTGCTGTCTTGTATCTGAGGATCTATAGATCTCTGTTATAAACCACCGGATCCTCATCTGAACCCTTCCCTGCTTGCTATGTCCGAGTGTTTTATATTCCTCACACACTTTTGTTGTTCCTATACCGGAACGCCAGGCATGCGGCCAGGGATGGCTTTTCGTCTGTTTATGGCCTTTAGCCGTGCCCCTGCTTGCAACCTGCTTGCAGTGGGGCGGCGGTCACTGTGTGAGCACCACAACCACCCTGGACGCTTTCGACTGAAAACGACGTAGGCGATGTACATCGAACATAACATAGTGGCGCGTTCGCGTAATGTTTATACCTTCTCGACTGTCCTAACACCCTGACACCACTTCACTCAACGAGGGCGGTTTCATGGCGAACTTGCGGCGCCGGCAACAACACAGCGTACTTAGGTCTCCGTGTACAGTGCCCGATATTCTTGTCCGGGTTTCGCTAAATCTGGACTTTCTCGACGGTTTTTCATAAAAGCTTCCAATATCAGATTGCACGTAAATCCGTCCGGTGGGGGCCACAGCCATACGTGCGGACAGACGGACGGACATGGTGGAGATAATAGGCGGTTTTCGAAACTTCGCGAACGCGCGTAAAAACAAGCTCTTGCCCATCCCGAGAATCGAACAAAGCACGATTTGTCAGTCCGCCACTCTGTAGCCTAGTCACTCAGTGTACACTGAATAAGCACCAGCGGACGGGTGACAGGGGGTGGTCCTGCAGAATGGGTTTACGGCGAGAATCTAGAACTCATCGTAGAAAAATAAGCATGTTTTGAAATATGTTTTTTTATTATTACCAAGTACTGCACGGTCGCAGCCATAATCAGTGAGTGACTCCCTGATGATGGCTACGATGGATAGCCGAAACATGTAGGCGTAAAACGAACTATTGTGCAGCGGTTGGTAGTGATAAAAACTTACATGTAAAACAACTGCACGGAGTATGTTTAATATTGGGTAGAACCCGGTTATAACGACATCGGTTAATACGACGCCTCGCCTATAGCGTCAGATATGCTGTGGTACCAATTAATTCCTCACTGTTAACCATAACATTATACTGCTCGGTTATAACAACACTCCTTTATAACGTCACAAAATATACAGTCCCTTTCATGACGTTATAACCGAGTTCGACTGTACATGTTTTGAAACACTACACGGTGCTTCAGACTTTGCTGGTTTCTGTGCAATGACCCACAGGACTGAAAAATAACGTGATATTTGGGGCTTGGGATGTTACGAGTTGGTACAGGGCCCGTGCACGGACAGCAGTTGTAACAGAATTAGCTTTAGTGGGAGTACAGACTGTCGGATGGGACAGGAAATGGGACCCTACAGGAGGGTCAGGTCTTGTGGTACATAACGGGACCACATGAGCAGTAACGTTGCTTGGTGTTAGGATGTCATGGTAACACTAAAGGGTTGCGGGTGTGATTTTTCTTAATCAACTGAAAATATTTTAGGCGATACGGTCACTAAACCTACAATGCACACACGTTTATGCAAATGCATTACAAACGTAGCAACGCCTGCTACGTGTTTCGACCACTCATGTGGCTATCCTCAGGGAGGTGCGTTACAGAGAATAAACACTTTGAGATGTTACAAACGTTATGTGAACCACTGGACACTACCGCGACATGTTTCGACGTTTCATCCGCCATCCTCAGGGGGGTGTACCAATGCAGCAATGAATATAAAAACTTAAAAACTTTGGTACACTCCCCTGAGGATGACGGATGAAACGTCGAAACATGTCGGCGTGGGGTGAAAAGAAGAATAATAAAACTTGGTACAGTGCGTTGAGTTGGTTCTTTTTGTAGTGACTGATGGCGGAACAATGCGCGGAATTAACCCTTTAAAGGCGAAGCGTATCTGTTTTATATAAGGACTCAGTGCGTACCGCGCTCTAAACACTCTCCGCCTCGGTTATAAAAAGCAGTCTGTTAATGTTTTATAAGGCAAAAGTTGCTGTTTGTTCTGAGATCCGTACAAAACACATAAACGCAATGTGGGCACCACGTAGAATTTTTTAATGTTAAACCTGGAGGTGTGTAAAGTTACCGCTAGGCTTTAAAAGGTTAATAGACTTAAAGTATTTTTAGGAGGTTTCATTGCAGTGGTAGGGACAGAAGATATTTTTCAACAGAATTTCTGGAACTAGAGTCTGCATAAAAGTTGTAATGATAAGCAGTTAGGCCATTAAATGTTTCCCACAGCAAAAAAAAAAAAAAAAAAAACAAACCAAGCTGTTCAGGGTAGAGTAAAATGTTCCCACGTTAAACCACTTCTAGGTGCAACTGGACTTCTCCTGATGGGGAATGTTAGGAGTATCACAGGACACAAGGACAGGCATGTCCTGGGACAGATTTCTGCAAACACGTCCTCTGTGAGATTTTATGACAGGGTAGGCAGTGTGCGTATAACGTAACACTATGGCGCATTCGAGGGACCATTGTTGCAAGGGAAGCTAAAAAATGCGTTGTGTGTATATTGTTCAGCTACATGTCACTGTCAAGGATATTAAAATATTGAGCGTTGCGCAACAATGCTATTGGGGCGAAGTTATGTTGCCTGCAACAATGTAAAGTACTCTGCCTTACATGTAAAGTTCCCCATGTTTTTGTACACTTTAACCAAATTTGGATATTTTCGATAGATTTTCGTAAAAGTCCCAAATAGCAAATTTCACGAAAATCCATCCAGTGGGTAGTCCGCGCGGCTACATGCTGGCAGACGGACGGATGGACGTGACGAAAGTGATGAGCAGTCTTCGCAACTATGCGAAAGCGCCTAAAAACCAATCTAATGGCCTCGAGTTATGACGTGACGAAAGAAGCAAATGTACTTTGTCTAGTCTAGTTATCTAAGGGCCGTGGGATTTGTGGGATTTAGCGTTGCTGTCACTAAGCGTGCATAATGCAGGTGATGAATGAGTGAATGAATGAATATGGGGCAATGGTGGGGTGATATTGACAGGTGAAGGTCGAAGCCCTCGGTGAAAACCCTGTCCAAAACACGTGCCAGCCCAAAGAGTGTATGGACAGCTAAGCACAAGTTCATGTCGAAACTTGATCATCAAAGCGTGCAAAGTGTCCGTCTTTTTCGTCCGATCTGAAGCAGAATTGGAACTGAGAGGCAAAGAAGCGTTCTTTGCTGTATAAAGAACGCCTAGAACTGATAAATTGTGCGTATGTATCCAGGGTGCCTTTTTAGGCTTGCTGGTCTCAAAGAAGCGAAAAGCAACCATCAGATTCGTCGTGTCCATCTGTCCGCCGTCTGCATGAAACGATGTGGCCCTCACTGGACAAATATAGAGGGCTTTTCTTAAAATATAACTAACTCCATGGAGCAGAGGCCTTCTTGAGAAGCTAACAGTTTCTCAGCTAGTCAAAAAATTACCCGCATTTTATGGAACCCGGAAGTTCAGTATCACATTCACAACAACCCGCCACCTGTACCTATCCTGAGCCAGCTCAATCCAGTCGATGCCCCCATCCCACTCCTTGAAGGTCCATTTTAATATCATCCTCCCGTCTACGCCTGGGTCTCCCAAGTGGTCGCCTTCCCTCAGGTCTCCCCACCAAAATCCTGTATGCACCTCGCTTTTCCCCCATACGTGCTACATGCCCCGCCCATCTCATTCTTCTCGAGTTGATTACCCGAATAATATTTGGTGATGAGTACAGGTCATTAAGTTCCTCGTTATGTAGTCTTCTCCATTCCCCTGTCGCCTCATCCCTCTTAGGTCCAAATATCCTCCTCAGCACCCTATTCTCATACACCCTCAGTCTTTGTTCCTCGCTCAGTGTGACAGACCAAGTTTCACACTCATACCAAACTACAGGTAAAACTACAGTTCTGTATACCCTGATCTTTGTGTTTTTGGATAGCAACCTGGAAGACAAAAAATTCTGCACCGAATGACAGCAAGCAGTCCCCGACTTCAGTGTGCTCTTAATTTCTTCATGAATGGAGTTTCGATTCGGTAGGGTTTTTCCCAAATATTTGAATTCTTCCACCCGTTTTGTTAAAATATGTCGACAGAATTCAAGTTTGGTTAAATTTGGGCAATAATATCAGGCACTTGACACGCGGTCTATGATATTTCTTTGGGAGGAGAGAAGTTTCAGTGAAAACTGTAGAGCAAATAAGAACATACATTTCAGGACAAGCAAAACACACATTTCAGGACAAGCAGAACACACATTTCAGGACAAGCAGAACACACATTTCAGGACAAGCAGAATTTGTTCCTCCCGAAAATCGTGCCGTTTGCGAGATAATTGCGAGAAATACAGCACAACCAGAGAGGCCGTAGATTGTGTATCAATATGGCTCAGAGAAGATTCGATTTGCGTGCCGCGTATTTAAGACAGGCCGATCCCAGTGACCGCGCGGTCTAAGGCGTAGGTCTACGGCCGAGCGCTTGCTGGGATCGCGGGTTCGAATCCCATCGGGGCCATGGATGTTTGTCTCTTGTGAGTGTTTGTGTTGTCAGGTAGAGGTCTCTGCGACGGGCCGAACCCTCATCCAGAGGAGTCCTACCGACTGTGGTGTGTGCCTGAGTGTGATCGAGTGAAAATAAAAACCCTCTCTACACCTGCTGTGAACAGGTGGGTAGAAGAGGGAAGGACTGCGTAATTAAGACAGAAGCACGGGTGCTGATTCACAGTATTTAAAACTTACTGTCTTCGACCGGTTGAAACTTTAACGTTGATGCACTTTGCAGACGGATAATTAAGGAAAGAATACATACAGTCATAATGCTTTATACTAGTCGCTGTTTGCTTGATTGTTTCGTTTCGCAGTCCTTCTCTCTCCTACCCACTTGTTCACAGCAGGTGTAGAGGGTTTTTATTTTCGCTTGATCACACTCAGACACACACCACAGTCGGTAGGACTCCTCTGGACGAGGGGTCGGCCCGTCGCAGAGCCCTCTACCTGACAACACAAACACTGTACAAGACAAACATCCATGCCGCCGGTGGGATTCGAACCCACGACCCCAGCAAGCGCTCGGCTGCAGACCCACGCGTTAGATCGCGCGGCCAGTGGCATCGGCCTGCCTGATTGTAATGACATAATCACGTGGCGTCACACACCATGCACTGAATTGTGTTGTGCTGTGACGTAATGACCGGCAACGTGACTTGCTGAGGTGACGTCACGTTCCTCTGCAGTTATCGGAATTTTTGCATTTACACGATGCACAATTAAGGAAAATGAAAATTTATATTAATAATATTTAATATTGATTAATCTAGAAGTATGAAATCTGATACCTAAATAAATTATGGCTATTCATATAAATTGTGTACGAAATATTCTTTGTATGTCAGAAACTGCAAAACGTTTCTTCGGGCTGAAATTTTGAGATTATGTGTGACGGGTAAATTTAATAGATGCAAAATCAACGTACACATGTAACAAGTCTGTCAAACAAATACAACATAGAATAATAATAGAAATAACATCCTATAATCTGAGTGCAAACCGTGTACACAGGGGTCTCCAACATTATTTTCGCAGAGCCGCACGTGTAAAAATCACAGTTTATGGCACACCTATCCGCCTAAATTGAAAAATTATGCATATTAGGGAGTTTTATTACAAAAATGCAACATTATTATATTACGCTAACTGCCTTAACATGAGGAAATATTACCTTGATGAAAATCTTAAACACAAAAGCATTTGCCTCTCTCGTTGCTCTGTCAAGGTCACGCTGTACAGCCAAAGTGGATGGGTCGCGTGGATTTATTCTAACTAAAGACAGCTGCATTATTGTTTAATTTTTATAGTGCGTGTGTAATTTACAAATGTGGCCGCGGGCCGCGGGTTGGAGACACATGGTGCACAGCAATAAAAGTGTGGCCCCAGTGTGCTAAAGGGTATGACTGAATAGATTCCAGAACGCTAGGATTCGTAGGCGACTCAGTGTTGCGTTATACTTTCAAAGCCAAGCGGTAACTTTACGTACCACCAGGTTTAACATTAAAAAATTCTACGTGGTGCCCACATTGCGTTTATGTGTTTTGTACGGATCTCAGAACAAACAGCAACTTTTGCCTTATAAAACATTAAGAGACTGGTTTTTATAACCGAAGTGGAGAGTGTTTACAG
>BLKM01000567.1:170038-216934 GCA_013340265.1 Coptotermes formosanus | reverse complement strand
CCCACATTGCGTTTATGTGTTTTGTACGGATCTCAGAACAAACAGCAGCTTTTGCCTTATAAAACATTAAGAGACTGGTTTTTATAACCGAAGCGGAGAGTGTTTACAGCGCGGTACGCACTGAGTCCTTATATAAAACAGATACCCTTCGCCTTTAACCTTTTAAAGCCTAGCGGTAACTTTACGTACCGCCAGGTTTAACATTAAAAAATTCTACGTGGTGCCCACATTGCGTTTATGTGTTTTGTACGGATCTCAGAACAAACAGCAACTTTTGCCTTATAAAACATTAAGAGACTGGTTTTTATAACCGAAGTGGAGAGTGTTTACAGCGCGGTACGCACTGAGTCCTTATATAAAACAGATACGCTTCGTCTTTAACCTCTTAAAGCCTAGCGGTAAATTTACATACGACCAGGTTTAACATTAAAAAATTCTACGTGGTGCCCACATTGCTTTTATGTGTTTTGTACGGATCTCAGAACAAACAACAACTTTTGCCTTATAAAACATTAAGAGACTGGTTTTTATAACCGAAGTGGAGAGTGTTTACAGCGCGGTACGCACTGAGTCCTTATATAAAACAGACACGCTCCGTCTTTACAGGGTTATAGCACGTTGCCCATCTTATTTGGAGGCTGACTGACTTCTTATTTGCACACGAGAACTGCCATGTCTAGTGACATATTCGCAAGGCCAAGCATGCATTTCTTGAATTCAGTGCTCCCTTAATTAGACAATCGATATAATTTTAAATTTTAAGACGATGCATCCACGTTTTGGACTGGATTTATTGTGATCCTTAACATAATTCTAATTTCTTTCTCTCGTTACCAGGAATTCAACATTTTGCCAAACTTTGAAAGAATTTAGACTACAAGCAAAATTCTGAGGTTGCCCTTAATTCTGTTGACGTTACATAGAAATATACTTCGGTTTTATCTGTGTTAAGATATATTATGATACACAGGTTAGTTGCAGAGCGTGAAATAACAAAGCACGCGCCAATATTTTTCGGAACGCTTGAAATTGAAATTCCCGCATTCCTGCTTGCGTGTGTTCCAGCACCACCGAATAACGAACTGCAGTAAGGCGGCACTATGTTGTGGTGTATATGTGCTGCCACTATGGAGGTATATAGGAATTACAGGTTTGTTAGGAATACTGCATATGATTGGATAAACCAGGACCCCGCTGAAAAGTCTAGCCAATGGATGCATTGGAGAAAAAAGAACCGTCGTGACGTTCGTACTGTTACTACGGATTTTACTTGCAACGACTCTGTTGGGTGTCTGCGTATTAGTATTCCGTGACACTTCCCCGGGATTTTCCCAGCTGATTCCGGGGGTCGCCAGGATTCTCCCATTGCAAGAGGGCGGCGCTCTGTGAGGCAACAGGTGCTCCAGACGTCGTAATATTAAATTTAATTTATCAGGAATGACGAACGTGGATAGTATTCTGAACTATACTCGTTCAGAAGAAGAGGATTATTACGCGATTTTAGGATGTGACGAGACAGCAACGGTACGTGTCTAAGTAATTGATACTTTATGTATGACGTTCGTATTTTTCTTCTGCAGTTTTTTATTTAGCATTCCATATTGTTGAGGGAATGAAATCGCCTTTTGCATTGATGTGTAACCAAATGTGTTCCACAAAAATCTTCAGGCTTAAATTGCCACACGAACCTCAACACAAGAATATACGTGTGGAAATGGGAAATCCATTACCACAGACCTTAGAGAGTGTTATGTAGCTACAGTACTCAGTCTTATTTGCAGGCTGAACAGATTACAGCCGAATATAAGGTGCAGGCACTGCAGTTTCACCCCGACAAGAATGCAGGGAATAAAGAAGCCGAGGAAAAGTTCCAGAAACTGAAAGTAAGTACATGAACGCCAGTATGAAAAATGTCAGCGTCATTATGCCATCCACTAACTGTGTGTGTATGGTATTCCATGAATTTCTGGCACGTTGAAGTGTAATTTTACGTGTTCATTTCAGGAAGCCAAAGAGACGCTATGTGACCCAGAAAAGCGAAGTAATTATGACAAGTGGCGTAAGAGTGGCATTGCAATAAGTTACAAGCAGTGGCTTGGTATGAAGGAACATGTCCATGCTGTACGTATTTTCAATTTGCAAGTTGTTGCTTAGTAAATGAGAATTTGTGTTGTGAACCATATTTATACCCATGTTTGTGATGTGTGGCATGAGAAGCTCACATGTTCTGATGTTCATTAAAGCCAGAAACATAAACATGAATGCGACTAAACGTGGGGCTTGCCTAAGGTATGAATGATGGTAATACACATGCATGATTTTCCATTGTTTCAATGTCTTATCATGGGTAGGTCTTTTGGTATGATATGTGAGTTTGAAGAAATAAGCGATCATCCTCCAAGTTGATTCTTTCATTCAAATGTCATTATGAGTGTTCCGTATCAGTTCCTTGTTTTTTACAACCAATCTAGCCAAAACACTTCGCATAAACAGGAATGAAAGAAAATAGTGGGTCAGACGGGAGGAAATATTAAACTGAATCTAAGGGATGTAGGTTATGAGGATGGAAACTGGATTTAAGTGTTTCTGAATTATTAATAATGGTGAGCACTGAATGTGTGGATTTTATTACCAGTGTAGATACAACAGCCCTAAGCTTATGTGGGAGGGATGTGACAAAAACACAAAATATTTATAACGATTCTGAAATTAAACGAGCATTGGAAATTAGATGTAGGCATAGCAGGCAGGGCTGTGCAGTTGGTACACAGAAGCTCTTGACTCCGGCTCCTTGATTTTTAAAACTGCTGACTCTGACTCCAGCTCCCCAATTTTTAAAACTCTGACTCCAACTCCGACTGCAACTCCGACTCCTTCACAAAAGCTCAACATGTATTAATAATGGTAAACCTATAAGACGTTTCATCACCACCACGTGAATCATCAGGCTACTGTTTAGACTTATAGCCTATATTTAAGTATAAGTCTAATGGTTACTGTAGCTGTCAGGGCTCTGGAGTTGGAGTATCTAGTTAAGATTTTAGACTGAGGTCGGAGTCAGAGTCGGTACATTTTTACCGACTCTGACTGCACCTAAAAATTCCTTCCGACTCACGACTCCCACTCCGACTCCGACTCCACAGCCCTCATAGCAGGTATCATATCTTTGTTTAATCATGTTTGTTTGTTCTGTGCCTATCAACTTGTCATGATGCTGCAGTCTATGCATTGGTCAACATTTAAGACCAAGGACCGTATGCTTCCGGAATCTGGTGAAGGAGCACCATCGCACAGTGTGGGGTCATCTACAGCTGCGCAGCGTCGAGCCTCGGAAGGAGGCGCAAATATTCATTGGGGTGCTCGAGGCAATGTCCAGTGGGATCCACAGGCTTCGAGTGAGGTGGTCAACAAATTCCGTAACTATGAGATTTAATCAGCGGCTGGACGTTGATGTTTCTGACACCTTTGTGTTAATGTGTGGTGTTTTGAAAGCAAACTCCAATCCAAATCCTGGAATCTCCCCTCAGGTTTTATATGTTTACTATTTGCAGTTAAATGACTGCTGCAGTAGAATGCATTATGGATGTACCTTACGCACTGAGTAGGTAGTACACTTTGTGGAAAGTATGTCGTCTGACTCCTCTCTGAGATATTTTAAATTATTGATCTTGAACATGTAAATATACTGTAGACACTATAAATTATACAGTCTACACAACACTTCTCCTTTATTTTAAGCTGTATTCTGTTTTGGTCATTATATACAACCATCATGAGATGGTTTATGTAAAATTATGGAGAAAATATACAGACGTGCAATGCCACATATTCTGAACAAAATAAACTGTGGGAGCATGATATAACTGTAAGATGTCGAATACTTCACTTTTATGTAAAATCTGTAATTTTGAATTGAAATTAGTCATATTCTCACTCCTGTATTTCTGCAGTGCCCTATCCATCAACAAACTGAATGTGGTCAAATTATGCTAGTATTTCATTGCAGATTTTGTCCGTGTCCCCGCTCCATCTCCTTGGTCAAGCGGTGTGAGTGCAGTCTGTGAGACTTGCCAGTTTATTGTGTCCACATGCTCTGTAAAGTAACCTGCGGATGTACCATTAGAAAAAACGTAAATATACACTACATGACTTCCATGTCTTCTTCAAGAACAATTTCAGCATTCCATTATTTATTTATACCAAAAAATTTTTACTTCTTATATTAGTATTTGTTACATTAATTTGTATGCAGCAATGTAATTATATTTTCTTTGAAGTTTTATTTTTACAGTGCAGATAATATATATTAGTTTTGACTCAATAAATATAGACTGCCCTAAGTACAGTATATAGCTGACTAAAATACTATTATTATATGTGTATATACACTATATATTTTAAATGTTTTTCCAGATGTCTTAGGGATTGTACCTTCGTAGAAGGATGTTGTACATGAAGTGCTGGAGCAGCATTAGCTGCAGTTTTGTAAGTGGGAGTCTGATGTTGATTTTGTTGCAGTGTGACAAAATAGAAGTCAGAGATGCAAGAGGACATTCCTATATAGAACCCTTCTGTGATAAAGCATCTGTGCAATATTTCTAGCTTCCCGTAAAGTTACTATGTTATGTGTCAGGGGACCTGTCTTAGCGTATCCTGTGTTCATTATGGGCTGTTGTCATGTAATCCACAAACCATTCTTTTGTTTTCTTCCAGATTTTCTATTTGTTCTAGTGGGCTTCATTTTAATGTTCCTGGGACTGTGTAACTCTTACACACATGATAGGTCAAAATATTTTTGAAATGAGGTGACAAAAGCCAAAGACACTTACAGGTTGAACAGGTGGTCAGTGTTGACAGGGTTCTTACTGTGAATGTATTTTTATATAACTTAACTGTAAGGAAAATATAAATTATATACAATATTCCAATCTTATACTGCAGATCAAAATGAGAATTTTTATCTACAAATGACTTCGTAAGGGGAACTATATTATTGCTCAGAAATGTGTCCTAAGCAGTGATATTATAGGAATTTGTTCCTAATACTCTCATTTAATACTAGAAAGTACAATAATAACATGTATTGATTGACATGTGTATAATTTTTCATTGTTGTCTTGGAATGTTTATTGTTGGAATTTAGAAAAACTGGTAGATTTTATTAAGTATGTGCTTATGTAGTCTGTATCTTAAATTAATGTGTTTGAAGTACTTGAGGTGTTTTTTGTTGTATTAATGTTCATTACTTCATGTTTCCTTTTAACAATAAATGTCAGAAACTGAATTGCAGTGCTTGTTTTAGAGGCTCAGTATTTTATCTGACAACTGTTGGTTGCCATTTGCTCGTATTTCATTTACTACATTAATGTGGCCCATTGGGCTGACTGCCAACACTTGTGGTGGGCAGCAGGAATTGACAAAATGATAGTTGTCAGGTGGAATAAGGACAGTGTGTTACTAGATGTGGACGTTCCTGCTCTGAAATGGTTGAATTATGTAACTTAATAAAATTATTTTCTGCATGTGCAGCCTGTCAACACACTAGCACCATGAAATGGCAACTGAGAACTTAAAGTGATTCATGACTGGACTGTTTCTGATTGGTGTGAACTTCTTCAATAATCAGCGGTCTTCATGATTCGCAAATGTTTTTCTGTAGGTTTGATAGTAAAGTGAATACGTAACATGTGGTTTGTCATACAGTGAATGTATATGAGCTTCACGCTATTGTCTACTTTTCGAACACGGTTGACAGCTATTTTTCTGGTGGTGGATTGGGCATTGATGTCCAATGGTATGGTCTGTGTGAGTCTCCATCTTATTCCCTGTGCTTCCTCTTTGTGGGGTTCAGCTAAAGAGGAGGAGGTCTGCCAGTCAGTACTAACAACACTTGATGAACTGCAAACGAAGTTGCACATTTTGTACAGTTTTAGTTCATGATAAATACTAACAGGTCTTCACGTGTCCATATACTATTAGCAAAATTTTACATTGTATGTGAACTGGTTTTTGCAGCAACATGTATGTCGGTGCTAACGTAATTTTCACTGTAGTAAATCACTCGCGAAGGTACACATACTGAGCGTATGTTTAGTGTCAGGTTTTAGTGTGCTAGCTTCTGGGGGGATCTCTGTTGCATAGTCAGCCTGCATTTGCCAGGCCTTCACAGTACATAATGCCCTTGCAGTTCATTGTACCGTACACTGCAGAAGCATCTTGTGTTCACTCGCAGTTTCTAAGCAGGCCATGCACCTTCTGCATGTATTTCTTAACACATGACAGAGCTGTTGGCTTGGAATAGTGGCAGTGTCTCCACGAATAATCTGCTACTGTGGACTGTCTGATATTCTGATTGCTTCTGTTAATCCCCTGAATAAAGTTATCAGAATTGATTTAATGTAAGGTTCTGCATTTGTTTCTTCTAAGACCATGGGCCCTGTGATTTTTCATCTGCTGACTGTGCATTATGGTTGCATACAAGAAACTTCATGAGCTGCATGTGGATTTTTGTCACAGCAACTGATATTTTGTCTGCAGACATTCCTGCTTAACATAAGACATGCATCATCCAATACTGAACCTCTGACTACTTATTCCACTTTTCTGTGTTCTTTTATATGGCAGTGTTGACATGGGACTTTTTACAAAAACTATTGGCAGCATATTTGTGACACGTGTACTATGGAAAAGTACTGCAAATGAACCCATCCCACTGAACAGAAAATAATTCTCCGATGCATAGGTCTGCTGTGTATGAGACATCTCACACAACTGGCAAAGAGAATCAATTTGCAGTGTAGATGAGACTGATATTACTCTTATTACACAGCTTGTAGTTCCTTAAGCTTGGTCAGACAAGAGATGCTGCAACATCTTACACATAAAAGTAATTTTGCTTACAGCAGGCTTGTCACACTTAGACAAATCCAGAATCCAACTGGACATCTTTGGCTGCAACATGCAGTGTCACGTTCCCTTGTGTTTATTCATTTGTAAATGTTCAACGTAGAAAAATGCAAGGATGTACAATACTTACCATGTTGAATTTTGCAGGATTTCTTGGGTGTATTATGCAGTTAAAATAATGACAGTGAAACTTTAGACCTACCAAAGTGTGCGTGGCCACGTTATAACGCCACCCATTAGACAGGCCTGGCTTACAGGCAGCGTAGTAACGGCGCGTGATAACAGGCGTTAATTACTGGTTTGACACATCAGTTGCTAACATGCATAATTTTGTATCTCTGTAGTTACAAAAGTGTTCATACAATATTTACTTAAACTGTTTAATGTAAGGGATACAGAGGGAGGAAGGGAGAAAGGAGTAACAATAGAATGGGCAAAAGGAGAGAAGGGATGTGAAAGGATGGAAGTGTACAAGGATATGATGGGCAGAAAAGAAAGGAAGAGGCAGTGAGGGACAAAGATGGAAAGAAATGATCTTTCCTTGAGAAAGTTTTGTGTGTTCTCAGGTGTTATACTGAGCTGACAGTATATCCTGAGATTCCCAGCAAGCACATATTATTCTCCTCTCATATTTGTGTTGGCATTCGGAAATCAACATTTTAATTAAACACCATTCAATCTGTAAACAATAACAAATAAACAAACTTCCTTCAAATGAGTGTAATCTTTTGGGTTTTTGCACTTCGTGGGGATCAAACGTTCTGGAATTTCAGAGCAAGATACTGCTTTTATATTGACAGGTGACTGCACTGGTTCAAGTACATCTTGAAAGAATAGTGTCAATTATATAGGACAGTTTTCAAGCAGGACTGTGCTCCGTACATTTAGTTATTTATGTAGGACAGTTTGAATTTGCCCAATCACAGCTACAGAAGGGGGAAGAGGGGACAGGACTGTCCTGAACCAGTGGGAACAGAATTCCAAAAATAGCCATTTTCAGGGCCCTAAATGGTGGGACATATGCAGATAGTGTAGATAGTGGCCAGCGATGTGCTTTGTTTGTGTCCTTCCAGTTTATCTTCTTACAAGAGACTTCTGCTTAATTTTCAGTGCACATTGTAGTACAAAGTTTTATATGAAAGTGGATTTTAATTTACCACATCAAACCAAACACGAATTGGTGCTGCACAGCCATGTTCCAGTAAGCCCGTATCCTGGATATTATGATTGAGTTGGTCCCTTATTAGTACTAAGTGTCCATCAGCTGTACATATTTCTAATGAAGTGAAAATGTTTTGCTTTCAGAGGAAGGGTGAAGGTTAGAAAATTATTGTAAGACTAAAGGAACTCACTGCAGCTTTGTGAAATGTCCAGATTTATTGCATGACTACAACAATCTTGTCAAATACTTATTCAAATTAAAAATATGTTTTTGTCCATACCATCTTAAATCTTCAAAGCACCTTTCTATGAGTCCTGCTTCACAGAATTACACATATTGAAAACATAAATTTACTTGGAGCACACCGGGTTTATTTTCAGCTTCCAGTTACCACCTGACTGTGTCTGTCACATTACCTTAGCAATATGAAAGGCAATACTGACCCCATGACACAGGAATATAAAACTGTGCTCTTCATTTTAATAGTGAAGATGGAATTAATATGACTGCATACAAACCAATTTTGGATTAAATAATATCCTTGGTGTACTTGTGCCATAACAGATAAGTATCAACATTTGACACAATTTCTTCCATAATTTCTCTGGTGCACAGTTTCACAAGTATGGCACAATTACATTTTAAGTATAAATAATAATAAAGGTTCCTTTCTGATCATGAAAAAATACATATCTGGCACAATGTTGCACAAACCAGTTGCATTCCTATTATGTACACTAGTAGATTGTGTAGGTTTCCTCACGAGTCAACAGTCTGTAATTGAGAGCAATATTATGCTACTGAAGTTTTTCATGCACACATTCACACATCAGTTTTAATCTGCATCAAATGTAAGACCACATGGCCTTCTGAATTCCTGTCCACGTTCATGAAGCCACTTGTTTGAAACTGCAAAAAAGAAAGACATCAAAGAATCCTTGAATATAAAAACAGGTGACATGAAATGCTTTCTGTGTTTTATTCCAAGAATTATAAATCATATGATGCAAATCTGTGATGAAACTGATACCAGATATTTGAAAAGTGTATGTCATTACAGTTCCACATAGTACGAACAATAGTACAGGCTGGTTATACCATGTTATGTGCCACAGGATTGCTACAAATAGTAACGTAATTTGCATGAGAACCTCTTGTGTGTTCACCAAATTTTACTTCTTTTTATCCACAACTTGCATCTTTGCTAGATTTGAGGTTATCACAGTGATGCTTCTGCTCATTCAGTCTTCTGCGATGTGGTACTGTGTCACTGGGTATGCTGTTCTGCAGGAGACTTTACTGCTTTCAAAATGCTGGGAAACACTTAACCCAGTGACATGGTGTCACTTCCCAGGAGACCTGAACCTCAACTAGCATGTCTTCCTGATTTATTTACCTTTACCTCATGCCTCACTCTTGAACGTTTCACAGATGTATCGCATTTTCTAGATGTTGTTATAAAGCACAGAATATGTGCCACTTGTTAAAATGCACATGTTTCTGAAGCCAAAAATCTTAATTACAGGGTTCTTTCTCAAGGAAGTGATCAGTTACAGCCAACCGCTGTTGATTTGATATTTTATTTTAGAGCTACCAGGTTTCGGCTTTCATGAAGCCATCGTCAGGCTGTATGTTTTACAAGAACAGAATGGGATCTACTTAATGTGAGGGGAAGGCCTTCTCCTTTACAAATGTAAAAGGAATTGTATAAAAATATGTAGCGTGATAAAAAGATAAAATGATATTAGAGTAGATAAAATTGTAAAATCGCTGACCATGAGACATAAGGTGAATGATGTCTATGCTATATTTGCATCAGTATTCCACCTTAATGAGTTACATGCATTTTCTTGTTTTCTGCTTATGTTATACTAGATTCCGACGGGTGTTAGATCTTAATTAATTTACCTCTATATCTGAATCCAAGTTACAGTAAAATATTTTATTTTAAATCAAACTCTTGGACCTGCCCAGATGATAAGCAAAAGTTGTCACTACTGCACCATGATATTCAGTGCGCCACTGTGTTCATGCGTCTTAGTTGCAGTATTTGACAACGAGCTGTAACTACTTACCCCACTTGGATCCAGTGAGTACAGGACATGCAGCATGTCGAGTTTCCATGTCTCCCTCGCCATTAGGGTGCAGATTGTACCAGAATGCTGCTGCACCCTTTTCAGGCCTCAGGGCTACATTTATCTGTGGAAATACTGTGGCTCCTCCTTGAGACACATCGCTCATCTGTGAATGACACCAGGTACAAACTGCATCTCAGTACAGTGACAGTTATCAGAACACTATAAGAACAGTTCAGGATATTTTCACTATTACAGAGTCGCTGTTTTATCTAACCCATACTGTTGGTCACTTCCTGCCACTATTCTAATTTGCTGTGAGTTTGGGTCCGCGCTTTTTAGTTCAATGTAATTAGTATTAGGTCTTTACTCATCACACTTAAAGATGATGATGGCCGTGGTTTCCTTCAGCTTGCAGACATGTGTCACGTCTAAAGAACATGCTCACTGTATGTCAATATTCTGCTTATGCAAGTGATGACATTATATACTGCATTTTTTTTTATCCCCAGGTCATCTTCAGTACAAGCATTATTACCGTACACTATTATTATACACGTTCCACGAGTAACAACTGATCGCATGGATTCAGATCTGGAGAACCAGGAGGCCATAGTACCCTGATTACTATTTTGTCACCAAAAACACTCTCTGAAGAAAGCATAAAACTTGCCTGTGCAAAGTGTTGCTTTGTCTTCCTGAAAAAAATAAAAAGGCATACATTCTCTTGTAAATAGAAACATGTTGAAAAAATGAGCTCAATAATCCTGGTGGTACTCACACTACACCACACACCAGCCACAGCATCATGTGGTGGCACTGTGTGCATTGACGTGGGACTTTCTCTACCTGCTCTTCTGAGAGTTCACATATCCACCATGATAAAGCCAACCGACCCTGCTAAGCAGAATGAGTGTGCAGTCTACTGTGTCAGGAAGCACCCCATGAAGTTACTTGACTTCTTGTGGGAACTGTACTTAGCACATATATTGTACAGAACGGGTTACTCATGGCAGCTAACAATACACAGGCCTTACAGGCTGTCCAGTAACTTGTGTGTCAATGTGCCACTGGATAGGCCAAGTTTTATATGATAAGTGAGCTGAAGGGAAGTGACCAACAATATGAGTCAAACAAAATAAGGACCCTGTATATAATCGCACGTTATGCAAAGCTTACAAACTGGAAATTCAGAACATTTTTAACAAATCCCAATAAAATTTACGGATGAAATCCACAAATGTTCATCTCTTACTTCAAATGTTTGTACGCTGTCTGAAATGCTTTTACATGTGCTTCTTTTGCATTTTTATTTGATGACAATTTTAGGTGAAATACTTACATAAAATAAAACTGTAGCAATTCTATTACCAGTCCCAAGACTCTTAAATGCATTCCTTTCATCCTTCTGGAAGTAAAAACATAAAACCACATGACTTAACACATAACAACTCAGTGACCTGTACCTACTAAGCATAACCCACGACTTTAACAAGTACTAAATTACTGATCTGGTCTTAATCATGATGCAATGTATAAGAAATTTTTTTAATTTTAACAGTATGGCAAATCCAAGTCACAGGCAGTTTTCCAAAATTTCGCAATTTTCGTTACTATAAAATATTTTAATATTATACTACACTGACCCTTGCAAAATCGAAGTGTGGTTCATAGTGACCTCCAATACCATAGTTGACAACCTGCAGCTCTTCAGCTGTAGTTATTGTGAGTCCTGTGATGTCTTCCACACGTCTGTTCACAGCAGCAACATGCGGATGGAAATCATCCCGCAGCCACGCTGACTTACTGATGCGGTAGTTGGCTGTTTCTAGTTCACCTGTCTTAGAGTTCTGCACTGTTGCACGTTTAAACTGTGGGAAGAAAATTATACATACCACAAGATGCAATACTTCGCCATCTTGTTTAAAAAAATAATCCATCTTTAAAAAACCAACCAGTCAACTGACCAACCAACTATCCAAACCAAACCAAACAACTAACTCCACAGAGCCATGTCCTTCTCAAGATGCTAACAGTTCCTCACCTAGTCAAGAAATTCTCCACATTTTATGGAACCTGATGGGTCACAACTGTCACTTGTCTTTATCCTGACCCAGATTAGTGCAGTCCATGGCCCCCCCCCCCCCCCAAATTCTACTTATTTAAGATTCATTTCAATATTATCTTCTTTGTCTGCTTGACCGTGAAGTTGAAGGCACTACGATCCTTCATAGCATTAGGAATACTTGCCGAGTGACAGTGTGTCACATCCCAGAACACTGGAATCATCAAGCTTTACACTAAATGTCTCAGAATAGTTGAGCAGAAAGACTGAATTAAAGAACAAATTTAGACAATACTGGCATACATGCAATGAAATATGGCATAAAACCTGTGCTGAAGAGTGGGTGACTGCACTTGAACGGATGAAGGGCACCTTCAATGTGTTACTTTAATAAAAAGAAATGTCCGACTAAAATCCTTAAATGCATATTTGACTTCAGTGACCTCTCTTTTAAAAACAAAAATTTCCCACTGTCTTACTGTGTTTCAAAACAAATCCCGTTATTATGGTGGACCCTATACTAACCTGGCATTCACCTGGATGAACAGAAGAAAAGCATGGGAAACCTGTCAACACAGCTGGTATAGACAAAGAAGGGATAATAATATTAAAATGAATGTCACAAAGAATGAGAACTGGCTTGGAATAGGATCAAAAGGGATACACATGCGATGGTTTTGATAAGCTGTCAGGATTCATAATGTAGAATTTAATGGCACTGTTTCTATTTTATTTTAATCTAAGGCAGAACCCTATCTTCTGATATCCCATAATCAAACTATGAAATACATGTAAGGCATAATTCCTAACCTAAACCTGCAATACGACTTAAAGAATTAGGAGGAAATATGAAGAGTACTACATGAAGATTTTACATTGTTTGCCTTTACTGACACAGAGAACGGGCAAAATGAAGGAACACAAACTGTCTGGGATGAATGTTATACGTACTGATCAGCTATTTTCAAAAAAAGTAATATTAACTTATGCAACATCATTACTTTATACGACAACTACTGGTTGTTACTTCCCACTGGCTCATTTACTGTATTAATGTAGGCCTGCCCACATGCATGACAGAGTAGTGGTGGAAAGTGACAAAGAAGAGTTGTTAGATAAAATAAAGACAACAATAAAGAAATTACACAGAAAGTTAGGTAAATGTGAATGAATATATAACATGGCTAGTTGGCTGCACAATACAACAGCACACAGTTGGGGTAACTTATGTAGAGGATTAGTGACTGGGTCCATATTCTGTTCAGTACATGAACCACAAAACCACAAAAAATGGTAACATACCCTTGGCATTGACAGTTTCTTAATAGTTTCAATTTCAGCATCATAAATCACATCGTGATAGATTAGGATAAGTGGTTTGAGGTAAGCCTCCTCTTCTTTCACCCTGGCAAGTCGGAGAAAAGGACTGCCCCGGTCAGTATACCGACACTTCAGTTTTGATGATATAGCAGCAGGCATGACATGCTCCATACGACAGTGCATTTCATAGATGTCACGTTCATGGAGTGGCTGTTTGTTCTCTGCTAGGAAGATCTGTCACATGTAAACAAAAATTCTGAATCACAAGTCATTTTATATGACAACACACTGCAGTAACACACTTCAGCCTACCTCATGGGCTTAGTGGGATGCTAATGAATGACCTGCTCAGCCGGACTCAACACTTTACAGCAGTTACGTCCCTACTTTGGCCATTACAAGGCAAGGTCATTAAGCAGGGTACCCTAACCCATGACTTTTATATTCATCAAGCACCGTACTTTTTTGGTAGGTGGCAGCACTCGTAATAGGCATAACACGCAACAGATGGCACAAGAGTACGCCAATAAAATGCTTTTGAGGGGACAAGCTCATGTGCAATGATAATAACACTGGAAAATTGGTTCCACAACGAAGTCTGTACTATGATATGGATTGTATGGGTGCCACATGTTGCACCCTCCCACCACCACCACCACCACCACCACCAATAAAATTCATTGAGAGTTGATGGAGGTGTATGGTGATGGCATACTCAGAGTGCGACATGTCAGGAAGTGGCACAGAGTTTAAAAATGGTTAAACAGTCATCAGCGATGATGATCACACCAGTTGGCCACACACAGGTGGCAGACCATGTTTTGGGAAAGTGATGAGTCAGAATCAGAATTCGTCCACTGCACTAGGGCTCTCCATCAGAACTGTACACAATATTGTCCGTGAATGCAGAAGCCCAAGATCCATTATGACAGAATTTCTAAACTCATGTCATTATGGGAAAAATGCGTCAGCCAGCTCGGGTATTACGGTAAAAAATAACAACACCACAGTGGAATACATGGGCCATATTTAAGGTTATGATAGCTCCTCATTTAATGTGCATGACTCAAGAGAACCTGACTTAGTGAACATTCTTTGTAAATAAGGTCATGAAGCTACAAAATATATCAATTAGAGGCTATCTGAAGTGGTCAAATGAAGGTACATAATTCAATCAGGCTAAACTAAAACTGACCAACTTTCACATTTTGTGAAAATAAATACTTTTACCATTATTAAGCTGCAGTTTGTGACCAGTGCAGCACCACGGCCGGTCTGAAAATCTTTGCACCTGTGAGGAATCAACCCCAAGCTCTTCAGTTGTCCAGCCTGCAGCCTAGCAACTATGCTGACTGTGCTGCTGACTCACTGTCTTTCTCTCTTTAGGGTTCAACATGTGCATTCATTATTACAGAAAGCATTAGAACATACTTATTCCTTGACAGTACCCCAATTTGTACTCTTAAGTACACAATTCCTGTAGGACAAACTCACCTGGTCACTGTGAACGGATTCTGTTCCATCATCTCCTCTTTTCTGTTCCTTTGATGCATTCTCAATGTCTTGAAGATAGTATACTTTATTGCCAAGAGCTCGCTGGTGAGTTGGAACAATCTCCAGCAATTCATTTGTCAATTTCAAAGCTCTGTGCACGTTACCTGGAAGAAGCACCTAAATATTAAAATCCTGTACATGAACACAGTAGGTTCTGGACACCACACTGGTTCGATTTGCTGAGTCCATGGGAAAATTTAGTGTTTACTTCTTGAACTAACTGATACACGTGTTGATACGTACACCTGCACTCTCTATGTACAGCGTGGTTTACTAATAATGCAACAGCAGATCAATTTAATTACAAAATGGTGGTTTGCTGGACACAGTGGACACGTAACATTCAAAAACAGCTGGCCACACAACAGGAGTGATAGAAAATCGCAAGATGATCTTTGTTTACCCTCTAAGTGAAGATTTTATGTTCTCACAACAGTGTTGCTGATGCTTCAACTGTTCTGGGTTATGACACTGTGTTGCTTGGCATGTGTTTCCCAACATATGAAAGGAGTGTTCTGCCTTCATTTTTAGGACAAACAGTCCATAAGGACTCTTCTTGCATTGCCTGATAGTTGTACAGTCTGTGCTGCTTCACATGCTTCAAATTTTAGTTATGTATGCAACAACACAAAATGTACAACTGTCTTACTTGTAAAGTGTTAACTGGGGATATTTTTACACACTTTACTAATTAATTAAGAGAATTTTAACCCAATAATAACCTACAGCACACAGCTGACTAAATAACCTCTAATATACATATATTCACACAAATGTGATATTGATCAAATGAAACTATGTACTCATATTTTGATATATGGTTACTCATTACTGAGATCTATTAATATGGCACATAATTCCCCATGTACTGTTGTACAGGATAGTTTTATATGGCATTTATTTGGGTTTTATATGGCATTTATTTGGGTTTCATTTAAGGTTTTCTTCAATCATTTTGTATTTCAGACCCAATTGTAATTTTGTAACCAGGAACAAACATTGTGAAAGTTCACAGTTCTAAATGTGTATGTCTTACAACTCAGTATTCCTCTCATGTTTATTTGACGATTGTTATTTGAAGCAGCAGAAATCAAAATGAGAATAAACACTATGAGGACATCCGTCCCAAGCCCAGCAACAGTAATTGTCACATGCAGGAGAAATGCCGAGGTCAGAGAAAACTGCTGTTTATATGACACACGAACTTCATCAGGGCGTTGGCTTGGGAACTAAGTATATAAACCCCAGGAAGCCAACCCCCCATCGCTTATCACTTCAGAGTCACACATGCAGGCTGGTCCGTGTGGGAGTATGATAGTGATTATTGGTTTTGTGTTTTATCATTGTGGTAATAAACAGTATGTTTAAGTTAATACTTCAGTTTTTCTTAATAACTGGGAGACTGTATCACCTCCTTATTAGTCCTCAACAAGTTTGGAACCTACAGACTTCTGGGGTGACAACATCCACAATACGGCACCCCAACTACATGTCAATATAGGTATACAACAGTAGACTCAAGTGCTTCTCTGTGATGATGGTTGTATAGAGACACACAGATGTTGGGGGTTTAATAAAACAGGTATTACTATTGACTTTGTTGTACAAGGAACACAGTGAACAGTGAATTGTATTAAAATTCATGTTGACTTAAAGCACTAATAGAACTTCATAAGGATGAAGGTACAGGTAATATTTCACCTGTGTCTCAACCAAAGGTGCACAAATCCTGGGTCCCATGGGACTGTGGTGAATAAAGGTTGTACAGCGGTGCCAAATATTCGTGGGAGTTCAGTATGGAACTCGTTCCATGTCAACCTTCTGGTGCCCATTATTTTGAGGTGGTTTTTAGATTTTTGGAAACTCTGTGCATTCTTTGTTTGAACATCCTATCATTAGAGAATAATAAGACGTTAATTTGAAACAACTGGGGTGAACATAGAGGGCACTACACACTTCTCACATGCACAAAGAAGTGAGAAAAACAGGGATGAGGAGAAGATGGTTGCAAGTAGGAAGAAGAGAGGCCAGCAGAAAAATATTCATTTCTGTGGAAAGACTGACATGCATTGCAAAATTATCTTTCTATTTCTGTGGGGACAAAAGTCCAGGAAGCAAGTGACTAACAGAAAGCACAGTGTAATAATTTGGTAATATTATCTATGGTAACACGTCCAGCTACCTTGTTTATATGTCGAGAATGCCAAATATTCCAGGATGTCTGATTTTGCTGCTGTCTTATTGTACTCCTCTTCATAGCGTTCTAACGCCTCAGCCATCCACAGCACGGTGTGGTAGTAATCTCCGATATTGTATGATTGACGACCAAGTTCAAAGCAATCGCCAGCTGCAAAACGAAATCATTTTTATGATCACCCAGTAACATTCAATTTTATGATCATCTAGAAACATCTATGGCAATTAAGCATGTGTCTGATAGACTCTCCTCATGAGATCTGAGGCATATGTTGTGATGTAGTTGAAGTCTTCAATCTTCTGAAATGTTACACAGTTTCAGGAGGTAAACCACCTACCCACTGATGCTGTGCAAAATCCCACAAGCCTGAACACCTCAAACAATTTATTATTGTGAGATTTGAGGTTTCCGTAGTGGTGAAGGTAAAGGATTTGGGTCTTCTTGTGATGTGACATCCTGTCATTGGCTTAGTGGTTCCCTACATTTCAACGGCCCATAGTGCCTTCATGTTCCAGGGTCAAGGAGAACATGAGGCCACTACATTCCTTCAAAACATCAGGAACCACTAACTCAGGTGACACAGCATCACATCCCAGAAAAACCAAATCCTCATTTCATTTCGAGATGTCAGTAACAGTAACAGTAAGACGTTTAAGTAACTGAAAGTATACTGGAAACTGTTTAGTTTATGACATTATGAAACTCTCAGGTGGTCAGAGCAGTGAACATTAAGACTGCGATACTGTGTGGTTACGTTGAAAGTTACAAAATAATTCAGATGAACTGCCTCCATCTTCAGGGTCAAATCACCCTGAAGATGGGGGCGGTGTGTCTGTGCACAATGATAATAAGCATTACATCCTGGAAGACTACAATTTAATACAAACATTCAGTTTTTCGGTGTGTTTGCAAAATTGTGAAAAGTGACTATTAGCTTCATCATGTCTATCTGTCCGTCCGTCTGCATGGAACAACTCGGCTCCCACAGGATGGACTTTCATGAAATTTGATATTTGAGTATTTTTCAAAAATCTGTTCAGAATACTCAAGTTTGATTAAAATTTGACAAGAATAACAGGTACTTTACATACAGACCTATATACATTAGGATAATATGCATCTTGCTGTACTGTTCATATAATGAGAAATGTTTCAGACAAAAGTTGTGCAGAAAATCAGAACACACACTTTATGTTCAATAACTTTTTTTTCCGAAAATCGTGCCGTTTATGAGATAACGTGGAAAAATATGGTACAGCCAGACAGGCCATGTATGACAATGTGGTGCATGCCCTGTGCATGCTGGGTAACTAAGGCTACAGACACACACACACAATATATAACACTTACTGCTTTTCCCAGCAACAGTGGTTATGTGAATGTGCCTCAGTTTTATGTTTATGCATAAATTACTGGTCTTGTTACTAACAAAACGTGCTTAAACTTTAAATGTGTACATTCTTTTGCAGTTTATGCCTGAATTAACTGCATGCAGTTTTCATATGGCAACTTCTAAACTTTGGATAACGGTATCATAACATTAAAGGTTTTAATTCACTTTGTACAGAGCATAATTTTAAATGTCTTGGTGTAGTGTGCAGAATCATGGCATCCAGTATGCCCACGAAACAGGCACACTGCACATCATTCGCTATCACAATGAGGAGCTTCACCCTGCATGGCTAATTACATTCAGCTGATTAGTTTAAATTATTCTTTGTTCTGATGTCACCAACCATCAGAGATATGGTTTGCTATGCCGTGGCCTAGGTCGCTGGACACTGGCTGTCCACTTAGGCAGCCAGTGTTCAATCTCAGGCCAGTCCATGTGGAATCTCTGCTAGATGAAGTGCCACTGGGACTGGTTTCTCTCCAAATACTGCCATTTTTCTCTGTCAATTATCACTCCACCAATGTTCCATACTCATTCCTCAACATCTGTGGCTGGTACAATGGGCCCCGTCACAGCTGCAGTAGCAAGCGGTTCAGTCTCACCCCCCTCCCCACAAGTAATAAAAAATAAAATAACAGAGTGAGATGATCAGCATTCATTCATTCATTCATTCATTCATTCATTCATTCATTCATTCATTCATTCATTCATTCATTCATTCACTCATTCCTTCCTTCCTTCCTTCCTTCCTTCCTTCTTAGTGGAACAACCAATTACATGGTTACAAAACAGGTCAAAGTCATTGTTTACTGACTACGTCCAAGCTATAGCACTCTATACTTTATCATCCATTTCTCTAGGTTCAAAGTTTGCTCCTTGTTGTTGTATAAATAATTTATTACACAGCACAGCAATTAATACATGGAATGTATTTCAACATACATTCTACTAGGTCACACAATAAAAAAAGACAGCAATTCTGTATGGAGTATTTCACATTGTTTAATGTGCCTAAATCTTCTGTCACATTCAGTGTTCTGTGTCCATCCTTGTATGTACACCACTATTTGGAATATTAATACATTTCAAACTAGTATGACTACTCACAACTGCAGACTTACTAAAGAAGTCTCTGTTTGTTTCATAATTTTATCTTTTTCTTTTCAAATGATACATTTTTCATAAACCATGTGCTAAAATTTAGATACCCACCTGAGTAGAATAAATGATAAATTCACGTGTGTGCTACCATTTGTAACTTAAGCATACCTTGTTGTATGCTAATTTTGAGCAGTCCATTGACTGTGCTAAGAGCTTACATGAGCCTCACACAACTTGAATGTCAATTAGTGCTGATGATGTTCTGAACGCAAGATTTCTTACATTAACAAATGCAACACAGTGAAGTCTTTAATCTTCCAGTGGGAACAGCACAAAGGTGAAAATAATTAATGGCTGAACTTGGCGTTTAAAGTAATACTGCCTACTGATCTAGTAGCAGCAGTGGACAGGCATAAGAAAGCACGGGGTAAGGTAATTGATGACCTTCAAGTCAGCAAACGTCTCATTTTGTCTTGTACTCACAGATTGAGTGTGACCACTGGAATGTTAATGGAAGTACCTGTCTTGCATCTTACAGCCAAAGCAAAACAGTGTTGACAGTACGGGTAGAATGGTAATATTTGCATATACTTCATGCCCACACACAAGTGGTGGAAGCAAATAAAATCCACAAATTATTACTAGAAAGGAACAATGTACTATAACAGGACTGCAAACTGTGTACTCTGTGACACAGTACTCAGACTTTACTAGTGCGTTCTTTGCTTTCAAAATGTTACGTGCTTTCACTGTACATGTGTAATGTAGTTTCATTTACATCCATAAGAAAAGGACCGTTTCCCTGTTGTGTTTCCATTAAACACTCAAACACTGAATACCATTATATGCAGATCTCTTGTACATAATGTCACTCAAGTTGGACAATAAAAGTGCAAAGTATAAATATCAATTCATTTACACCGGTAAGTACAGCATGACTTCCACCACGCTGACTTTTACTCAAGTCACAGTCATTAAATATTTTTTGTGGACATCTCCTGTACTGAATCTATCCAAGTTTGACTAAAGATGTTGAAAATATGGGCAAAATTTTATTTCTGCTCTTTAGTACAATATGGCCTTTGCTACACTAATTTTCATGACATAATAAATACTGTGTGGCATTACCTGAATATCTCATACACCATCTTTCATTCCAGCTGGTCAAGAATTATGGAGAGTACAGTACGAATGTCACACAGCTGATTCACGCTTCCTTGACAACTTTTTAAAAATAAATTCTACACCAAATTTCACGAAAATCTGACAAAAAATATAGTTGCTGATACCACATCATGGACAAGCAGATGGGCACACAGACATGGTTGCCACTTAAGGCACAATTTTTTTATTCTGTAAACAGCCCATAAAAGTGAGAGTTCTAATGCAGTCAAACCTGGTTATAACATCATGAAAGGGACTGAATATTTTCTGTCATCACAAACGAGTGTCGTTATAACCCAGGAGTGTAATTATACTGTTAACAGTGACGAATTAATTGGTTCCGCAGAATATCTGATGCTATGGATGAGGTGCTGTATAAACTGATGTCATTATAACCGGGTTCTACGGTATTTGGTCAAGATAACAGTGATGTCAATGAACATGACACAACTGTTACTGCAAGCGTTCTGTTGTCATCATCAGCACAGCATTTCACTGCCATAATGCTGCTATCTGGTGGTGATTTCGTAACTAACTGATATATTCATTTGGTTTTTATGGAAATGAACGGCAGACCGACAAGTGTCCTGCTAACACTATGACTCTACAGTTATGTCTACAAAAGTACAAGACCAACCTGACAGCTCAGTGCTGTACTGCACACCATTCAACTCCCCTCTCGCAACAGAAGCAGTATCTAACTTGTAGGTGTCTTGTAGCCTCATCAGTGCTACAGCTGCTCCATTTAAATCCTCATCTGATGGGAATTTGAGTACGTTGCGGAATGTTGTTATGTTCTGTACAAAAACTGAAGGAAGTAAGGAATCATAAGAAATGCTATGGTATTTGTGGTGTGATGTGTAAAACTTACACAAACCACAGTACATATGTGTAATAAAGGAGCCTTATCTTATGTGACATATTATTTGTCACTCCCTGCTACTATTCCACTTTGCATGCTGCTGTCAGCTAAGTAGTCTACATCATTACAATCAGTGTGCCAACAGGAAGTGATATACAATACTTTCAAATAAAATACTGACCTTACAGTTGGGTATATACAGCTGAATTTGTAAACCAAATTATGTGTACATTATCTCAAATGTGTGTTTACTGTGCTTCGTAAATTTAAAAGAATGTGATGTACAGATCCACTTTAGCAGATTTATATGTCAATTAAGGCATCTCAACACTTCAATTTAATTCTACAGAGTAAGATGAAGAAAAAGAGTACTAGTAACATAACTGTAAAACACTACAAGAATGCACTGAAGTGTGTATTTATTGCAGCTTCAGTATGTTACATTTGTTAACTAATTAACTCTTAAGTATTATGCAGCAGACGTATTAGCTCCCATAAAATTTTACGACATTAAACTAGCAGAAAAGTCTTGTGGGATGTGACGCTGTGTCGTTGGTACACTGTGCAATATGCTTCACTCTTCTTGGACTGCCTAACCGTAAAGATGAGGGCACCATTATCCTTTGAAATGCTGTGAACTACTCATGCAATGACACAGTGTCAAATCACAGGAGACTCGAATCTTCAAAACAGGCATTATTCAAAACTCTAGCATGAAGAAAAGGAGAGAGTGGCAAACTCTAAAAACCTTTTATGCTGGGGGAGCAGGAGAGGTGCAAAATTAAATATGTCTGCAGACAGAAAGAAAAAGTGTGCATGACCAAATTCAACATGCATGGGGCACAGACATAGCATAGCTGGCCCATTAGTAGAGAAAGGTTGGTAACTCTTTGTTCAAATATGGTGTCCTTATGTACAGTACCTTCTGTCTACATCACAGAACTGTTTGCAAAGCTCTGTTCAAACAAGGCATATTGGTGAGTAATACCTTTGCCAGCATCATCCACCATTTGTGTCTCCACCTCCTTCCAGTCAGTCGTGAGCCGTTTCACCAGCAAATACGCATTAATGGGATTCGACAGATAACCTTGAACGTCCTGGCTGGCTTCTTCATGTTCTCTTGCATATTCTGCAGCGTGCCTGTAGACAGTTGTTGCAGTGTTAGCAACTGAAGGAGCTGTGATGAACTATACTGACAAGGCAGCATGCCTGTAGACAGGTGTTGCAGTGTTAGCAACTGAAGGAGCTGTGATGAACTGTACTGACAAGGCAGCATGCCTGTAGACAGTTGTTGCAGTGTTAGCAACTGAAGGAGCTGTGATGAACTGTACTGACAAGGCAGCATGCCTGTAGACAGTTGTTGCAGTGTTAGCAACTGAAGGAGCTGTGATGAACTGTACTGACAAGGCAGCATGCCTGTAGACAGTTGTTGCAGTGTTAGCAACTGAAGGAGCTGTGATGAACTGTACTGACAAGGCAGCATGCCTGTAGACAGTTGTTGCAGTGTTAGCAACTGAAGGAGCTGTGATGAACTGTACTGACAAGGCAGCATGCCTGTAGACAGTTGTTGCAGTGTTAGCAACTGAAGGAGCTGTGATGAACTGTACTGACAAGGCAGCATGCCTGTAGACAGTTGTTGCAGTGTTAGCAACTGAAGGAGCTGTGATGAACTGTACTGACAAGGCAGCATGCCTGTAGACAGTTGTTGCAGTGTTAGCAACTGAAGGAGCTGTGATGAACTGTACTGACAAGGCAGCATGCCTGTAGACAGTTGTTGCAGTGTTAGCAACTGAAGGAGCTGTGATGAACTGTACTGACAAGGCAGCATGCCTGTAGACAGTTGTTGCAGTGTTAGCAACTGAAGGAGCTGTGATGAACTGTACTGACAAGGCAGCATGCCTGTAGACAGTTGTTGCAGTGTTAGCAACTGAAGGAGCTGTGATGAACTGTACTGACAAGGCAGCATGCCTGTAGACAGTTGTTGCAGTGTTAGCAACTGAAGGAGCTGTGATGAACTGTACTGACAAGGCAGCATGCCTGTAGACAGTTGTTGCAGTGTTAGCAACTGAAGGAGCTGTGATGAACTGTACTGACAAGGCAGTAGCTATGACTGGCAACAGTAGTAATGGTACTGGTGCTAGTCGTGGTGGTGCTGTAATAATACTGATGGGGGCACCAGCAGCATTTGTAGAAAAACCTGTTCTAGTGCCACTTAATCCACCACAAATCTCACCTGCACCGGCCTGGGATCGAACCTAGGTTCCAAGGTGAGAAGCCAGTGACTAGCTGCCTGAGCTATGGCATGTCCCTAGTGGTAGTAACAGTAGCAACAATCGATAAATATCACATTATTGTAGGCTCACTGGTTACTTCATTATAAACAAGTGAAAGTATGACCTTCTTTTGGAATCATCCTGTATATGTAGGGCTGATGATCAATATCACACACTTAACAGCAGCTTTCAATTATTTTCAGCCTCCTACTACAAAATGCTGAAGTAAAAATATAGCTGCGAAGTGTCACTGCTCTCTAGGCTTCTAAATACTGTACTACGTTATTCTCTGGAAGTACAAACACAACAACTTTCTTGATCCAGAACTGTAACCTTCACTGCAAAGACTGATGTTGTGTGTATCACCTGCAACTACAGTACTTCACTGCACATCTGCTTCAGCTCAATGACAAGGATACAAACACAAGAAACTTTTCTGTCCTTGTAGCTATAACCTTTACAGATGATCACAACTGGCTGTCAGATTTACAGATTTCAAACGTGCCTGTTACTAGCCTCAACTAAGAATAACGTGCATTTACTAACCTTCTTAACATCTGCAATTTTTCTTCCTGTGCCTGAATATAACCATCCAATGTCTGCATAAGGAGGGCTTCAGTTTCCAGCAGCTCCTCCATATCTGCTAGACACGTGTAGAGTTCAGCACGAACCCCCAGCACCAACCACGAGCACACTAGGCCTGCTGCAGCCCACACCAGATTCAGGCGGCCTGACATGTCTGTCTTATGCACTGCTGTTGCTACCTTGTCACTCAGACACCTGCGAAGTATTTAATGACTGAGTTGCTGAATAGGTGAAAGGCTAGAATGGTACACAGCATGTGGGGGGAGCCAGCAAGGAAGGGATGCTCCAAGTGGAATGCAATGTCCGCATTATGATGAGGCAACCAGGATCTGTTATCCAAATATGTAACTCATAATGCTGCAGCAGAGTTGTTAGTTTTACAGAAATATCATGGATTTTGATCAGATGAAGGGGACAGAACTGTACTGGGGGCAGGGGGAGAGATAATTAATTCTTAATGCATAAAGCTGTCCTGGCTATTATACAGTGTTTTCCTGTCAATTTAATTAAACCTAATCAGGCAGACATTTGCCCTACATAATTTGGCATGTCAGGGAAACAGGGTTGAATGTCTTTGCAATCCAATGGATGACCTTATAATACTGTACCCAGCAACACTTTACTGTAAACCATTACAACACATCTACATACAGGATAGTGAGATTTTCTTATTCCCCCTCTTCTCTTCCTTCTCATGTAAGCAGCAGGGCTAGATCATTACAAATTTCAGTCCAATCCATCCATCTTTTTCTCAGGTTTTCCTGTACGTGCTCATCCACAGTTCCTACATTGCAGTATTTTCGTTAGTGGCATGTCTTCTTGCACTCACTGTACATGTAGTAACAATTCTGTACAGCCTTCCTGTTAATATCTTTCACACCTAAGTTCTATCTAACAAATTAATTTCTCAGCACCTCTGTTTGCACCTCCTACTCGCAATACGATATCAGAAGTCTCATTTTGCTTCTTATCTCCTGTTGTCATTACCCACACTTCTCTGCCATACAGACATCTTGCTTTACAGTGTTCACATCTCATGCCATGTCTTCGTCCTTTAACTATGGTTTGTTGTCCCACACATGCTACTATTTTTGTGGTTAGTAACTACTTCTAGAAAACAAAACATGTACATACCTAGCAACTATAACATATAGACTTGCCGATTTTCTTCATTATTCATAACCAGTTCTAATTCTGTACTGCATTTGGATACTTCTAAATCATATTGTTTTGTTAAACTTGGAGGACAGGGTCACTTTATTATTGAAAATTATATCCTACTCATCTGCAAGCATAAAAAACGAATTCTCTAATTATTTAGCATTAATGAACTAACTACATGCAACCTAGTCCGTCTTCAGAAGCTAACAGTTCCTCAGCTAGTCCAGAAATACCCTCCATTTTATGGAACCCAAACGTTTCTTACCATGTTCACAACAGCCCATTATTTGTTCCTATCCAGAGCCAGATGAATCCCGTCCATGACCTCCCACCCTACATATTTAAGATACATTTTAATATTATCATCCCAGCTATGCCTAGGACTTTCAAGTGGCCTCTTTACTTCAGGTTTACGCACCAAAACTGTGCATGAATTTCTGTCCTTCCCGATACACCTACTTGCCACATGCTCCACCCATCTCACATTCCTTGAGCTGATCACCTTGTATAATATTTGGTGCACAGCACAGATCATGAAGCACCTCTCTGTGCAGCACCCTCCAGTCTCCTGCAACTTCCTTTGCTTCTCTATATACACATGAAAAACTTACTAGACAGAACTTTGAGTTGAATCATTGATAGGTCAGTCAGTAAATGGCTGCACTGCAGCTGGTCAACTGAATGCTAATCTGTTAAATGCTGCTTCAGATCCGATACAGTGTCGACGGTTCAGTGAAGTGAATGGATCGGGCAGGATACGTGGTGGCAGCACTTAGTGCTTGTTTATAGACTGGGACATTTTCTGTATGGGATTGCACTGTTATGTATTGTTGTGGTCAGAGCGGCTTTGATAAGAAGAGAGATCTAAATGGTTTAACCCTCTAATCTACATTGTATTTAAAGACTCAGTTCGTACCGCGCAGTAAACACACTCCGTCTCGGTTATAAAAGCCAGCCAGTTAATGCTGTATAGGGAAATAATCGCTGTTTGTTCTGAGATCCATACACTCCGTACCGCGCAGTAAACACACTCCGTCTCGGTTATAAAAACCAGTCAGTTAATGCTGTATAGGGAAATAATCGCTGTTTGTTCTGAGATCCATACATTCCGTACCGCGCAGTAAACACACTCCGTCTCGGTTATAAGAACCAGTCAGTTAATGCTGTATAGGGAAATAATCGCTGTTTGCTCTGTGATCCACACAAAACACATAAATACACTGTGTGGGCAGAACGTAGAAGTTTTGAATGTTAAAGACCCAGTCCGTACCGCGCAGTAAACACACTCCGTCTCGGTTATAAAAGCCAGCCAGTTAATGCTGTTTAGGGAAATAATCGCTGTTTGTTCTGAGATCCATACATTCCGTACCGCGCAGTAAACACACTGCGTGTCAGTTATAAAAACCAGTCAGTTAATGCTGTATAGGGAAATAATCGCTGTTTGTTCTGAGATCCACACAAAACACATAAATACACTGTGTGGGCAGAACGTTGAATTGTTGAATGTTAAATCTGGTGGTATATTCAGTCCGTACCGCGCAGTAAACACACTCCGTCTCGGTTATGAAAACCAGCCAGTTAATGCTGTATAGGGAAATAATCGCTGTTTGTTCTGAGATCCACACAAAACACATAAATACACTGTGTGGGCAGAACGTAGAATTGTTGAATGTTAAGTCTGGTGGTATATTCAGTCCGTACCGCGCAGTAAACACACCCCGTCTCGGTTATAAAAACCAGTCAGTTAATGCTGTATAGGGAAATAATCGCTGTTTGTTCTGAGATCCACACAAAACACATAAACGCACTGTGTGGGCAGAACGTAGAATTTGTGAATGTTAAACATGGCGGTACGTAAAGTAACCACTGGGCTTTGAACGGTATGGGGCACTTATGAACTCTGAATTAAATTTCGTGTCAGTTTGTGTTCAATAATGCTTGAAAGATCCAAATGTTGTGCCACACCAGTTCAACATGAATAGAGTCTAATCATTAGAAGGAGCCGATTGGTGTTAGACTCTAACACCAATCGGCTACGTCCACTGAGGTTTTCCGTGATTTTACTCAGCCGTAAGAAAAATACCGAGTTACAGGTACAAACGGGGGCATGGTCCACACCCGCACCCACCAATGATGAAGGTCTTCAACTAATGTAATCACAGCCTTTCTGGGTTGTCCCCAGACATGCCTTTCTTCCCACAGGACGTTCCTCCTCCCGCCAGCAGCAAGAGTCCTTGGTATTATCGCATCAAGGCGTTCAGCCATGACGCCAAAACGGTCAGCGTCATGCGTCTGTCAAACTGACGGACCACACACAAGAGTTTCGCACGAACGATGCATATTATTATCCCGCCTGATCAAATTTTGCCTCCTCAGAGATTTTCTTACTACGATAAATGTGTGAATCGCCAGCACTTCAACTGTTGTGTCCACTGTGTGGCGCTGGGATCAGGATCACTTCCTGCGGCAGTTCAGCGCACGAAGCACTGTCAGCCGCGACTGTCCGCACGTACAGTCGCACGCGATTATACGACATGAAGGGGACTGAATATTTCGTGTCGTTATAACCGAGTACTGTAAGATTATGGTTAACAGTGAGGAATTTATTGGTACCACAGAATACCTGACGCTGTAGGCGAGGTGTCGTATAAACGGATGTCGTTATAACCGGGTTCGACTGTACGTTAGGCTAAGAGTGACTATTCTGCCGTCAAGTAAAAGTCACTGTTAACTGCTACAGTCAGACCAAATGACGGAAGCAACAAACAGCGGTGCGAGGCAGTAGCGTAGCTAGGATTTTGTAATTAGAGTGGACGCCTCTAACAGAAATTACGAATTAAATTAAACGCAGTCGCCTACTCAGTATCCGTTTCTTTGGCTCAATAATTTAAATTTTTTAGGACAGAAAATCATAGCGTCTTATTTAAATTTTTTTTGGCAATTTTGCCTCCCTGGGAGGCTGCCCCCCCCCCCCCGCCCCGGCAACGCCATGGGTGAGAGAGGGGGTACACTAGCGCCCTGATCACTTGCTTGTTGTTGGCGCGGGCCAACAGGCACGCTGGTAAGAGGGCAGCACCAAACAGTTCTCTCCGTTTCAAAAACCGAGAGGGACAGTGTTCACTGCGCGGTACGAGCTGAATGTGGGCAATTCCTTAAAACTTGGCCCTTCAATCCGCTGTACACGGCCTCCCGACAGATAGCAGCACGAACGAGTCGCGTCGCATTGCTTCTGTTTACAGTGACAGCTCCCGCGCTGTGCTGTGTTGACAAACGGCACGTCCGCCTTGCCGACAGATGCCCGTGCCAGTCATGCTGCGACGTAAAGGGCACAGCTGGGTATTTGCTAGTGCTGGTAGAAGGACGTCGGCCAGCCGAGGCGGAGCGGAAGTAAACCATGAGGGAACAAACATCACTCTTTGGATTGACTTCCGGGAGGGGGGGGGGGGGGAGATTGGGCTGTTGAACTGCAGTTCAATCAAGTGTAGCCATCTTGCGCTGTGCAGTAGTGGTACTGACAGTGCGAATTCGAAAGAAGGGAGACACCAACTGAGCTCTGCTGGCGCGATTTCCCGAATATAAGTTTTCTTTGGGATACGAGGCTGTGTAGGATGCTAGGCCTGCATGCGGAGTTGTCGGATTACGCCGCTGTGAACATGCTTGTACAGCCGAACAGCGCGCGACTACTTCAACGCTTGTGCTGTGTTTACGCAGCGTCATATAATGAAACAAACCAGGCAATGTACGTATAACGTAACATCGTAGCGCGTTCGCGTAACCACTGTTGCCGTGAAAACGCAATAATGCGTTCTCTGTATATTCTTCAGCTACATGGGTTGAATGAAAGCTAATGCCTCCATTTCAATTACTTCTGATTGAATCGAAATATTTTAATACATACATACCAAGCAAGACATGTCATTAGAATGGAGGAAGGCAGACCTGCGAAGAGAATCCTCATTAGTAATTCAGGTGGTGCAAGGGGAATAGGAAGACCTAAAATAAGATGGGAGGATGGAGTGGATGATGATAGCAAGGCCATCGGGATACGGAACTGGATGAATGTTGCTCTGAACCGGGAAACCTGGGATAAGCGACTAAGGGAGGCCTTGGCCCCTGGAGGGCTGTTGCGCCAATGATGATGATGATGATGATGATGATGATGACGACGACGACGACGACGACGACGACGACGACGACGACGACGACGACATAACCATCACACATCTGTACACACTCCACCAGTGACAAGTTGCGTAAAGCCTTCACGGAAGAATTCCGCACTTTGCTTCCGCAGTCGTGTTTTGACAGCCCGTTCCACTTCTTCATTCGAAGCATACTGATGTCCATAAAGATCTGCTTGCAATTTTTAAAACAGATGAAAGTCGCATAGGCCCAGGTGGTAGGATGGTTGGGAGGCCGGTGACTAACAGCATGGGCCATGGCACGGCGTTAGAGACGTCAATTAATCTGAACTATATTTAAATATTCAGTTCGTACCGCGCAGTAAACACACTCCGTCTCGGTTATAAAAACCAGTCAGTTAATGCTGTATAGGGAAATAATCGCTGTTTGTTCTGAGATCCATACATTCCGTACCGCGCAGTAAACACACTCCGTCTCGGTTATAAAAACCAGTCAGTTAATGCTGTATAGGGAAATAATCGCTGTTTGTTCTGAGATCCGTACATTCCGTACCGCGCAGTAAACACCCTCCGTCCCGGTTATAAAAACCAGTCAGTTAATGCTGTACAGGGAAATAATCGCTGTTTGTTCTGAGATCCGTACATTCCGTACCGCGCAGTAAACACACTCCGTCTCGGTTATAAAAACCAGTCAGTTAATGCTGTATAGGGAAATAATCGCTGTTTGTTCTGAGATCCATACATTCCGTACCGCGCAGTAAACACACTCCGTCTCGGTTATAAAAACCAGTCAGTTAATGCTGTGTAGGGGAAAAATCGCTGTTTGTTCTGAGATCCACACAAAACACATAAATACACTGTGTGGGCAGAACGTAGGATTTGTCAATGTTAAACCTGGCTTTACGTACAGTAAGCACTGGGCTTTAGAAGGTTAATAAATAAGCATACTTACATTCCTTAAGAGAGAAACCTTTCAGTTTTTCAGTGCCGAACTCAGAATCAAGACCTCGCCAAGGCGCAAGTCACCAGAGCTCGCAGTTCAGTGACATTCTCGCCGAGTTGTGTGACCTGCTGAACTCACGTGTTACACAGACTGTTCGACAGACTGCGGGCTCCGCAGCCAGCTAACTGCTAGCGACTAACGGCAGAGTGCAATGGCGAGCTTTTGAAGTTACAATCACGAGCTGCCAGATAAAATAACGGTAGGCAATTTACACGTCAGATGAATATACACCGATGGAGACATAGGGGGCGATGGAGGTATAGCGCCACCATTTCTTAGGTCGGGCACTAGATGAAACTGCGTGATCAGCTTAGTTCACACCCCAGATGTTTTACCCGCGAAGAAAGAGCACCCACCGAATAGGACGCTGGGTGGGCCCCGCTTAGATGTGCTGTATGAATGACGGAAACCTGCGGCACTGACATCCTGTCGACGCCGGTGCCGGTCTTACGTGAATGAATGCAGTGGGGGGAACGTCAAAGTCTGCGTGGCCGGGAAAGCAGACACGATGTGGCCCACCCTCCGCTTTGCCTTCTGATAATGAATATTATGTAGTACCGGGCAGGAATTGGAAAATGCATGCAAATTTATGAATCTTCAAGCCCCACAAGGGCCGATGTCTGCGGCACCTTCACACGGCATGTTTGCCGGCAGTGTTGCAGTCTGCCGTGTTCCCATTACACAGCCTGACACAGCAAACACTGCAGTACTGAGCTATTTACAGCTGTGCGCCAGTGACAATGTACTTTGTCGCCTGCTACTTCCTTTTGTACACAGTCAGTCTGTCTGGTATCACTGTTACACTGTGCATGCACAGTGTTTGTGCTAGGGACAGTCTTACACATACACTGGACTATCAGCTTCTGCCTTAAACCGATTTATCACTCACACGCATTTGGTACAGTTCAAACAACAACCATCAGCGTACATACTTAGTTATTATTGTTAATTCGTTTCGTTTCGCAGTCCTTCCCTCTTCTACCTACTTGTTCACAGCAGGTGTAGAGGGTTTTTGTTTTCACTTGATCACACTCAGACACACACCACCACATTCAGTCGGACTCCTCTGGACGAGGGATCGGCCCGTCGCAGAGACCTCTATCTGACAACACAAACACTGTACAAGAGACAAACATCCATGCCCCCGGTGGGATTCGAACCCACGATCCCAGAAAGCGCTCGGCCACAGACGTATCGGCATTATTGTTAATTGCTGCTGTTAACATTCTTGACATTACGCAGCCTACAAAAGACTGTGGAACGTTACAAATAGGGGCCCGTCAGAGACGGCTGGTTTCAGATTTGACAACCTGTGGTCCCTGTGGATGGTGCGCTAGCACTGAAACATATAGAAGTTTGATGTAACACTTATACGTGAGTATTAGAATGCATCTGTTTGGGGTAACAAATTCACCGTGTAGACAGTAATGGACATCTGTGTTCCATAAAACGTAGACAATTTCTCGACTAGGTGAGGAACTGTTAGCTTCTATATAAGGTCTCTGCTCCATGGGGTTAGTCTAACGACACTCTTTCATTAACAGTTTCCAGCCACTAAAACAGGCACAATTCTGAACTTGACATTGATGGATACACCGGTATAAATAGTACGTGCAGTTGGCGTCAACCGGCTGGAGGTTCTGTTAGCTTCCAGCAACCTTGCTGGAGAACCTTGGCCTTCAGAAGTGAATAGCAGTCCAGCTGGATGCCACTGTATGACACACAGGAAGGCGTGTTCGCACAAACACTTGTCATTTGGTGTGGCTGAAAACTTAGCAGCAGAGGGCGTGGGCCCGTATAGGTTTCCAAAACAGGACCGGTTCGAGTAATGACGCCGAAGAACGCTGTCTGAAAACATGTGGCTTCACACGTCGAAACATCGCACTTTACTGAAACACTGTGCACCAGTAACACGTCTTCACGCGGGACGAAATTTGAACGTATACTCCGAAACGTCCAGACAGCCTGTGGGGCCTTCCAGCGTCATACCCAGTGGGTACCAGAAGTTCGTTCCCAACCAGTAAAGAGGGTGGTGATGACCACTCACGTTTATCTAGTGCCGACGTTAAGTATTTTTCTCCCATGGCGCAACAACCCCTAGTGGGCCGGGGCCCCCTCATTATCGAGGCTTCTAGATCACACACAGTTACACAACACACTCGGTAGGACTCCTCTGGACGAGGGATCAGCCCGACGCAGAGAACTCTACCTGACAACACACAACATTCACAAGAGACAGACATCCATGCCCCCGGTGGGATTCGAACCCACGGTCCCAGCAAGCGCTCGGCCGCAGACCCACGCCCTAGACAGCGCGGCCACTGGGATCGGCGCTGATCTCACTACAGCAGGAAATAAAAACTCCAAAATGCACTTTATGCGTATTTTCTGACCGACCTTCGCACTTAAAGAGTTGTAAACAACTGACTAAGGGCAATGAACCCTAACAAACTGAGCTTAGCTCACACTGAAATTTATTGCGCTCTACACGTCAAATCAGCAACACCTCACGCACCTAAACCAGTCAACACTGCAGCATGAAGAACCTCACCCAGTCATCGATTATGAATTCTTTGTACGCAGGCCTGCTTTTCATTTGAGCGTTCATTACGCATCTAAGGAATAAGACTAACCTGAATTGTGTAAAAACACCTAGTTCGTACCGCGCAGTAAACACACTCCGTCTCGGCTATAAAAACCAGTCAGTTAAGGCTGTATAGGGGAATAACCGCTGTTTGTTCTGAGATCCATACATTCCGTACCGCGCAGTAAACACACTCCGTCTCTGTTATAAAAACCAGTCAGTTAATGCTGTATAGGGAAATAATCGCTGTTTGTTCTGAGATCCATACATTCCGTACCGCGCAGTAAACACACTCCGTCTCGGCTATAAAAACCAGTCAGTTAATGCCGTATAGGGAAATAATCGCTGTTTGTTCTGAGACCCATACAGCCCGTACCGCGCAGTAAACACACTCCGTCTCGGTTATAAAAACCAGCCAGTTAATGCTGTATAGGGAAATAATCGCTGTTTGTTCTGAGATCCATACATTCCGTACCGCGCAGTAAACACTCCGTCTCGGTTATAAAAACCAGTCAGTTAATGCTGTATAGGGAAATAATCGCTGTTCGTTCTGAGATCCATACATTCCGTACCGCGCAGTAAACACACTCCGTCTCGGTTATAAAAATCGGTCAGTTAATGCTGTATAGGGAAATAATCGCTGTTTGTTCTGAGACCCATACAGCCCGTACCGCGCAGTAAACACTCCGTCTCGGTTATAAAAAGCAGCCAGTTAATGCTGTATAGGGAAATAATCGCTGTTTGTTCTGAGATCCACACAAAACACATAAATACACTGTGTGGGCAGAACGTAGAATTTATGAATGTTAAACCTGGCGGTACGTATAGTAACCACTGGGCTTTAAAGGGTCAAAACAAAGTGCTCTGCTGTCCACTGCGGCCTATCAATATTCCAGCAAGGCTTAGTCTCTGTATGTGATGACGTACTGTCACGCTGTATGCAGTCTGTACGGGCACAGTGTCATCAAGTTTTGAATAAGTGAACAAGCACGTACGCAGAACTTCCCTTCCGTCTTTAATTTATTCTCTCTAGATTTTTTGAAGCGTCCTATTTAACGACGTTGTCAGTTGCTAAGACTATACAGCGTCGGTGGCAGGCAGATGAATGAGTGTGGAGCATTGGCGGAACGACACTGACAGGGGAAAGCCGAAGTGCCCGCAGTACAACTCGTTCCAGTGCCACTTTCTCAACAGCAGATCTCCCACAGACTGCCCTGGGATCGGACCCCGGGCCGCTGCCTGGGAGTACCGGCCTGAGAATTGGCACGACCCCTCTTCTGGTAATTCGTATCACACAACTGATTAAAACGACCGCATATCTAATAGCTGCGTTCTGTTCTGTTTTCCAGGACGGAGTCCCGCGTTATGCAGTAGTCACCTGTCTTCAGGCACGTACCAATCAGGTTTCCGTTCTCAAGGAAGTGTTCACTCCACAACACGAGGGTAAGTGCTACCTTAAATTACACTAAGCCTCACCTCAATTACAACAGTTTCGTAACGTAATTAAAATTACAGCTAATTGTTCGAATTTACTTTTGACACGCAGAGTGAGAATGCGTGTGAAGGCACGGCATGTTATTCTTGTGACAAGAAGCAATTTCATTTTATCATTTACAAGCAACAAAGATTGATGTCAACACACCATGCACACAAACACCTGCAAACAAAATATAGAATTGCCATGTGCTAACGGTCAGACACTAAGTGAAAGCACTTTTATATCCAATGTCCTCGATTTCCGAAACAGTTTTGCCTTTTGGAAGGTTCCCAGGGTTCGCCCGTTTGTCCTCGTACGAGTACCGTGTAGATGAAGGAGTGCACACAGCACTGGTGCACTAGGGCACACAGCACTTGTGCACCAGGGCACACAGCACTGGTGCACCACGGCAGACAGCTTGAGGTACAAGCACTTCTTGTTATTAAAACACCTGTTCGGTGCTTCTGCTATTACAACCAGTCTTAAGACTAACGACTGATTTTTTCCTGACCTTCAATGCTACGTTTAGTCTTAACCTAAGAGTTCACCCAGTGGCGTTTCTTAGTTTTTGGCATTTGTAGTCAGACACGTGTTCCTTGTGTTTCACTGGCACAACTCTGCTTTTTTCACTGACACTTTACACTAGCTCGGAGGGTTTTACCCTCTCACGCCATCCCACTGTATCACTGCTGTCCTGGAGTTGTAAAGCCTCGACGCTGGTGTGTTGGTGGAGCCTATCCTCATGTTTCCGTGCGTACCTTTTTATTTCTTTGTCCACAGTGTTTGTTTCCATACCCCTGTGGAGATCACAATTCCTCACGTACCAAGGTGCATCGACGATGTTCCTCAGTACTTTGTTTTGAACGCGTTGTACAGTTTTACCATTACCCTGCTGGGTGCATCCCTACAGCTGCACACCGTACGTGCATCCCTACAGCTGCACACCGTACGTGCATCCCTACAGCTGCACACCGTACGTGCATCCCTACAGCTGCACACCGTACGTGCATCCATACAGCTGCACACCGTACGTGCATCCATACAGCTGCACACCGTAAGTGCATCCCCACAGCTGCACACCGTACGTGCGTCCCCACAGCTGCACACCGTACGTGCGTCCCCACAGCTGCACACCGCACGTGCATCCCTACAGCTGCACACCGCACGTGCATCCCTACAGCTGTACACCGTACGTGCAGATTGGTTTTAGGATCTGCCGGTAGCGCGTAAGTTTGCTGTGTAGCGACAGTGTGGACCGTTGAGACACGAGCACTGCCCTCATTGTTCAGCCACTGCGCATCGCCAAATCATTTTATTCAGCGTCGTGTGACGGGTTTTGTTGTGACACAAATAGGCATTAGTCACAAAACAACAGATTAATGTTGGCAGTGACGTTATTCCAAATTACGCAACATTATTTACCTACTCTGTATCAACTAATGAATATAATCATATCGGCGTCTACAGTCTGACGGCAGCTATTTTTGTTCTGTGCCATTTACTTCTCTTGGTTCGATAACGGTTTACGGTAAACTTTTGATAAGAAAACCTGCACGCTGTGCACTGTAATATTAACTTGGCATTAACCTGTGAAGTAAAGAAACCTCACGACACTCTTTTTAGAATTCGACTTCACACCTGTATCACCTTCGTTAAGTAAAACAGGCGAAGTCCGGCAACATTATTAAAACGTACCTCGTTATGATATGAAAACTGTAGCCGAACAGGTTAGCCTTGGGCTAACGACTGAGCCTTGTGTGTAGGAAGGGCTAGCTCTCAGTATTGGCAGGCACACTGACTGTCCTCAAGTACGCTATTTTGTGGTTTTTCTCAGTCCCACAGCCAAATGACAGAACAGTCCTTAGACAGGCTACTACTGCCCCCTCCCCACCCTTTCAAATCCATCTTTCACCAGTCACCCTGTCACTGACGGTATACAGTCTGGGGCACTGGCAGCACCTTAAGGTGAATCATAAAAACTGCAAACACTGCGTCACGCCATGGCTCAGGCGGTCAGTGGACGGCTTTTCACTGCAAAAGTCCGGGTTCGATCCCGCGTTCAGTCCATGCGGAATTCGCGATGGACAAAGTGCCACTGGGACTGGTTTCTCACCCAGTGTGTCAGTTATCACATGTCAGTGTCATTCCACTAATGCTCCATACTCATTCATTCATCTACCACCGACGCTGTATAATGTTTTTCTCCCAGGACTTCATTTTCCCCTGTCAGTATCATTCCACCAATGCTCCATACTCATTCATTCATCTACCACCGACGCTGTATAATGTTTTTCTCCCAGTACTCCGGTTTCCCCTGTCAGTATCATTCCACCATTGCTCCATACTCATTCATTCATCTACCACCGACGCTGTATAATGTTTTTCTCCCAGTACTCCAGTTTCCCCTGTCAGTACCATTCCACCAATGCTCCATACTCATTCATTCATCTACCACCGACGCTGTATAATGTTTTTCTCCCAGTACTTCAGTTTCCCCTGTCAGTACCATTCCCCCAATGCTCCATACTCATTCATCCATCTACCACCGACGCTGTATAATGTTTTTCTCCCAGTACTTCAATTTCCCCTGTCAGTGTCATTCCACCAATGCTCCATACTCATTCATCCATCTACCACCGACGCTGTATAATGTTTTTCTCCCACTACTCCAGTTTCCCCTGTCAGTACCATTCCACCAATGCTCCATACCCATTCATTCACACATCACTGACGTTACACAGTTTTAGCAGTTGGCGACGTCATTAAATAACACACTTAAACCGCACAAAATTTTTCTCAAGGCACAAAAGGAAGAGCATCTTAATGTGACATCCCCTTCTGCCAAACACTCGTATACCAAGCAGCAACAAATGCCATCAAACGTAACGCATTTGGATCCAGAGAGGCCAAAAACAGCTGCACAACAATGCACTGATATTAATCAGTCTTGACTGATATTACTTGCATTGTTGTGCATTGCAGTTTCTTATGAAACCTTGTGCAGCCTGATGACGGCTTAATTAAAAGCCGAAACATGTAGCTGCTTTTAGGTTCTCTATATCAAGTAAATATTGTTTGGTTCTGTAGAGAAGGAAAAGTACAGTGTTCACGCCAGAACAGGTGTCTCACTCGGAAATGACATGCGCCTGGCACAGAGACATTTAGGCTACTTTCTACACTTAACATGATATTGTCACGTATTTGCATATCACGACTAAATGATATGCCAACTGTTATTTAAGTAACTTATCCATGCACTGCACAATGATTCGGCACTAATACAAACACATAAATAACAGTGCAAACGCAAATTCCTCTGTGCATTACAGAAAGACCAATCAGACAATGCTGAGAACTCAGCTCAAGCAGCGCGTCGACATTATCCACCTGTTTCCTCTTATAATCCTCTCAGCCACCTCAGTAACATTTGTGACTCTTGAGTTGGCGGCATCGGCAGAGAATTACTGCAACAGTATTTTATGAAATGACACTGACACTTGCCTGCCAACGCATCTGTTACGTACTAATGACACGTGCAATGGTCCAGCAGTTCCGGACTATTAACCCTTTAAAGACGAAGCGTATCTGTTTTATATAAGGACTCAGTGCGTACCGCGCTGTAAACACTCTCCACTTCGGTTATAAAAACCAATCTCTTAATGTTTTATAAGGCAAAAGTTGCTGTTTGTTCTGAGATCCGTACAAAACACATAAACGCAATGTGGGCACCACGTAGAATTTTTTAATGTTAAACCTGGTCGTATGTAAAGTTACCGCTAGGCTTTAAAACGTTAAAGGAAGCACTGCGGAGGAACTGGTGGTTGAATCAATAGCGCTATAAGACAAAAACAAAAACGCTGTGCTCGCTAACTTTCATACGCTGCAGACACAAATATAAGTGTTTCAATCGAACGCAACCAACAACGCATACATTGACGGATCACATAACATTTGTTACTTAACATCTACGTGTTTCGGCCAACTTAAGGGACACGTTACCTTTCACATCCCTTCCGTTTCAACTGTCACTGTAAAACTACAGAGTCTGCTCCTGTAAGCTCAAAAGCGATTAACCTTTTAAAGCCTAGCGGTAACTTTACATACCACCAGGTTTAACATTAAAAAATTCTACGTGGTGCCCACATTGCGTTTATGTGTTTTGTACGGATCTCAGAACAAACAGCAACTTTTGCCGTATAAAACATTAAGAGACTGGTTTTTATAACCGAAGTGGAGAGTGTTTACAGCGCGGTACGCACTGAGTCCTTATATAAAACAGATACGCTTCGTCTTTAAAGGGTTAAATTCCATGGAGGAGGGACTTTCAGAGGCTGATTGCTGCTCTGTTACTTTATCTCCCCACTTTTTATGGAACCGGAAGTTTAATATCGTGCTAACATAACAACAGCCCTCCAGTGATGCTGTCCACTTCCCTTGGCCCCCCCCCCCCGCGTTTATTTAACGCACACTCAAGCATTAAGGCCTAAGTTTTTCAAGTGGTCTCTTACATGCAGGGTTTGGATAAATACAGTCGAACTCGGTTATAACGTCATGAAAAGGACAGAACATTTTGTGTCGTTATAAACGAGTGTTGTTATACCCGAGGAGTGTAAGGTTATGGTTAACAGGGAAGAATTAATTGGTACCACAGAATATCTTACGCTATAGGCGAGGTATCGCATAAACCGATGTCGTTATAACCGGGTTCCACTGTATTCTGTATTTCTTTAATACAGCGTCAAGAAACAACCGAATACACAGGCAAGCAGACTGGCTGAAATAAGCAAGCAAGGACTTCCTCTAACGAGAGAAATCGGGCCTGAGGCCGGAGTGGTTTGCCAAAAGTGTTTGAGGATGAGACAGTGCAAGAGTCACACTGTGCAAACCGGTCGCCTGTGACGGTCCTTATCCCACGGAACTCTTTGTTTACTTTCATAACGTTTTATGTCTCACTGAGCGATACAACTATCAAACACATGCTAAGCGCGAGCACAAACAAACCTCTGTTCTGTTTGCAGCATTACCACTTTGCGTCTGTCTGTACCCGCATGCTGCGGCGGTCAAAGGCCTGCTCAGAGCTTTCCTGCTGACGGTGCAGGCCTTCCGACGATTCGTGGGCTGTGGGCGGGCGTGACTGTGTGCCCCCCCTCACCCGCCAGTCCATACAGTACGTTGTGGATTGGCGGGTGAGGCGAGCACACGCTTAGCTACAGCCGCCCACAGCTCACGAATCGCTGGAAGACCTATACACGATCCTACGTGGCCCTCCTTACCTCGAGCAAAAGTAAACTGAGACTTTCGGACGATTTCGCCAACTTTCGTAATGGAAATGTCTAGTCGCAACATGTTTACTTTGAATTCGTTTATGGCTGCTACCGAGTTGCAAGGGTTTGGGTGTGACACCGTTATTATTTTGACATATATTTCTAGAGTTGGTCAGATAGGAATGCGCTGACAAAAGAATCATTACCTTGAAGCTTATCAGCCAAGGTCAATCAAAATGATAAACCAGCCCGCTATGCTCTTCTGCCTTTTGAGCTGTGTTAAGTGCCCGTGATCTAACAGCCTGCCACTTCATGTAACAACGCTGTCAATATGTCGGACGTGTGTCACGATGCGCACTGAATAATGCGTTGCAGAGGATGTGGCAGGACAGAACTACGTGCTCAGTCTATCCCGGAATTTGACTGGAAGGGCGGGGAAAATCACGTCAGGCCAACAGGCGTGAGGGAAATTCAAATAACTGGAGAGTTCCATATAAACGTCTTAACTGTCATTCTATACATGCCCTATTGAAGCAAGGGAATTCAAATTACATAAATCACGGCTATTTAAATGACATTTCAAACGGTCACTGTGGGAAGTTACAGAGATCTTCGGTGGGCCAGCTAGCGGACTGTATGTACGATGCGTCCATTGTAATGTATATACAGTTATACCGATATTAATTCTTTAAAAATAGTACAAACGCAAAAACGAAATGGAGAATTCTGACGGGTCGAAACATGTTTTAGAAACAAAACAAAACAAAAAAAAGCAACAAAATACAATTCACATAGGCCACTCTTACAGTAATACGGCGGAATTCGTAAGTGTGCTTTTAGTTGCAAGTTTTTATTTAATCACCCGACTCTAAAGTAACAAAATTAGAAAGTCGTACAGCAACACAGTTCGCCCACAGTATTTGTTGTGTTGTATCCGGAGTCAGTCGGCAGCATCTCGCAGGCTGGATGTGGCCCGCGGGCCGCTAGTTGAACAGGCCTAAAATAATGCCTTCCTGTCGCTGCCTGACATACCAAAGCACCACTCGACGCGCCATTAGCCCTTTAAAGATTAAAATGTCCTAAAGTGTATATAAAGACCCAGTCCGTACCGCGCAGTAAACACACTGCCTCTCGGCTATAAAAACCAGCCAGTTAATGCTGTGTAGGGAAATAATCACTCTTTGTTCTGAGATCCATATATTCCGTACCGCGCAGTAAACACACTGCGTGTCGGTTATAAAAACCAGTCAGTTAATGCTGTATAGGGAAATAATCGCTGTTTGTTCTGAGAGCCATACATTCCGTACCGCGCAGTAAACACACTGCGTGTCGGTTATAAAAACCAACCAGTTAATGCTGTATAGGGAAATAATCGCTGTTTGTTCTGAGATCCATACATTCCGTACCGCGCAGTAAACACACTCCATCTCGGTTATAAAAACCAGCCACTTAATGCTGTATAGGGAAATAATCGCTGTTTGTTCTGAGATCCATACATTCCGTACCGCGCAGTAAACACACTCCGTCTCGGTTATAAAAACCAGTCAGTTAATGCTGTATAGGGAAATAATCGCTGTTTGTTCTGAGATCCATACATTCCGTACCGCGCAGTAAACACACTGCGTGTCGGTTATAAAAACCAACCAGTTAATGCTGTATAGGGAAATAATCGCTGTTTGTTCTGAGAGCCATACATTCCGTACCGCGCAGTAAACACACTCCGTCTCGGTTATAAAAACCAGTCAGTTAATGCTGTATAGGGAAATAATCGCTGTTTGTTCTGAGTTCCATACATTCCGTACCGCGCAGTAAACACACTGCGTGTCGGTTATAAAAACCAACCAGTTAATGCTGTATAGGGAAATAATCGCTGTTTGTTCTGAGATCCATACATTCCGTACCGCGCAGTAAACACACTCCGTCTCGGTTATAAAAACCAGTCAGTTAATGCTGTATAGAGAAATAATCGCTGTTTGTTCTGAGAGCCATACATTCCGTACCGCGCAGTAAACACACTGCGTGTCGGTTATAAAAACCAACCAGTTAATGCTGTATAGGGAAATAATCGCTGTTTGTTCGGAGAGCCATACATTCCGTACCGCGCAGTAAACACACTGCGTCTCGGTTATAAAAACCAGTCAGTTAATGCTGTATAGGGAAATAATCGCTGTTTGTTCTGAGATCCATACAGTCCGTACCGCGCAGTAAACACACTGTGTCTCGGCTATAAAAACCAGTCAGTTAATGCTGTATAGGGAAATAATCGCTGTTTGTTCTGAGATCCATACAGTCCGTACCGCGCAGTAAACACACTGTGTCTCGGCTATAAAAACCAGTCAGTTAATGCTGTATAGGGAAATAATCGCTGTTTGTTCTGAGATCCATACAGTCCGTACCGCGCAGTAAACACACTGTGTCTCGGCTATAAAAACCAGTCAGTTAATGCTGTATAGGGAAATAATCGCTGTTTGTTCTGAGATCCACACAAAACACATAAACACACTGTGTGGGCAGAACGTAGAATTTGTGAATGTTAAACATGGCGGTACGTAAAGTAACCACTGGGCTTTGCAAGGCAAATAAAGGAAAGATAAAGCAGTCAAAAGTGATCACCTGTCATATTAGATTCTGAGTTACTGCCACTAAGTACAGCAGTACATACGCAATTAACAAACCAATATCTGACAACTGCTGTCGAAACGTCAGTACGTTATTCTACTTCATTATGATTGGTTTTTATAAGCGAGACGGATTGTGTTCACTGCGCGGTACGAGCTGAATCTATAATTGAGGCTAATCTTAGAGCGAACGCTCCATACTCATTGCATCTACATGTTGCACTTACCAGAACGACAAACGGGCGAAGCGTGGGAACCTCTAAAACGCAATCGGACAGGATTGCACAGATAAGTGCTTTCACTTGGATGTTTAAAGGGTCAACATCCTGCTGTCCCGTACCTGCAGCCTCTGAACAAGCCTGCACACCAGCACACCGGTCACACGGGTGTCGCTCCTAAGGACGCACAACATCCGATAACCCTCTCATTTTAGCACCTCGTTAATGACGTCAGAGAGACAAGCGTTCGTTTTAAGGTTTGGTTCAAGACTTCTAAAAAAAAAGAGAGACTTTAAACATCTTCTGGAATCGTACGCAGAAATATGCACGCAATGCGCCGCTGTTGCATGTAAGTACCGGCCATTTACACGTAGGTATACCGCCGTTGTGACCTTTAACGTAACGCATGGCAACTTCACATAGCAGCAGGTTCTATGACCTCGCAATCAAAACTGAAAGGCAAAGAGATTCAACCAAAAAAAGAGTGCCCAGTGCTTCCTTCTCACAATTCGAACACTGCGTGACATACACAGCCTTCAGACGCACCTGTACGTACGCCACAGCGGATGATCCGGTGCACCGGTATTCTGCTCGACACTTCAGTAACACACCGACGTTATACAGCACCAGACACACCGACAGTTCAATCACTTATTTACAAGAACATTTTCAAGATACAGTTGAACCCGGTTACAACGACATCGGTTTATGCGAAACCTCGTCTATAACGTCAGATATTCTGTGGTACCAATCATTTCCTCACTGTTAACCATAACGTTACACTAGTCGGTTATAAAAACACTCGTTTATAACGATACAAAATATTCAGTCCCTTTCATGACGTTATAACCGAGTTAGACTGTGTTTCGGTCCCTAACAAGTCATCTTCAGGGACACGATTACAGTACCGGAGTCGTGCAGGCTTTAATATTTGTGACGCACATATATTAACATTTCAATACTGTAATTATACTTTTCCCTGAAGATGGACTACACAGATGAAGATACTGTGAAAATGTTTTTGTTTATAAAGACCTGGAGGACTGGCTGTGGGTCCCACCCAGCCCCCGTATTCAGTGGGTAATGGGGTCTCTTTTGCCGTGGCTAGAGCTGTCAAGGCGTGACGCTAACCACTCATCTTTATTTTATGCCGAGGTTAAGAATGGGTGGAGTTATACTTCCACTCCCCCGTATGCCATCAGGGAGTGTGCAGGGGCAGTCTTTACCTTACGGGGGTCTTCATGTAAAGCGTCTGATTTTTTTCTGTGAAATTTTATCCAAAATCGAAACGTGTCGGCAAATTTCAGTACAAGTCCCACACACAGTCGAACTCGGTTATAACGTCACGAAAGGGACTGAATATTTTTTGTCGTTATAAACGAGTGTTGTTATAACCGACGAGTATAATGTTATGGTTAACACAGAAGAGTTAATTGGTACGACAGAAAATCTGACGCTATAGGCGAGGTGTCGTATACACCGATGTCGTTAAAACCGGGTTCGACTGTAAGACAAATGCCAAGATAACCCGCCCGCCACGCGGTGTCGCCCGTTCTACACAATGACGGACGGACAGAGAAACATGAACCTAACAGTCGCTTTCCGCAATTGTTTATGCGTCTTGCTTGATTTGACCACCGTGTAGGTATTTACTGAAGTATGGAAATCATGCCATCTGTCGTTATCCGAAAGTAGTTTTCGCCAGTCCCGTTTTTGCCCCCCCCCCCCCCCCCCCATTTCTTCAAGACCACACATTCTTGTATGGACACCAAGTACAGGCCTGAACACGTTTGAGGCATAACGCGAAGGGACATTCCGTGTCATGCACGCGGAGTCCATTTACTGACTGTGACAAGTGGAACGAACATACGAACGGGTCACTCCTCACTAAGCTGATTAGCCGAAAGCATATGAACGTGTAGTGATATAGATTTTACCACCGATTCACTGTATTAACACGTACACTGCTACTGATGTTTCAGTGATAAAGAGTCACCTTACTCTTTAATTGCTTTACTTAAACTATCTGTTTCTTGTGATGAAATACCGTAAAGACAGTTTTTGTAACAACTTATTTCGCATGTTGCTTGTGCGGTATGGTGGTAGGGTGCGCCGCGATGCCAGTTTGATTGGAGTGCTTGACTAAACCATTTATCTAGATCGTTTTAAGATCGATGTTCCATCCCTGCTTCCAGCAGAAGCAACGTCGTTACTCACACGTCGTCACAGCCCTGCTCCTTGCCGTCACAAGCATACACAAGGCCCACTGCATGTCGCCCTGACGTCATCAACCCAGATTAGTTCCAAGGTTCCAATCAGTGCAAGAAGTGTTGGTTTTATGTTCCCGTTGCCACGCTGTTCATTCGTCTTCGAATTTAATTACAAACACGCATTCCTGACTCAGAAGAAAGATCACAGATGTAAGAGATGTAATGTGGACAGCTCCACACTCAGCCGTGCTCGCTATAAATTATCCCGTGACTGCAATAGCCCCGCCTTACCTTACGGTATGCCGGTTCGTTCCCAGAACAGCATTAACCAACTGTCCCTCTAATAGCTACAAATTATGTTTTCTAGGAGGTACGGACTCAATCCTTACGCACAATTTACATGAAAGTCTCTCTTAAGAGCTGTGCTGGGGCTCAGGTTAGTCGCCGGTCTCTCACCACGGAGGGCCGGGTTCGATCCCAGGCCAGTCCATGTGGGATTTGTGGCAGACAACGTGGCACTGCGACAGAGTCCCTCCCAGTACTTCCGTTTTCCCCTCCAAGTATCATTCCGCCAATGCTCCACACTCGTTCATCTTCACACTACTCGCATCGGAAGGACAAGCGGGCGAAGCGTTGGAACTTCAAAAGAAATCATTTTTAGGATATCGGGGAACATTGGACACAAAAATACTTGAACCCTTTGAAGACTATAGCTAGTTCGTACTTCAAAGATAAAGCAGTTTGCTTCCGTTAGAATGATGTGTAGAGAAACAATGACTGTGTATTGCAACAATACTGCGGAACACATAAATACAACTTGTGGGTAAAATGCAGAGTTCGTAGTGTTGAATTTGGTGCTACGTATAGTAATCATTGGTCTCTACAGGGTTAACACAGTCTCGTTAGTCCTGACACGTTTAGTATTATACGAAACCATAATAAAACTTAAACATTTCCACAGCCAGCGGCTCTGGTTGACACATATGAAAGAGTAGAGTGTACTGAAACTGTGATACGTTGGGTCTTTATCACTCAGCGATGTTTGGTAACACATGCGACTTTGACAAAGTGTGTCGAAATTTGTGTGACGCCATCATACTTCCATTCAAAATATATGCACAAACAGTCTGGAAAGCATAGTTATGAATATATACCCGAATATGTCCATAAGAAATGTGGTCATGATCAAAATAAAAATTACTCCTCCGGGCCGGATTTGAACCAGCGACCTATGGATTACCGCATATTAAACCCACTACAGTCCACCGCTCTACCAACTGAGCTACCAGAGGAGATTGCGTATTATATTTCGTGCGACCTTATATAAGCTTTGAACATGCTTCTTTTCTAAACTTTATTACATAATGAATGTTAATATTTCCTATAAATTCAGTTCCGCCTTTCGTATCATACATTAGTCACGTACGATTTCTAGTTTGTCTTGTTTCCGGCTCAGTCTTTCTAGAACACTAAAACACATTCATGTGAGACAGCACCTACCAAAATAGCAAGTTACAGCAATAAATTACATGCAAAGGAATTAGAAAATACACTGTCACCTC
>BLKM01000567.1:28825-165083 GCA_013340265.1 Coptotermes formosanus | reverse complement strand
TTCCCCTGTCAGTATCATTCCACCAATGCTCCATACTCATTCATTATCTACCACCGACGCTGTATAATGTTTTTCTCCCAGTACTTCAGTTTCCCCTGTCAGTATCATTCCACCAATGCTCCATACTCATTCATTATCTACCACCGACGCTGTATAATGTTTTTCTCCCAGTACTTCGGTTTCCCCTGTCAGTATCATTCCACCAATGTTCCATACTCACTCGTCTGTCACGGACGCTATATAATCAGAGCAGGTGCCAATGTCGGTAAATAGCACAAATGAGACATGTGTTAGTGAGTTTTACTTCCTGGACAGTGCGGGTTGCCAATCTGTCCACGTGCTTTTATTTCAGAAAACCAAACGCAAGGTGTGTGGTGAATCTTTATACCATTTTTGCACTTTTGCTGTGATGGCTGAGTTGCAGGAAGCATTGAAGCAAGGGCACGAAGTATAGTTGTTTGCTTTGTATTTTACATTCCGGTACATTCAATAAAAATTGTTGCCTTATACAGAGCTATTGACATTTACTGGGGGAGCTGGTTTAGAAGTGAGTCAGTAGGATCCCTTGACATCTCACGCCTTCATTTGGCAGGCACAGTAAGGAAATTGCAGACCCATGGTCATGTAGAACAACGGATGAGATTATTATGGTATAGCAATGTAACCCTTCGAAGTTTACGTTTAAGGTTTTCTATCCAGTGTTTCACGATTTCTGAAAAAAAAATCACTTTTTTTTTCTAAGGTTCCAAGGCTTCGCCTGCATGCCCTTCTGGTAAGAGAATATGAGTGTGGAACGTTGGTAGGATGATAGTGACGGAGGCAAACCGAAGAACCGGGAGAAAAACATTATACAGCGTCGGTGGTAGATGAATGAATGAGTATGGAGCATTGGTGGAATGATACTGACAGGGGAAACTGAAGTACTGGGAGAAGAACATTATACAGCGTCAGTGGTAGATGAATGAATGAGTATGGAGCAATGCTGGAATGATACTGACAGGGGAAACTGGAGTACTGGGAGAAAAACATTATACAGCGTCGGTGGTAGATGGATGAATGAGTATGGAGCATTTTTGGAATGATACTGACAGGGCAAACTGTAGTACCGGGAGAAAAACATTATACAGCGTCGGTGGTAGATGAATGAATGAGTATGGAGCATTGGTTGAATGATACTGACAGGGGAAACTGAAGTACTGGGAGAAGAACATTATACAGCGTCAGTGGTAGATGAATGAATGAGTATGGAGCATTGGTGGAATGATACTGACAGGGGAAACTGGAGTACTGGGAGAAAAACATTATACAGCGTCAGTGGTAGATGGATGAATGAGCATGGAGCATTGGTGGAATGATACTGACAGTGGAAACTGGAGTACTGGGAGAGAAACTTTATACCGCGTCGGTGGTAGATGATTTAATGAGTATGGAGCATTGGTGAAATGATACTGATAGGGGACAACTGAATTCCTCTGAGAAGAACCTCTCCCGCGGCCACTCTGTCCACCACAAATCCCACATTCGCTGATATTGGATCGAACACAGTCTGTCCTGTGCCAGGCCCACAGCTAAGTGCCTGAGCCACAATTGTGTGCAGAACCGGTGCAGTGCCGCCGGTATGACAGTGCTTATGGAACCTGGGACCCAAGTAAGCTATCCAGAGGTAGCATGCGTCTTTTTGCGGGAATGAAACAAGGAACACTGGAATTAAATTTAAGTGTGACAGCAGTGCTGATGTCATTAGTTGCGTTCTGGTGCACTCGGTCTGTCAGAATCAGTACATATGTGCTCACGTAATGGGCTTTAAATTAATGCTAGGCATTCTTTTCATTTTCATTTAGACACAAAACCAACATCAGCATCCTGATTTCTAACATTTTTTTGTCTTAGATATTATCTGCCATTAGTACACACAGTTTTTGTAAGAAAAAACTTAGAATTCCACACCACAATGGCAGTCTATAGGGTAATTATGCTATTTCCTCTGCTGTATGCCGAAAGAATTCACATTTTGGATGAAGCTGCAACATCCACATCAGCACAATAACTGGAGTATAACAGGAAGCCGCAACCGTCCTACTTGCTTCGGAATTGTTCTGTACGCGTTACCATGTCTGTATGCATCTGTGGATGCCCACCCAGCGCCTTATTAAATGGGTATTGGAGTCCTTTCCCAGGGTTAACCCTTTAAAGACGGAACGTATCTGTTTTATTTAAGGACTCAGTGCTTACCGCGCAATAAACACTCTACAATTCGGTTATATAAAACAATTTGTTAAAGTTGTATAAGGCAAGAGTTGCTGTTTGTTCTGAGATCCGTACAAAACACACAAACGCAATGTGGGCACCGCGTAGAATTTTTGAATGTTAAAGCGGGTAGTACATAAAGTTACCGCTAGGTTTTAAAAGTTTAAAGCAGCTGGGGCATGCAAGTGGTCACTGCCATCTAGTGTTGAAATTAAGAATGACTGGGGCTACACCACCACTCCCCCCAGGATGCCTTCACGGAGAGGACAGGGACAATTTTACTTCTTGTTCTTAGAAATAAGGGCAGTTTTTTCTTTCCGCCATATAATTGCTGTGTTATATCCGGCTGTTGGATACATTTCGTGAGACAAACCAGCCATGTCCCACTGTCCGCATGTTCACATGGACAGTCTGAACGTAGCCGAATCTAGCAGAACTACCAATGGCGACTGTAAAAGGGTGACTCCTGGGTAGTGGGTAGCGCGGTTACCGCGGCGCTAAACTTCTTGTTACTTACTTCGGTTTCTTTGGCACAGACTGTACAGCGTCAAATGTAAGAATGTGTGAGTGCGTAGTAAGGAATGTGAAAGAAGTGGTCGTGGCCTGACCTGTAGTCGGGTATTCTGCCGGCGTTTGCCTGGAGACACTGAGGAAAACCACGAATAAAACACACACACGCACAGATATACAGAGGCAATGTTAATACACGTATATGTATCTATGTGTGTACGTTTCTTGGTATTTGTAACGGAGTGTACCGCCAACCACCATATTCTCATTCGAACTATTTTTCTGCCCTCGCCTTCGTGTTTTCTGTGCGTAAATCTTAACGTCTCTAGCCACTTCCCAGCCACACGTTGGGCCGCCCAAATATCCACGCGGTGCTCCACAGCTCTTTCGTCCCTCGTTTCCTTGTTCTTACAGCAACTAAAGCGTTAATTTCTTCTATACGATTGCCGCCATATTGTTGAGCTATAGCATGTTCGATGCTCAAATGTTTCTTCAGCCTCATCCGAAAGTCACAGAGAAAACAGTTCGCTTCTGTTAGAACTAGACGGGAAATGTGCGCATAACGTAACATTCAGGCTGGTTCGTGTCTTCGCATCCTTGTCTCTTGTCAGAGGGTCGTGACATTTCATACACTGCAGTCACACTTTCTGCTGTCAGTCACAGTGTGTGTGTGTGTGTGTGTGTGTGTGGTGCAGTATTGTTACTGTTGTTAGCGCTTGTTGCTAGACTGCTTTGCACAACTTAAATATATGCCTACATTAATTTTTTAAAATTTATCTGCCAAACATAACCTCACATTTCGCCCCTTTGAAATACTTTGCAGTTTCTGACTTTAAACAACTGTTCGTACGCAGTTTGTAGGCATGTCCGTAACCTAGCTAGGTACCATATTCCTAGACATCACTAGACAGACGTCTAATAATACGATTTGACGCTTCTGTTTCCCTTAAATATGCGTCATGTAAATTGCGTGACGGTAATGGGGCATTTTTTTATGTTATTCTTTTCCGGTCATACGATTAATATAGCAAAACAGACCCAACTTATGCACAGTCCCCGGGGCCAGTTCGCTGCGGCCGCTAAATGTTGAACGGTGGCGTCTAATGTTTGTGGGTTCTCACAACGCAACTTGCTTCTTGTCACCCCTCTGGCGTGGCTTCTAGATTTTTGGAAAATTTGGGTTCCCGCCCCCCAGCGACTAGGAGACCCTCACAATGGGCGGAGTTAACCCTCCCGTGACTCGGTGTGATCATAGTGGTTTCTGTACGCGAGTTAAACCGTCAGAACAAGGTGGTCTGTCTTGGCGGGTGTCCGCCTGGCACAGAGACGGCTGGCTAACATTTTCTGTAGCATCTCGCTCCCCTTTTCTTTACATTTCCCGCACGATGGAAAAGATGACATAACCCACTCTTGTTTAAAAGTGGTATAGGTACTGCACGTTGTGTACAAAAAAGCGCTGTAGTCATTTCCTGCGAAGTGACTCTGCCCATGTGGAGTGGACATGGAAGCAAAACTATCGGCCATAGACATCAGACTGAACTGGACAAAGTCATTCAGATTGCCGCACTGCTGTTTTGCGTGGACGCTGTGTGTGTTTGCATTTAAGTTGTTAGGCCGCCTTCTGCATGCCGTGGTATTTTTAGAGGTGAAAGTGTGGCTTCATACCCCAACGTCGGCCATACATAAGGACCTGCTGTCAGGCGTTGAGGAATTGGCTCTGAGGTACGTTCAACAGTGATGTTTAACAGTGCAGTCAGAAATGCAGACAAGTGCGTCTGCTAACACCTCGCTTCTTGCAGTGCTCAGCCCACTGTGTCTATCCGACAGTGCCCACTCACCGGCAGTATTTACTCACGTCTCTGACCTTACCAATATTTACAACAGTGCTTCCCTCTTACCGTCTTCTTGCCGAGTCATTCTCCTACTTTGATTTTCCCATTTTGTCTAATCTTTTGCTAAATTTTACGTACTTCCGTCAGTTCCAAAGCCGTACAAGAGGTTACACACTTGTCGCAAAGTACCTGTCCAGTGTATTTAAATAAACTGTTATTCCTACATTTTTAAGTTCCACACAGAAAGCGGCGGTTAACATTTAGCGAGTGGAACCTGCAACTTCGTCTGCATAAGCCTGTTGTTCTAACCTGACGATGGACGCAGTACGCTCCTCCGAAGCATCTAACTGCGTACTGCAGACTGAGGTGTTCAAGAGTGGGGAGACGGAATTTTGTTGTTTTATATACGCTGGAATGTAAGGTGTAGCCAGCTACCATTCGCCCTCAGCACTCAGGCAGTAACCGTCTACCAATTTACACGACGTCATAGTCCGCAGATTGACCGACGATGATTTTAGACGCTATCGTGTATTGGGTGGGTGTGAATCATGATGCAAACCTCAGCTGCTGTAGCCAGCTCGAGTTAATGGAAGAGACAACGGCCATCCCCCAGTTCTTGTTGCGTGAACTGCAAACACTGTACACCTGGTGTGAACTGCGACTCAAGCTGCGTGAAGTAAGACGCGGCAAGAACTTTAGCTGCCTCCGCCAGTAAGTGCTTACGTGCGCGCCTCCGGAGGGCGTTCTGTCACACTTCGTAACGCTTGCAGTTAAGTAAGCCCTCAAGCATTCGCTAGCTGAACTGGAATCCCAGAAAACAAAATATTATTTCAAATAGTTCCTTATACTTGCGCCGTTAAGGCGTGGGTCTGCGGCCCCTCGCTTGCTGGGAGTGCGGTTCCGAATCGCAGCGGGTGCGTGCATGTCTGTCTCTTATGAGTGTTGTATGTTGTCAAGTACAGGTATCTGCGTCGGGCTGATCACTCGTCCAGAGGAGTTCTACCGACTGTGGTGTGTCCGTGTGTGATCGTGAAGCCTTGATAGTGAGGGAGCCCTGACCCTGCGCCATGGGGAGGGGCGGGGGGAATTTTTATACTCGTAAAGCAGCAAATGCAATCTAAACATAAGGCCTCGAAGACTAATATTAACCTGTGTTGTATTTAAAACTTCAGTCCGTACCTCGCAGTAAACACGCTCCGTCTCGGCTATAAAAACCAGCCAGTTAATGCTGTATAGGGAAATAATCGCTGTTTGTTCTGAGATCCATACATTCCGTACCTCGCAGTAAACACACTCCGTCTCGGCTATAAAAACCAGCCAGTTAATGCTGTATAGGGAAATAATCGCTGTTTGTTCTGAGATCCATACATTCCGTACCGCGCAGTAAACACACTCCGTCTCGGCTATAAAAACCAGTCAGTTAATGCTGTGTAGGGATATAATCGCTGTTTGTTCTGAGATCCACACAAAACACATAAACACACTGTGTGGGCAGAACGTAGAATTGCTGAGTGTTACACCTGGCGGTACGTACAGTAACCACTGGGCTTTGAAGCGATAAATTATGGTGGAGCTTTTCCAGTTCATTTTCTTTCGTCCAGCCGGAACGCACGACGTTCTCCTGTCAAATGTCACATTTTCTTCTATGCGCTGTGTAACCTTCAACATAAAAAGCAGATCAATCTCTGTAAATGAGATACTGTGTGTTTTCTAAGGTAAGGGTTAACTTTTAAAGCGCAAATTTTCAGTCTTCCACCGCAGTCTTTGCTCTTCTGTGATACTGTTCGGCTTAGCTCGGTGGTTGTTTACCGATGATTGGAGACGAAATGTCGGTCCCATTTTGAAAGGCCATACATTCAAAAGATGGGGTTCATGTTTTCCCAAAATATCTGTAACCACCTGCCAAACTGCCCCCCGCAACGTAATGCAAAAACGAAGGCCATAGCTTTTAAGGAATGGTTTAGAAGTGCCTTGCCCTATAGAAATCTATTTCTGAACTCTTCTTGTACCCCGGCCCCCTTAAAAATTCTCACTAATTCTGTGGACCCCCTCCTCAAAATTATATGAACTCGCGACTCCTAAGGCACAACTGACCTTACAAACAAGAAATATATGAGTATTTAAACTTAACACCCCTTATAAGTTAATAAGGTTATAAGCGAAATACAGAAACAAGAAGTGCTTAGCACTAATGGCAATGATAAAAGGATTAGGAACCCCTAAAGAAAGGAAGTTTACATTTAGCTGAACAGGATTAATTGAAATCGCGGTCCACTGGTTGAGTAACACTGCTGTGTAGAATTAAGGGGTCCCCGTTATTTGGCACGTCCACTGCACCATATCGCAGCGCACCAGCATGTAGGATTGGCAAGCATTCCGCACCGGTGAAAAACACATACAGGCACTGGACTGTACATGTCAGGACTAAACTGCTTGGCAATAAACAGTGAAAATGTGCTGCGACGGAGGATGGCAGAGGGGCCGCTTTATTTGGAGATGCGGTGGGCTCTACAAAGAAGGAAATCTCCTGCATAAATCCGTGAACGGAGTTTCCCACACAAAGGGTGAAGATTTTGTATAATGTGAAACGAAGCAGTTGTCGAAAAGCAGGGAGGGGATGGACAGAAGCAACTGCAGTATATGACGGCCTGGTACTTACTGGTAATTGACCTCCTGTCTGTCCGATGTGGTGCCAACCTGCACATTCCCAAAAATATTAGATAAACAGTTACTGAAATTTAACAAATTTGTATGCACAGTGTCCCTTTTACAGTGTCCCTGAGAGCGGTAGATTAGTCGCCTAGGAAGCCTGAATCCGCCGGGAAATTAGAACACTTCGAGACTGTGACGAAATAAGTTGAACAGCGGGGGCAAATTGGACTTTACACTCCCAGCGGAGACGTTTTCCCTATGCGAGGAAATTCCGTGACAGCTGTTGTGCGCGTACATACATAATACATACATACACACACACATACATACGTACATACATACATACACACATATGTACACACACACACACATACATACATACATACATACATACATATACACATACATACACACATGTACATACATACATACGTACATACATACACATATGTACATACATACATACATACATGCATACATACACACATATGTACATACATACACACATACCTACGTACATACATACATACATACATACATACATATACACATACATACACACATATGTACATACATACATACATACATACATACATACATACATACATACATATATTCCATGGATCCATAATTTTATCACAAGACAACAGGATGTGGAATAAGTCATAAACATAAAAAACATACAACAATGTACATTGCAAAATACTTTAAACATTTTATATACAGTCCGAGAGGTCAATATTACAGTTTATCGGTGCACATAAGAAATTCATCTACAGAGTAAAGGCAGTGTGCATTTAAGTATCTTCTTAGTGCTGCTTTAAATCGTGCCTTTTCATTCTTAAGGTTTGTGACGCTGTATGGTAAATTGTGCAAAATTCTGATGCCACAACAGAAAGCACTTTTCTGGAAGCACGACAGGTTGGCAGTTGGTCTATGCAGACGGTGCTTATTCCTGTATTAATACTGCGTACTGATGGATTTGTTTGAAAATTTTCTTGATTACTGACGAAGTTCACTAATGAAAATATATATTGGCACGGAACAGGCAAAATCTCCAGTTTTTTAAAATAGACTTCTACATGGAGTTCTGGGATGTGCACCAACCGTAATTCTGATTATTTTCTTTTGTAATGTAAATATCTTGCTGCTGTTGGAAGAACTGCAGACACGATAAAGTAGACACACTGTACCATGTAATTACACCGAGGTCACGAAACTTAATATTACACATTATAGGTAAAAGAGGCCTGGGTAGCTTAGTCAGTATAGTGACTAGGGTAGGGGCTGGACGGTCAGCAGTTCAATTCCCTGTAGGTTAAAGAAGTTCTCTCTTTTCCAAAACTTCAACACCGACACCGGACACCACTCAACCTCCTACGCGACCGATACCGGGGTTTTTTCTCTCGGCCTCTTCGTGAATTTGAACAGTCACCTCCATCCAGTGCCAAAGTTACGAATGAGTGGAGCTTTACTCCTTCTCCCCCTATATACCTTCATGGTGTGTAGAGGGAGAACTGTACTTTTTTGTAGAGCAAAATATTAGTTTGACCTCGACATACAGTAAGCGCAATGTCATGAAAGAAAATCAGGGAGTGGTGGTGTAGCTCCACCCATTCTTAAGGTAGGTACTAGCTGGAAGCGAGTGGTCAGCGTAACGCCCAGGCGGCTATGTTTGCGAGGAAAGGGCTCCCGGCATATTTTAAATAGCAGAAAGTTTACGGCCGGCCCCTCTGGGCGTCAGTCCAAATGTAGGTAAAACCCTGTTAGCAAGAGAGCAATTGTTCGTCACAAAGAGCACAACAAACAAACAAACAAACAAACTAACTAACTAACTAACTAACTAACTCCGTGGAGCAGAGGCCTTCTTAAGAAGCTAACAGTTTCTCAGCTAATCAAGAAATTCCCCGCATTTTATGGAACCCGGAGGTTCATTACCGCATTCACAAGAGCCCGCCATCTGTCCCTATCCTGAGCCAGCTCAATCCAGTCCATACCTCATCCCACTTTTTGAAGATCCATTTTAATATTATCCTCCCATCTACGCCTGGGTCTCCCAATTGGTCGCCTTCCCTCAGGTCTCCCCACCAAAATCCTGTAGGCACCTCTCTTTCCCCCTTACATGCTACATGCCCCGCCCATCTCATTCCTCTCGATTTTATTACCCGAATATTTGGTGATGAGCACAGGTCATTAAGTTCCTCGTTATGTAGTCTTCTCCATTCCCCTGTCGCCTCGTCCCTCTTAGGCCCAAATATCCTCCTCAGCGCCCTATTCTCGAACACCCTCAGTCTTTGTTCCTCCCTCAGTGTGAGAGACCAAGTTTCGAACCCCTACAAAACAACGGGTAAAACTACAGTTCTGTATACCCTAATCTTCACAAAAGAGCACAACAGGAGCCAAATGGGGCATTATGTTTGCCACTAGACATATTAACCTCTTGCTAGCCACAACGTGGGCATCTGTTATTATCAGCTTTATTGCGAATAACGTGTGTGCATTTTATTTAAAATGAAGGACCATTCCGTAAAGCCGGCTATAATGGCAAAAAAAGAGCACTCTATTAAAATTGGCTTTAAAATGTAAATAATGCTTTCTAGGAATCTTCATTATACAAACTGCGAATGATCTGCGTGCACGTGGATCGCACACATTTACAAACAGCAGTAGCACGTGAGAGCAGCACTGTACACAGTGACTTCTGTGACACTCTCTAGGCCGTCCGTCTACATATAAAGTTGCCTGCATCCTAAAATATTACATCTTAATTTTAAATTATGTGACACCGTTGTGTTATTTATAATAGCATGGCGATAAAGTCCGTCCAAACACAACTGCGTTCATTTACTTACAGAACAACATGTTTCGACCTTTTAGGTGATCCTCAGGTTCACAGTTCTTGTTTGTGAAAACATATTGAGGAATAAATACACATTTTTAATATTTTTAAGATTTTTATCTATTCCTTAATATGTTTTGATAGATAAGAATTGTGAACCTGAAGATGACGTAAACGGTCGAAACATGTTGCTCAATAATAAATAAACGTAGTTTTGCTTGGGCGTGTTTTATCTTGCTTCTGTTTACATTTTCGTGTTTGCTTTATTTACGACGAAATTTGACATTAAAAAGGTGCGAATTTCATACCCAAATTTCATTTATGTTCTGCACGACGGGCCGATCATCTGTCCAGAGGAATCCTACCCAGTGTGTGTGTCACTGAGTCTGATCAGGCGCAACAATTACCCTCTACACTTGCAGTGAGTAGGTAGAAGTGGTCAGACTAAGAAAAGTAGAACTGCATTTATGTGCCTCGTATGATGATCACAAGAAGTAGCCCTTATTTCTCCAAATGAAATTAGCCGAGTGGTGTAGTAATGGAGGGTGAGCTCCCTAAGGGGAGGGAACTGAATTGTCTTATATATAATTGGGTAAGGTCCAAAGGCATGTGACGCTTGGAGTTCCATGTGCTGCCGCCAGATGGCAGGACAACTATGAGAACGCTGGAGTCCCACAGATCCCCACTAGATGTCAGAAGACGTAAATACAGAGAACTGTGTTTTCTACGCGGTAAGACCTGAGCCTATAATAAGATTCAGCTTTACGTGTTTTGTATGGATCTCGGAACAAACCGCGATTCTTTCCTCATACAGCATTAAATGATTGATTTTTAAAACCCTGTTGGGGCGTGTTTACTGCGCGGCATGGACTGAGCCTGCAATATAATTCAGCTTTATTTACGTGTTTTGTATGGATCTCGGAAAAAACCGCAATTGTTTCCCATACAGCAGAAACTGATTGATGTTTAAAATCCTATTGGGTGTGTTTTCTGCGCGGTATGAAATATGCCTGTAATATATAATTCAGCATAATCTCAGTCTTTAAACGGTTAATCACAAAGCTATAAAATAGCAGAGAAATATTCGTAAACAATGTTCTCTTTGGTGTAACTTATGATTTAAGGTCGTGCCATCGCTCAGGCGGTTAGCAGCCGGCCTCCCAGCGCGAAGGCCCTAGTGCGATTCCGGGTCAGTCCATGTGGGATTTGTGGTGGACAAAGTGTCGCTGGGATAGGTTTTCCCCGAATATTTCTGTCTTCCCCTGTCAGTTTCATTCCATCGGTGCTCCACTACCAAGAAAAGGGTAATAATAATAATAATAATAATAATAATAATAATAATAATAATAATAATAATAATAATAAGTTTGAAAGAGAAGCCTTAAGGTTGCGTTGCATCCGTAGCGTCCGCTGCGGGGTCCTCCACAAAAAAGTGAAATCATGGTATGGGATTTTATGGTGTGGCTCTTCCTTCAAGTGCTTCAACCTTTTGCCCTCTGCAAGCAGTAAGCCTATCTTATATACACTGTAGCACTGTCAGTCCCTGTCACACTCCCACACTGAAGTTTCATGGACCGCCACCAAATGGCAGGAAAAGACAAGACACAGCATTTAGTTTGACGGACGCGCGGATGGTATGTAACAGACACGACTAATTGGGGTTGCCACGTTAACTACGTAAAGGTTCGCTGGGCACTAATACGACAGTGTAATATACATACATACACATTGTTCGGGTTTTCACGATAACTGCGGGAACCACTAGGAAATTATAATACACAGGCGTATACATTCTTCAGGTTTCCACGGTAACTACGTGAATGGGTGTCCCTTTCCTGCCAACATCGCGAGGTTTCCGCGGTAATTACGGAAATGAGTGTGCCTTGCCTGCACGGATGGCTGGGTTTACGCAGTAACTGCGTACATGAAGTGTTCCTTGCCCCATGGGTCGCGAAGTTTGAAAAGTAACAAAGTAAATGGGTGTGCCTTGCCTGCCCGGATTGCGGGGGTTCCGCAGTAACTGCATACATGAACTGTGCCTTGCCCCATGGGTCGCGAAGTTTCAAGGGTAACTAAGTAAATGGTTTCTCCTTCCCTGCTCGGATCGTGGGGTTTCCACAGCAACGGCGTACATGAAGTGTGCCTTGCCCCCACGGGTTGCTGGAATTCCACGGTAAATATGTAAATGTGTGTTCCTAGCCTGCCAGGGTCGCCGGGCACCAGCAAACTAGTTAAATAAAATTTCGGGCCGTTTCTTTAAAGACAGTAGTATATATCAGGTTGTTATTTACCGGTCTCTAAACGCGGAAGCCCGGATTACATTCTGGGCAAGTCGTGTGAGATTTATGGTGGCGAAAGTGGCATTAGGACAGGTTTTGCTTCGGATATATCGGTCTCCGCTGTCAGTATCATTCAGCCAGTGCCCCGTACCAACCTTTGTCTCTTACCAGAAGGACAAACTAAGAACGCTGAGAAAAAGGAACCGTCCATTGTGTATCTGGGAGTGCTGCACAGCAGTGCGCTCTCGCTTTCAGTCTTTAATAGGCTGATGGACTGAAATGACTGGGACCTGTGTTACAGTGCGTGACAACCCGCCATTTCAAAGCTTGCGTGAGTAAGAGGACAGGTTTGGTACGTTTAATTACCACTGCGTTAAAATCTGGCTGCCGACTGTCTGACAGACATAAGCGAGGATTGGAATTCCGAAGGACGCATTTACAATAAAGGCTGCATCTGCCCGCTGTTTCATATGGGTGTGAAACTTGGTCTGTCACACTGAGGGACGAAAGTAGGCTGAGGGTGTTCGACATTACGGTGCTGAGGAAGATACGTGGACCTAAGGAGGACGAGGAAACGGGAGTGCAGAAGACTACATAACATAATATAACACAACATAACGTAACATAACACAACATAACGTAACATAAAAACATAACATAACGTAACGTAACGTACCGTAAGAACGTAACATAACATAACGTAACATAACATAAAGTAACATAACGTAACGTAACGTAACGTAACATAACGTAACAACATAACAGTGTAACGTAACATAACGTAACATTACATGACATAACGTAACGTAACATAACATAACGTAACATAACATAACATTACATAACGTAGCGTAATGCAACTTAACGTAACGTAACATAACGTAAAATAACATAACGTAACGTAACATAAAGTAACATGACATCACATAACATAAGCTTTATGGTCTGTACACTTTACCAAATATTCGGGTGATAAAATCAAGAAGAATGAGATGGGCAGGCCATGTGGCATAAAAGGGGAACATGAGTGATGCATACAGGGTTTTTATGGGAAGACCTGTTGGAAACAGACCATTTTGAAGACCTAGGTGTGGATGGGAGATAATATTATTATGGATCTTCAAGAAATGAAATGAGGAGTCATGGACGGGTTGATCTGGCTCAGGAGAGAGACAGGTGGCGGCTGTTGTGAATGCGGTAATGAACCTTCGGGTTCCATAAAATGCGGCGTATTTCCTGAGTAGCTGAAATCGTGTTAATTCTCAGGAAGGACTCTCCACCATAGAGTTAGTTAGTTAGTTATATCGTTAGTTGTGTCTGGCAGATAGTATAACTCTTCCGAAAAAGGTAGATGACTCCTAAACACATTTTATTTTGCAACAGATAAATACGACGCTGCTTCAAGATTTCTCGCATATGACATCGCCAGTACTGCCTTCATATTCACGGTGAAGCAGTCCACTTCTCCGACTGCTTCACCCCTGGAGACGGAGGAAATACGATCCTTCGAAATGCCAGGAAGTAGTTGCCAGCGACACTGCGTCGACACCCAAAAGACGTTAATCTTCAGCTTCGCTGCGAGAACTCCAGTTCGCGAAGCGTAATGTTTAAACGAAAGATTTATAACATTTAGCTGCCGCCAGACACACTATAAGTCGCAGGCCACTCCTGGGTTCCAGGAAGCTGTATCACTTGAGCCATTATTAGTCCTGGAAATGGAGCAGACTCTGGAAATTGTGAAGCTCTTGTGTTTTTAAACTGACACCCTGTATACTGAGCGCCCTATCTCTCGCTGGTGATGCCCGACATTTACAGCTTATGTATCCTGACAGTAACTGCTGTTGGCGTTCGCAGCTGTAGGTCAGATCTGTTGGCTGTCGCAGCTGTAGGTCAGGTCTGTTGGCTGTCGCAGCTGTAGGTCAGATCTGTTGGCTGTCGCAGAAGTGCTACGCTTTTGTTTTTATGTTACGACGGATACAGTTTTCAAGATGTTTTGTTTTTGTGACCAGAGAGACATTGGGCGATGAGGCAGTTTGTGGAAATGAAGGTTCATTAATCAAAGTTCGCAGACGAATTTCCACTTTCGTTCCTGTATTGGGCCAGCAGATGTCAGGTCAGTTCTGACTTCAGCCTGTGGACGCGGTCAGCAGTTCGTGAGATATTATAGTGTTCCGTGTTTGAGTTGACCCAAACTGGTCACCTCATCAGCACACGCATGCGCGGAACTTTTGCCATCACGCATAATTAAAATGCCTAGGGCTTGAAGTCTGGTGATCTCGGGGGCCAAAATTGGCCCCCAGCTTTCCTGTCCACCAATTTGGAAGCGTCTTATTTGGAGCATGTTGACGTCACTGTGAATGTCGCACGTGGGAGCGAACTGGCAACCTTTTGGTGACTGTGATAGGACGGATTTTGTATATAGAGTTACAGTCCCTACCGCGCAGTAAACACACTCCGTCTCGGTTATAAAAACCAGTCACTTAATGCTGTACAGGGAAATAATCGCTGTTTGTTCTGAGATCCACACAAAACACATAAACACACTGTGTGGGCAGAACGTAGAATTGTTGAATGTTAAACATTCAGCCCGTCCCGCGCAGTAAACACACTCCGTCTCGGTTATAAAAACCAGTCAGTTAATGTTGTATAGGGAAATAATCGCTGTTTGTTCTGAGATCCATACATTCCGTACCGCGCAGTAAACACACTCCGTCTCGGCTATAAAAACCAGTCAGTTAATGTTGTATAGGGAAATAATCGCTGTTTGTTCTGAGATCCATACATTCCGTACCGCGCAGTAAACACACTCCGTCTTGGCTATAAAAACCAGTCAGTTAATGCTGTATAGGGAAATAATCGCTGTTTGTTCTGGGATCCACACAAAACACATAAAGACACTGTGTGGGCAGAACGTAGGATTTGTGAATGTTAAACGTGGCGGTACGTACAGTAACCACTGGGCTTTAAAGGGTTAGAATAGATCGTGGAAAAAGTGGGTATGGCAATGTTTGTTGGATTTATCTGGCTCAGCATAGGTATATAAACATTGTTGGTTTTGTGGGTCTTGTGAAGAGGAAATTGGAAATTTGGTTGCCACAAAAGTGTGGAATTTATTGCTAAACAATGGTGGGCCCCTGAAATGGGAATCCGTCGCATGACGTTGCTTGACTTAAGAGCCTGTGACCGTGTGCAGACTGCGTCAGCCAGGTAGTGTCTGTCTGTCTATCTGTCTGTCTGTCTGTCTGTCTGACTACGCCATTATGCAGGATGTAACTTGGAAGGTTTAAAGACCAAGCTTTTCAGCTGGATAAGGGACTTCCTTTTTCATGGAATCAGAATTTCTCTATTGCTGTCTAGACAACCCTGCTTCCTACCATGTAATAGAGCTTATGTGCCTTTATTTATGGCGTTTATGTGCTTCGGGAGGGGGGGGGGGCAGATGTTAAGCTTTCGCTAATTATTTATTCTCGCAGCTTTGCAGCCTACACGAATACAAAGTCATCAAAGGAAATATAGGCAGGGAACGGAAGCTTTAGAAAGGTATTTGGAAGCAAGTCTGTGATAGCTATATTCACATTCCTGGAACTCGGTCCTGCAGTTCTGCGTAGCGACGTCGGAGGAATTATTAGATTTCACTCCATGTGATCTCCTCTGCAGCGTTGCCTCTCGGTGTAGGAATTTTGGACGAACAACTTGAGACAAGGCACCTTGGCGTCATTAGTGCATTAGGCTGCACTTAGCAGGCAGAAGAATGTTAGTTACAAACGGGTCTGACGGAAGTCCACAGCATGCTAAAAATACACATAAAAAAGAAAAAAGGGTCCTTAAGTTGAAAAACGGTAGGCAATGAAAGGAGGTAACTCTGAATATAAAGAAACAAATAAAGTGAGGTCAACACGGCCCGAAACCCGCCAAATAAGTAAGCGGCACAAATGGAGACTTCGTAAGACGTTAATCTATAAGGACAAGAAAATGTACAAGTGTACAGTGTAAAGTGAACCGGCGCCTGCGCATTAGTGCAACACTTCACCGGACTGACAGGTGCTGCAAGTAGCGCTCCCCATGACGCGGTATATCGACATTACCGAGGCGTTCTTTACTTTCAAAGTGCAACACTGTCACTGTTTACAAGTAAACGTAATGTCATTTACGCCCTTAAGAACTGTACCACCTTACCTGCCTCGGTTTTTTTATTAAATTCGTACATTTTCAGCATCAGTTTGTGCAGATCGCTTGTGCCAAATTTCACCAAAATCGCTCAAGAAATTTGGAAGACGCAGATACAAACTGCTTTCGTTCCTTACGTCACCTATGACTGTCGATTAGGCGGTTTTCAAAAAACTGGCATTTGCTTGACAATTGGTGTGAAGAAGATCGATACCGAATTTCGTGGAAATCTGAAAGAATGTTCTGTCGCTTGTGCTGGGTCACAGACGTACAGATGGACAGACGCCTTCTACACAGAAGGCTTTCTTTTTCGCGACATAAAAACACCCAATAACGACTCTGACCTTATAAGGGACAAACACTGCTTTGACGTGATCACAGTGCGCTATTAAGCACTGCTTGGCATTTACTCAAATATGCGAGAAGTCAACATTTTACGTAATGCAGTTAAACAGCGAATAGTAAGGATTCATTATTGGCTGTTGTTACACACACAGACACACACATACACACACACTAGAAGAAATTAAATATTTGTGTACCTTTTTAGCATATGTTACGGAGTGGTCGTACTTTACTCGGGCCGAAATTTAAGACGGCGAAACAAATATCATTTTCCACACATAGTTGATAGATGCCAACTGGGACAATGAATATTAAAATTTTATTTTCATTGCTGTCCGTGTGAAATGAAGGCGAGACTGAACTGTGTTTGCCTCGCAGAAGGCGGACAATTGTTGATTTTGTAATACGCCCGTACTGTAAATTTTGAAATGTTGTCACTTGGGGCACGCGGTGGCACTGTTGGTTGAGGCACTGCGCTACGAGCCGGAAGGTCGCGGGTTCGATTCCAGGTAGTGTCATTGACATAATCCTTCGGCTTGCACTGTGGCCCTGGGGTCGACTCAGCCTCTAACAGAAATGAGTACCTGGAATATTTCCTGGCGGGTAAATGCGGCCGGTGCGTGGGGCTGACAGCCTTACCACCTTTATGTATCTCAACCTCCTGGAACCCTAGGGGCCAGTATTTAAGTATTCTAAAGTGTTTATTGTGCCAACCACGTGCCCGTCACAAGACGGGTCGCCAAATTGTTTGCACGCAACTCCACCGAAACCCTCTAACCATCGATATCAATCGATAATAATTTATAGTAATCGATACTAATTCCCAATAATATATTACACTCGTGAGTATGCGGTAAGAATGGACACCAAGCGACCATTAAAATTCAGTCAATCAATATTTAATAACGTACAGGCTTAACAGCAAAAATGCCTGTTATGAAGCCAGCACAAAAACACGAATACAACACAAAAACAGCACAAACACACAAAACAAACACTAAACAAACAAACAAACTAAAGAAAACAATATTGCAGGAAAAGATATATAGAAGTACTGGGGCAAAACCCCTGTACTCTGAAGAAACGCAGATAAATGTATTTAAAAATGTCCCAGTTCAGCGCAGAATCTGTTTTAAAGAAGCAACGGGCTTCCTAAAGATATCGCTGGCTTTGCACACGCGGTTAGCGGCCGTAACACATCGCGCTGTCGGAGAGTTCTTACACGTAGCAGTGAACAGAGAGGAGTTTCTGACATTGCGAGAAGGAACACGTATACCGGTGGTATCCAAGAGAGTGGGGCAGCGTTTTAAACCCGAATAAACAGAAATAAAAAGTACTGCATCCAAATTAAGTCTTCTGTCGTGCACGGTCATAATCCTCATAAGTAACATGGTCATGAGTACAGAAAAGATTTTGATACAGGGCTACGAACTTCCGCTGAATCGTTCAAGCTTTTTAGTGTCACTGGCCGTTATAGAGTTCCGCACAGTTGACGCATACTCAAGTTTAATAATAATAATACTAATACTAATACTAATAATAATAATAATCTGCCCAGTGTGTGACTCAGTTCACTCACAAATGCGTTATATAGAATAGCTTATTAAATGTGTGATTTAAAAATTGAATTTATGGAGTTTCACACGAACAATAAATGTCACGGTTAGTGACTGACGTATCATGACACGACACTGTGTCGCGCTGCCCTGGAATGCAGGTGCCGTGAAGTGGGGGGCAGCTTCCTGCATGATACCATCCAGCCTAATTTCAGTCGTCGTCACATTGTTGCAGAAGCACGGCAACAACGACAGCGTCCTGTTTGTGCCTGCCATTGGCTAGCCCGTTTTTGTTCTCACCTTTGAGCTACACCGTACTTTCCGCACTAGAACCACCATAAATCTAAAAACCGAGTGACAGAAGAGGAAAGGTTTTTTAGAGTAAACAAACCCACTGGGTGTACGAGTGTGCATTTCTACATATACACCGTCTCTGCAGAGTTAATTAACGTGATGTTTTCGTAGCCGTGTATTTAAAATACATTTTTAATTGTCCCTTATTTAATTTCTGGCTAGTGTAGCCCAGCACCATTTATGAGACCTGATATTCAAATCTGAAATCTATATGTCGTGCAGACTGTAATAGCCGAGCCCAGTGGCCGAGCGGTCTAAGGCGTGGGTCTGCGGCCGAGCGCTTGCTGGGGACGTGGGTTCGAATCCCACCGGGAGCATGGATGTTTGTCTCTTGTGAGTGTTTGCGTTGTCAGGTAGAGGTCTCTGCGTCGAGCCGATCCCCCGTCCAGAGGAGTCCTACCGACTGTGGTGAGTGTCTGAGTGTGATCAAGTGAAAATAAACAACCTCGACACCTGCTGTGAACAAGTAGGTAGAAGAGGGAAGGACTATGAAACGAAACGAAACAGGTAGGGACGGGTTACTCTGGGGCGGGTAGCATAAAGGTACTTCTGGATGTGTCGAAGAGGTACATACTTATAAATCACCCCTTAAAGGAAGCCATTTGACGGCCAGTTTCACACGGAGAGAGAATGCTGTAACGGTGCGAGTCGTGTTTACAGCCAGCGACTCTTGCCTGCTGACGTAGTGAGCGTTAATGTTGTCTGCCGTGTGGCCTGTGCCTAACTGAAGAACTAGCTCGTTACGTCACCCAGTCTCAAAGCAGGGCGCGTTGTGCACGGTGTAGCCCGCTTTACTCTGAGCGTCAAAATAAGTGCGGTGTGCACGTAACATTATATTGTCTGCAGGAATATTGATTTGAAAACTTCGTCACTGACACATTCCACTTGTCTTGTTTTGCCTTTAAAATTGGAATTGTTATATTTGCTGTGTTGCGTTTTTTCTAAAGTCATCACGTGATTGCGTAGACTCACGATAAACGGGCGAAGGACAACCAGCATTGACCTACAGAGCGCGAGAAAGGAAGGTGTGAAATTGGGAACTGTCACGCCAGTGAAAACTGTATTTTGATTGATGTGACTGTGTATTTTGACAGTTTGGCAGTTTTTATTATTATTATTAATTATTTCTTACTGCAATTGGGTTTTCACCCGGTGGCAGCAGTCTCACACCAGTACAAACACCACAATACAATAACACATACATAAACGGAACAGCACAAATTACAGTACACGTATTGGCAGTTCACCCACACAATACAATGTGCCTACACTAATACAATATACCTACACAAGTACAATATACCCACTCAATTACAATCTACACATACAAACACAATATACCCACACAAACACAATATACGTACACAAATAAAATACAATATTGTGTACCCATACAAATACAATGTAATATTCCCACACAAATACAATATACCCACCCACCCACCCACCCACCCACCCACACACACACACACACACACACACACACACACACACACACACACACACACACGTTTCAGAACACCTTCACATCACTTCACTTATTTGCACACAACACTTCACTTCACATCACTTCACTTATTTACACACAACACTTCACTTCACTTCACGTCACTTCACTTCACTTATTTACACACAACACTTCACATCACTTCACTTATTTACACACTACACATCACTTCACTTATTAATACACTACACTTCACTTCACATCACTTCACTTATTTACACACAACACATCACTTCACTTATTTACACACTGCACTTCACTTCACTTATTCACACACTACACTTCACTTCACATCACTTCACTTATTTACAAACTACACTTCACATCACTTCACTCATTTACACACTACACTTCACTTCACTTCACTTCACATCACTTATTTACACACTACACATCACTTCACTTATTTACACACTATACTTCACTTCACATCACTTATTTACACACTACACATCACTTCACTTATTTACACACATTTCACTTCACATCACTTCACTTATTTACGCACTACACTTCACATCACTTCGTATTTACACACAACACAACACTTCACATTTCACTTATTTACACAAAACACTTCACTTCACGTCATTTCACTGATATACACGCAAAACCCCACTTGAATTCCCTTTGCTTGTAACTACCTTCTGAACTCTCCTCCTAAAAGTGCTTAATTTACAGGGGAAAGACGCCAGTAAGTCTGCAGGCAGTTGGTTCCAGTTTTTAATGGACCTATTTACGAACGAATATTTACCAACATCTGTTCTTTGCTTTCTAGTCCCAATTTTCCTGTTATGATCGTCCCTACTCAGGTAGCATGGTTTTAGAAGTCTGTCCCCTATCGCTTTCCAAGCCGGCCCCCCGGTGCATGCCTTGAACAGAGCGAATATTCTTGCTATCATTCTGCGCTGTGGCAACGTTTCCCAGCCCGTCTCATTAGTGTTATTTCCAAATGTAGCCGCTGTTTTTTGTACGCGATTTAAAGCGCTTACCTGTCCTTCTCTGTATGGGTCCCAACACACCGCCCCATACTCAAGTATCGGTCTCACTAGGGCCGTATAAGCTAGACGTTTCGTATTATTGTTACCCTTTTTAAGTACCCGCATTATGAAATGAAGAGCCTCCCATGCCTTTCGTAGCGTATAATTTACATGATCTGCCCAGTTTAGGTCACTGCGTATAATTATTCCTAAATATTTAAAGCTATTTGCCTCCGAAATTAATTGATCCCCAAAATAATACATTATTCGTTCCTTCACCCTAGCCTTTGTGAAACTTACCGCTTTACTCTTACCTGGATTTATCTTCATTTCATTTTCTAAAGCCCATTCCCCTAATTTATTTAGGTCCTTTTGTAATTTATCAATGTCACTACTGTGATTTATTTTCCTGTATATTATGCAATCATCTGCGAACAGCCGTATATTAGACTCAGTGTTCCTCCAAATATCATTCACATAAGCGAGGAACAGTAGAGGACCCAATACGCTCCCTTGCGGCACTCCTGAGGTTACTCTGACTTCCTCAGATAGTTGCCCGTCTGCTCTAACTCTCTGCGAACGTCCTAAGAGAAATTCCTTAACCCATACAACTGCCCTCAAATCCACTCCGGTTTCCGCAATTTTCATAAGTAGCCTGTCACGGGGAACTAGATCGAAGGCCTTTGAAAAATCTATTACTATTGCGTCTGTTCTGACTCCCTCGTCCAGTGCATCAGCAATGTCCTGACAAACCGTGACTATTTGACTTTCGCATGAGTAACCAGGTCTAAAACCATGCTGACCCTCGTACAACCACCCACTCGTTTCCTAGACGTTTCTTAGGTACCCTGCTATAATGTGCTCCATTTGTTTGAAAACCACCGAGGTTAAGCTGACCGGTTTGTAATTACCAACTACCGATCGGTCTCCACCTTTGTAAATGGGGACCACTATAGCTTTTTTCCAGTCACTTGGAATAGAATTATTGTTCATCGTTATATCCAGCAATCGCGCGAGGTATGGAATCATGGCTTCCCCGCCCAATTTTTCCCCAGGAATGCCGTCCGGTCCGACGGATTTCTTTCTCGCGATTGTTGCTAATCGCTTCCTTACGCTTTTTATACTAACGGTGAAGGGTTTTCCTACGTCCGTTGATGGAATTTGAGGATGATTACGTTTGCAACTAAATATAGACGCAAAATAGGAGTTTAGGGCGTTCGCCTTTTCTAATGGCTCTGTGATGAGCTTGCCATTTTGGTCTTTGATCACCGGAATATTTTCTGTATTTCCCTTACGTCGTTTAACATACTTATAGAACTCTGTCCAGCATCTGCCTTCGTTTTGTAAGGCCGAACGTAAAAATGTTTCCTGAACTTTCCTTTTAGCTACCAGTAACTCCTTTGATAATCGGTTCAGATCAGCTTGGTAATGCTGTCCAAATTTTCTCTTATTATACGCTTTTCTTACCTTTACCTTTACCTTTAGCCGTTTTACTTCCCTGTTATAGTATTCAGGGTCAGGATTCTTGCTCAGAGTTTTTTTTGGGTACATAACGTTTGATACCCTCGAGAATTACGTCCTTATAACTATTCCAAATCTGCCCCACGGAACTACCTTTTCCAGCCCATAGTTCAAACTTTTCCCGAAGAAAGGCCTGCAAGCCTAAAACATCTGTTTTATGGTACACCGGGACTGACCTTTCAACTTGTGGCTCACGACAATTTTCGTACCATTCTACTTCCAATAAAAACCCATTATGGTCACTGATTCCTGGTACAATGTTACAAGAAATAAGTGAACTTTCAGGTCTGAGAAGGTAAATGTCCAACATCGCGTCTCCTCTTGTGGGGCCACTCACTACCTGAGTATAACCATTATCCCACACCAAACCGTTTACGAACGCCTGAAATCCGCTTACTTTTTCCGCATCGCCATTCCAACTCGCCTGAGGTAAATTCAAATTGCCTCCTATAATGCTTCGCTTCGTTAAATTTCGCGTGGCTAAGGTACGGGCTGCTAATCTTTCAACCGCCAGCATATCCTCGGTTGGAGCTCTGTAAGTACCTGCAATTTCCCACGTATATTTTGGATCCATTCCTTTTACTTCGATTGCTATCATCTCACAATCCTCATCTACCCACAAGTGTTTACCGTTTGAGTGTCTCACAGCGGTGCTCGTGTAGATTCAAGACTTCTGGTGCATGACACTGTGTCATTGGGTGAGCGATTTCAGACGTTTCTAAGGATTATATTTTCTTTATCCTGTTGGATTATTTTGACCCTGAAAGTTAATGCACTACCACCCTACGAAACGTTCGGAACTACTCGCCCAGCGACACAGAGTCACATCCCAGAAGACCTGAATCCTTTACGACTTAGAAAAGACTGAAGAATATCCCCGATTCGGTCTTTTGGATGTGACATTGCCGCGTTGCGTGAGTTTCCGACGTTTTGACGGAAGGTATTGCCTTTATTAGGAAGGGTAAAATTCACAAAGAACGATGTCCCTTAGGAATGAAAGAAATACGCTCTTCCGAAACGTCGGGAAACACCGGAAGTGGCAACATCGCATCCCAGAAGACCGAAATGCTGATTTAAACTGGTGGCAAAACCTGAAAACGGGCGCATTAGTGTTTGTTTGTCGATGATGCTGGAACTGCGAGGCAGCTAGAGATGGGGTGAAGGCAGAATCCGAACGTATGAGAACGCTACGCCACGCACGTTGTTGTTTTCAATATAAATGTTTGTTGTTTGAGGAAAGCTGTACGGACTGGACGCGCACTTCACTTGGTTGAAACGGTCCGCTCGTGTGGGCCTGTCGGACTGAGAAACTAATGTCAGCTCGGCACGAGAAAATAAAGAGGCGCGAGAACATGTAAATGCTGTGTTTTGAACAAAAGTTACTCTTTGTTGGCTGATTCAGTGTTTATTTCATGACGCTGTTTTAACTGAGAGGCTATACTTCTAGGAAAATAGCAGTGATTGGTGTGGGGCAATTTAAATTCGTTTTGGGTAGTGACCGACAACGAAGCGGTACTTCACTATTTGCAAAACGCAGTCGTGGCGACATGATACATAGAAAGTGAGAGGGCTGATCAATAAGGAAACCAGAGACGCACCCAAGGGGGGCCGCCGGGTTGCAGCCCCCAAAAACCCGAAACTGAAATTAAAAAAAAAAGATTTTTGGACCTTTTGATATCAAAAGTTTTACGTGATTTACCCTTCAGCCGAAATCAGCCACTGAAATCGGCTGATGGGTGGTAAATTAGAATTTTGAAAAATAAATTCATAAAATTAGAAAAGGTAAAGCAGTCCCACTACAGGCCTGGACAGGCCCTTACGTTTCCAGGAGGCTGAGGCTTCCAGATTTCTAGGCAGTCGGCACATGAAGGTGGTAAGGTTGTCAGCCCTAAGCACCGGCCGCCCTTACCAGGTACCCATTTCTGTTAGAGGCTGAGTCGACCCCAGGGCCAGAGTCCGGCCGGAAGGTTTATGTCCCTGAAAAATTCTAATGACAGCATCGAGAATCGAACCCCCCGACCTTCCGGTTTGTAGCGCAGTGCCTCAACCAACTGCGCCACCGCGTGCCCGCTAAAATTAAAAAAAAAACAAGAAGACGGGACGCTGTGACTGAGTCACGGATCATGTAGTTATATTCGCGCGTATATAAATGCAGTTGCAGGCAGTGTTATGCTGTACTTACAACATGATTTTTATAACATAATTTTTAAAATCAAGCATAAATTCTATATAGCCTCAGGGTCATCTCCCCCCCCCAATAAAAATTGTGGGTGTGCCCCTGAAGGAAAGTATCCTTTATCGCCAGAACTAAGTGGGCAGTCCTTATTACACCTTCGCTGTTACAGTGCGTGTTGGTATTTGTCGCAAGTTGCTGATTTATCATTGTTTTTCAATGCGATCTCCACGTGCTGTACCTCGATATATCCTTCTTATCTTGACACGTCCCACAATAGCCAGGATGTGAATAGTGCTGTCCTTCAGTCGCTAGGAATGCAAGAGCCACGTTTGTACCACAACGGCGCTATTCCTTATTTCTGTTTATTCAGGCCTAAAACGCTGCCCCTCTCTCTTGGACACCACTGGCGTACGCGTTCCTTCTCGCAATGTCAGAAACTCCTCTCTGTTCACTGCTACGTGTACAAACTCTCCGACAGCGCGATGTGTAACGGCTGAAAACCGCTTGTGCAAAGACGTCGATATCTTTAGGAAGCCCATTACTTCTTTAAAGCAGTTTTTGTGCTGAAACTGAACATTTCTCACATTTCTTACATTAACTTGTTTGTATTTCTTCAGAGTGCAGGGGTTTTTGCCCCAGCGATTTTACATATCTATTTAATTCTTTTGATTGCCTCTTTGTTTGTTTGTTTAGTGTTTGTGTATTTGTGCTGTTTTTGTATTTTGTGTGTTTTTTCGTGCTGGCTTTATAATAGGCATCTTTGCTGTTAAGCTTGCACGTTAATAAATACCGATTGATGATGATGATGATTATTATTATTATTGCCGATCCCAGTGGCCGCGAGGTCTAAGGCGTAGGTCTGCAGCTGCTGGCTTACTGGGATTGCAGGTTCGAATCCCGCCGGGGGGCATGGATGTCTGTATCTTGTACAGTGTTTGTGTTGTCAGGTAGAGGTCTCTGCGTCGGGCTGATCACCCGTCCAGAGGAGTCCTACCGAGTGTGGTGTGTCTGAGTGTGATCGTGAAGGGTCCATAATGAGGAGGCCCTGGGCCACTGGGGGCTGTCGAGCATTTGGGAACATTTATTATTATTATTATTATTATTATTATTATTATTATTATTATTACAACAGTACTGTCTGCGTGCTTAGCACTCCTCCTGTTGAGGCGAACTGGCATGCCTCAGTCACTAAACCTCTGCCAACGGCCTGGAAAGTGCTTGTTCCCTTTACAGCAGGGGCACGTTCCGTTCGGAAAAACAAGCAAACTGGCCTGGAGAAATACCCAGTCCGGCATTAGCACTTGTTTGAGAGATTCTTGTCCGGGTTGAATTAGCGGGAGCTTGAAGCTACTCACTGTACCTTGTGAAGAGATGTGGGGGACGTGGAAAGTAACGTAACCCGTCAGTTTTGAACAACAACCACTGCGCACGACAGAAGGATTTTAAATTTACAGTAACCTTAAATACGCTTATGACCGTAAGGTGGACAGAAGTCGGCGTTAGAAGAGCTAAAGTCTGTTCTGCCTACACACTTCTAGGCCTGCTGGTGCTGAGAAATTTTTTACTTTCACCTTGAAGGTAGATGCAGCATTTATCGCCGAAACTTCCGTATCTACACGTAGAATTGTGCGGTGTCACCACCCAGACGCCTGGGGCCCAGCAACTTTCGTTGTTTTTTCATTTAAGTATTTGGTAGAAGCAAAAAGCAAGGCAAAGCAATGCCCTTAATGCTACAGGAGGACGAGGTTTCCAGAATTTCTAGGCAGTCAGCACATAAAGGTGGTAAGGTTGTCAGCCCCAAGCACTGGCCGCCTTTACCCCCAGGAAATATTCCTGGTACTCATTTCTGTTAGAGGCTGAGTCGCCCCAGGGACACAGTGCGGTCGGAAAGATTATGAAAAATTAGGATTATGTCAATGAAAAATTCCAGTGACACCATCGGATATCGAACCCGCGACCTTCCGGTTTGTAGCGCAGTGCCTCGAACAACTGCGCCACCGCGTGTTCCTTTAAACATTTGGCTATGTGAAATTGAATTACTGCGATATTAAAGTTTCCCGCCGCCATCGTGTTTGTAACTGCTAACATGCAAATAACGTACCAAAAGAGCGTTCCTAGAACGGAGTAACTGCGAGACCACAGAGTTCGGTTACCATGACGTTCAGGGGGGTAATCTGATCAATACAAAATGCAATGTAGTGGGTAGTACTGCGGGTCGTGGTTTGGTGGTTGTGCTGTACGCTTATCAGCCCGGAGATACGCGCTTCTAAACTTGGTTGAAGCCACGCCGTCACGATTGCAGCTGTCCATCGTTTCCGTGCATCTCATCCGGGAAAAGTGCTGGGGGTCACATTTGACACAGGCAACATTCATGCCCTTTGCACGTTATGCTTTATGTTGTTCACAGTGTCACACAACAGCCATGAAGATTTCTGGTGCGTGTGCATGTGTCCCCTGGGCCGAAGTATTTTCTATTGTTGTACGGACCATTGTGTGAAACGTCTAAAATGTCGAACAGTTCTTATGAGGCACCCTGTTGTGTATTCGGACTTTTTCCATCGTCACTGATTACAGAAACACTAAAATCCTGAGAAACAGCAACTGTATAAAGGAACGTAAACCTACAGATTCACACGCGAGAGACAAAACAATCCAGAGCTGTAATTATTATTATTGTTGTTATTATTATTATTATTATTATTATTATTATTATTATTATTATTATTATTATTATTATTATTATTATTATTTAGACTGCAAATGGGTTTGTACCCGGTGGCAGCGCCACTGCAATAACACACAACACACAAAATAACACACCGCACTCAAACAGAACACAGCACACAAAATTACAAAAACAATAAAGGACACTTGCCGCACACAGTACATACAGTTACAGTACAAATACATTTACAGTTACAATTAACCTAAAGTTGATGAATTAACATTGACCTGTTAAAGCCTAGCGGTAACTTTACATACCACCAGGTTTAACATTAAAAAATTCTACGTGGTGCCCACATTGCGTTTATGTGTTTTGTACGGATCTCAGAACAAACAGCAACTTTTGCCTTATAAAACATTAAGAGATTGGTTTTTATAACCGAAGTGGAGAGTGTTTACAGCGCGGTACGCAATGAGTCCTTATATGAAACAGATACGCTTCGTCTTTAAAGGGTTAATAAAGAACTAAGCACAATCTACAATAACACAGTCACACTACTGCATTACATAACTGCACGAACTGATGCCCTCGCACTTCACCGTGACCTTCCCTTCATTCCACTTCACTACACTTATGTAACCTTCACATCTCCACCACGATTAACCTACCTTCATCTCACTTCACTTCACTTCACTTCACTTCACTTCACTTCACTTCACTGCATTTTTTGATAGTTTCCACCACACCTTCACGGTGTGAGCGAAACTCGAACTGAAATTTTAATAAAATGAAATGAATTATCCCCTGATGAAACTGACAGTCGGCCCACCTGGACAGGCGACACAGTGTCGTGCGGTTCTCGTTTCGCAAGTAACTGACGAACGAAAGGGCAGGACCAGCTGTGGGGCGCACACCCCCTCCTGTTTGACAGTTACCGGGCTTTCCCATCCGGTAGAGCGGCCGGAACGTGAAGCTCACCACTCACCTCCATCTAGTGCTGAGGTTAAGAATGGGTGGAGATGTACATCCGCTGTTGCTGTATGTCTTCGTATGGTGGACAAGGCAAACTTAACCTGTAACTTTATAATTAATTGATGAAGAACTGTTAACTGACTGGGCACCATATATAGCCCACATGTGCAGAAGTGAGGGTACATACGTGTCCTGCAGGTGTATGGAATATATACATAGGGGCTATTGTGTACTGTGTTTTGGACAGTATATAGGCGATTCAGAGGAGCATAATAAGGTTTGTTGGGGTGTAATTACGGGCTATTGGAATAGACTGATTAATGCAAATTTATTTTATTTTTAGCCCCAACCCCTTCTACCTACCGACTGTAGGTGTAGAGGTTTATTTGTGTCATCTGATCACACTAAATGACACACACAAACACCCGGTAGGACTCCTCTGGACGAGGGATCGGCCTGTCGCAGAGGTCACTACCTGACAGCACACACCATTCACAAGGGACAGGCACCAATGCGCCCCCGCTGGGATTCGAACCCGCAATCCCTTTCTTACAACATAAGTACAAACGACACGTACTGGATTTTATTATATAATTAATATTTATGCGTACAAATATAAACATATGAATACCAAATTCCTCGTAAATTTAAATTCGAGTATATTATTGCTCCACGTTTTAAAAAGAATCCGAAAAGATTTACATCAATCAAAAGCAATGAAAGTGCGTAAGCATAAAGGAGAGGGAAGAGTAAAATTAATTACGCAAAAAGTCGCAGCGCGTGTGCCTCGTTGAGTGCCGTTGGGTCCCCGCATTTCTGCCCGTCTAACTGACGGCACGTCAGATAATGTTCATATAACGCTGTCACGACGAGAGAAATAAATTTGAGCTTTGCTTTGCTGAGGAAAGGTACTTACAGAAGCCAGAACGGTCACAGCGTCTCCCATACATCCACCAATCGCACGGGCCAACAGAAATACCGTAACTTGGGCAGGACAGAACTAGGGCAGGGTTGCCAGTCCTGTTACGGCGGCTCCTTAACTAGGGCAGAGTTGCCAGTCCTGTTACGGCGGCTCCTTACAGGTTCTTAGCAGTTCTGTGGGCCTGCAAGGCGCAGCTAGCGGCAATATATAACATTCGAACAATCACAAATAAGAAACACACTTAAGTCCTAAAAAACTGTACCAAGTTAATGCAGAATATTTATTAAAAAACTGTGTTTCTTCAAAAAATAATGGCAGTAAAAAATATTAGGACAAAGCGTGAAGAGAAAACCTGTATTTTCCGCGGAACAGACTGTAAACTGTTATTATCCAAGGACGCATTTTTATAAAATATTGACAATATTCAGCACAATGCTTGTTCCAGCTTGTCACGGGAAGTCAAAAAACAATCTCACAGAACCCGTGGTCAGCCCTCGCGGCCCCCTGCGATTCTGCGGACCACAGTTTATCGGTCTGTCGGTCTGTACTTCCCAGCACTGGCTATATTTATACTGCGTATCTCTATATGTTGAATTAAATGTTACACTGTTGATGGTTTGGTCTTGGAAGACGAAACATTCAGCCGAGTCACACACATAGAACTGTATTAGAGGATTCAGATATTTTGGGATGTGGCGCGGTGTTATTGGGTGGTGGTTTTCGACGTTTCGAAGGAACATGGTGCCTTTATTTTCAAGGGTTAAGAGATGTAAGAATTTTCGTTTGAAACTTGCCCAACGACACAGTGTCAGATCACAGAAAAACAAAGTTTTCGGAAACACCGCTGTGAGAACCTGAAATTTCGCAATTGAAGTTCCGTTAGTCGCCATATTCTTTTAGAGAGTGTACGTTAACACACTGGGATGTTCCTTGCTGACACAGATCTGTTCGTACTAGACCTTGACCTTATGACCTTTTGTAGATAAGTCGCTGGAGGTGTGAACATTATTTGGCGCAAATTTTGAAGGCCAGTGTCACATGTTTAAGAAAGATAGGCAAGCAGCCATTGAAGGTTATCTCGAGGTGCGTGTGTGTGTGTGTGTGTGTGTGTGTGTGGCGTGACCCCTGAGTTCAGAGCATGATTCATTACCATGCTATTACAGGATGAGGTCAGCTCTGACATCATGTGAGAATTCACTACGTTCCAGTAATATCGTGTTGCGTTCCGGGAGCCCCGGGTGCCTAAATTTGTTGATCGGGGCATAATTTTTGTGTTTCTGCACCAAGCCTACCCGCCTGTCCGTCCGTCCGTCCACTCGCTTGTTTAGTTTCATACAGTGATGATTTGATTTATTGACGCTCGGTGCTGTGCGACATGAACACTTACCAGTTGTCTGGAGAATAAAATTTCGCTTAAACCTCTAAAGCCCGGTGGTTACTGTACGTACCGCCAGGTTTAACATTCACAAATTCTACGTTCTGCCCACACAGTGTATTTATGTGTTTTGTGTGGATCTCAGAACAAACAGCGATTATTTCCCTATACAGCATTAGCTGACTGGTCTTTATAACCGAGACGGAGTGTGTTTACTGCGCGGTACGGACTGCGTTCATATGGAGTTCAGATCAGTGCTCGTCTTTAAATGCTTAACGCGGGTTCACACAGAACTTAGCGGAAATTTAAAACCATATTAAGTAATTATCATTCTTCAAATTGTTGGTATCATTGCGTAACCAAATAAAGATGTGTCTTACCTGGGACAAGCGTCATTATGTTAACATCTCGCGAAGTGTGCGGGAATTAATTTCTGACTGCGATCAGCTCGACCTCTGTACCTTGATTTTGTCTGACCTGCAGTCTGCAGTGATCGATTCTTACCTGCAATAGAAATTAATATAATCCAAACATAAACAATTACATGTTGCGTCAAGCACTGGGGAACATAGCCGGTATCATCATGTGCTGACGAACGATAAAAATGTAACCTCCATGAGCATGCGCTCTCGTTAAATGTCACTTACTTACCGCTGTTTGTGTACGGCGTGATGTAGCTAGTCATATGAAGCCCTCTGTGGTACTTTGCAGGCTGCAACTTTAAGTCACACCTGTCTGTACTGATTCCTGAAGCACTGGTCGCGACGTAAATGTTTAAGGTGGAGGAAAACGAAGAGAATTAACCATCTGAAACACTTTATTCCTTATGTGTAACACGTGCTCTGGCATTTTAACCCTTTAAAGACGAAGCGTATCTATTTTATATAAGGACTCAGTGCGTACCGCGCTGTAAACACTCTCCACTTCGGGTATAAAAACCAATCTCTTAATCTTTTGTAAGACAAAAGTTGCTGTTTGTTCTGAGATCCGTACAAAACACATAAACGCAAGCCACAACAATGCAGAATTTTTCAGTGTTTAACCTGGTGGTACGTAAAGTTACCGCTAGGCATTAAAAGGTTAAGAACCTTTTGAGTTTTGCCGAGAAATTGCTCTTATGGAACCCGTATGGTTCTGAGAACGTACAAACGTTATTTCTTCAAACGGAATTAAGGAGGTGCTGTGTCTAGTGAGTGCTGTGCTGCTGCGAGTTTTATTTACATGAGTTTCAACGCAAAGTGTTAAACTAACGCTTGTGTAGCCAGTCAACAGTTGGCTAAAGCATGAAGCTGAAACCCACTTACATCGAGTGCCTGTGTTAGGAATGTGTGGAGGTTTACATCCACGCCCCTCCAGTGCCTACGTGACTTTTTGCTGATTGCCAGGGACAGCGTCATAACCATATGCACGTGCAGAAGCTGTCTTCAGGCGTTTGTTCCTGGGAGGAACGTTTCCTTGAAATCAACCCAGACACAAGGGGTGGGAATAATATTGCGTCTATTTTCTGTATCACTAAAATTTATTTTATATCTTACTTCATACATTTACAACAGGCGCTACTGACGTCACTGTGCCAGCCTTGTAACCGACGCACCCTTTGCGCGGAACGCAATGAATTTAAAGTTAGTGGGAGCGGAGAAACAAAGGCACGGAGTGTACGCAGGACAACGCTGCTGATTTCTGGGTTATGTGAAACGTCAGACATGCACGCTGTCGCAGGACTGTAATGTAGACATCGTGTAGTTCGTGCGTGTAGTTTCGTGTTGCCGGGCTTGTTACAGTCGCTGTCAAAGGTGCACACTAAAGAGTCTGGAGGACACAGTGAACCGAGCCACCGTTGACTGTAACCTGTTGCATGTTACGTGAGGTACAGCAGTATTAATATCGCTGTTACTCTGAAGTTCCCGAGCTACGCAGGGCGTATCTCTGATCGCCGTGTTCAACAACGCAGCTGTCACGGAATTTCGTGGCCGATATACGGTTTTACGCAATGTAGCTACCGTGCGCTGGTAAGCGATAAAAGAACCAGTCCTGATTTTGGATATGAGTTTCCCGTCAGTTCGGATCCCAGTGGCCGCGCGGTCTAAGGCGTGGGTCTGTTGCCGAGCGCTTGCTAGGAACGTGGGTTCGAATCCCAGCGGAGGCATGGATGTTTGTCTCTTGTGAGTGTTTGTCTTGTCAGGTAGAGGCACTGCGACGGGCCGATCCTTCGTCCAGAGGGGAGTCCTACTGACTGTGGTGTGTGTCTGAGTGTGATCAAATGAAGTTACAAAAACCCTCGACACCTGCTGTGAACAGGTAGGTAGAAGAGGGAAGGACTAAGAAAGAAAGAACAATTTCCTGTTAGTATGAAGTCCGACGGAGCTATGTACGGAAATAAGTGAAATTCCAAAAACTGTTGCTTCATAGACACGAGGAACGTACTGTGGTGCGCAGTTTGGTCGCCAGATGCCAGAAAACCAATCTAGGAAGTGTATTAACCAATCAGGAAAACAGAGACAGCCGAGCGAACTTTATCATTTGATTATCGGATTCTAGAAGCCACAGCGCCAACTTTATAATTAGATCATCAAACGCCAAGACGCACACCAAGAAGTGGCGGCTTGTCTTCAGACTAACAAACACCTAAGTCCAAAATCCACGCGATTTTAAAGTGATTTGTCGTTTCATCGAGACATGAAACTCGCAGTTTATCGCAGTAATTGTCCGCACCCACTGCAATGCCTTCAGTAACGTGAATACTCAAATGGATCGGTACCACGCGGCCTCACGACGCGATATTTATCGCTGTTCAGTCCCTTTAAATATTACAGGACAAATACATGCTTCAGTTAAACACTGCAGCACATGTCTGCCAACTGTGCAGTAACAAACTGCAGCTTTGTACTCGCATTCATTTGTCATACAGGACTTCACCTTTTCGGCCCAACGAAACGATCTTCAAGGACAAAAAAGAATATTTATGCTACCATTCTAGTGTTACCAACTAAAATTTAAAATAATCGCGTTAAGTAAAAACACAAAAATCAAATTATAAACCAGTGACTTGCTAACCACCAATCCCAGTGGCCGTGCGGTCTAAGGTGTAGGTCTGCGGCCGAACGCTTGCTGGGATCGGGGGTTCGAATCCCACCGGGGCCATGGATGTTTGTCTCTTGTACAGTGTTTGTGTTGTCATGTAGAGGTCTCTGCAACAGGCCGATCCCTCATCCAGAGGAGTCTTACCGACTGTGGTGTGTGTCTGAGTGTGATCAAGTGAAAATAAACAACCTCGACACCTGCTGTGAACAGGTAGGCAGAAGAGGGAAGGACTGCGAACGAACGAACGAACGAACGAATGAACGAACGAACGAACGAACGAACGAACGAACGAACGAACGAACTTGCTAGTCAAGTGCACAACCAGGTGCTGCTACATGAAGGGTGTACCAGCAGGAATCTGCCGTAGCTCGGGAGAACCCTCCTTATGTTCAGTTACACCGATGTGAAAGAAAACACGTACATCCGAGTTTGAACGGTTACACGGAGAATGGGCGGGCAAATTTTAAAGAATGACGGCTGTTAGATGTTGATTGATTAGCTACCAAATATGTACTGGAGCGAGGAGGAGTTTGTAGTTTCTGCAATGCTGACACCTGTGCTTAACATCTAATTACCATGTGACTGACGTAGATATATTAATGAATCTAGACAAAATCCCACTATTTCCACACCGCTTGTCCTTAGCGCTCCTGGTACTGTACATAGCCTGCATACAGCCTGTCTTTGCTGTCGGCTGAAGGACGAAGCTGCGCGGTGCATGGAAAAGACACTATGTGAAACTGGTACATACGTGGAACCGCAAGAATGCCACATTTTTCTCGCGTCGTTACCTCCGCAACCGTTCCATTTCGGATGTAGGTACGTTCCGTTGTGTCTATGTACAGTAGTATAAGAAACGCTCTCCAGAAGTATGGAAGGTTGCACCTGGTACATCCTGCATATAAGCAGTGGCGCGGTTGGTTGAGGTACTGCGCTACAAGCCGGAAGGTCGCGGGTTCGGTTCCCAATGGTGTCGTTAGGATCTTTCATTGACTTCATCCTCCCGGCCGCGTATGGCCCTGGGGTCGACTCAGCCTCTAACAGAAGTGAGTACCAGAAATTTCGCCTGGGGTAAAGGCGGACGATGCTTAGGGCTGACAAACTTCTCACCTTCATTTGCCGATTGTATAAAAATTCCAGGAGCCTCAAACGCCTGGCACCCTTAAGGCCTGTCCAGGTCTGCAATCGGATAGCTGTACACTCTGTGTATGCACCAGATCACATAGAATTACCCTGTATATGCACAATATCACATAGAATCACCCTGTATATGCACAAGATCACATAGAATTACTCTGTATATGCACAAGATCACATAGAATCATCCTGTATATGCACAAGATCACATAGAATCACCCTGTATATGCACAAGGTCGCATAGAATCACCCTGTATATGCACAAGAATGTATATACAATCACCCTGTATATGCACAAGATCACACAGAATTACCCTGTATACGCAAAAGGTCGCATAGAATCACTCTGTATATGCACAAGATCACATAGAACCACCCTGTTTATGCAGAAGGTCGCATAGAATCATCCTGTATATGCACAAGGTCACATAATCACCCTGTATATGCACAAGATCACACAGAATCATCCTGTATATGCACAAGGTCGCATAGAACCACCCTGTATATGCACAAGATCACATAGAATCACCCTACATATGCACAAGATCACATAGAATCACCCTGTATATGCACAAGGTCGCATAGATCTCCAGTTGCTGTGAGCTCTTATCTTGCTATATGCGCGTCTTTTTCTTTATTTTTGTCTGTGCTGTTTGTGTGACAAAAATAACTGTTTTTCTTTCCTGTTGCTATTTGTACTGTTTGGCGATCGGGAGTTTCCTAACACGTTCAGCCGAACTTTGTATCTGATTGCGGTACTCACGTGTGCACTCACGTGTGTGCTAATACGTTTACTGGCAGATAAGGACTTGTTGGGAAATGAAGCGCAGTAAATTGTTATCATTATAAAAACAGCAAACAAACACAGGAGAAGAAAAGGGCGATATTACGCAGCGCCGAGCGGTAATCCTTGCCCGACGTTTCGGGTCAAGATATCGGTCCCATCTTCAAGGGTCAAGTCTTCTTGGACTTCTAGACCATTGAAGGTGGGACCGATACGTTGTCCCGAAACGTCGGTAAAGGATTACCGCTCGACGCTGTGTAACAACCCAGAAGAGAGCAAATTTCGTCAACATGGCGGGGGAAGCCTGGAATCGCGGTTCGTGTTCTTGGTATTTATTTCTGAGAAGCTAAAACGCTTGTAGCGAGTCATCGTGACTAATTAATATCTAAATGACACACTAACTAACTAACTAACTAACTAACTAACTAACTAACTAACTAACTAACTAACTAACTAACTAACTAACTAACTCCATGGAGCAGAGGCCTTCTTGAGAAGCTAACAGTTTCTCAGCTAGTCAAGAAATTCCCCGCATTTTATGGAACCCGAAGGTTCATTACCGCATTCACAAGAGCCCGCCACCTGTCCCTATCCTGAGCCAGGTCATTCCAGTTCATGCCCCATCCCACTTCCCGAATATCCATCTTAATATTATCCTCCCATCTACGCCTGGGTCTCCCAAGTGGTCGCCTTCCCTCGGGTCTCCCCACCAAAATCCGGTATGCACCTCTCTCCTCCCCCATACGTGCCACATGCCCCGCACATCCCATTCTTCTCGATTTGATTACCCGAATAATATTTGGTGATGAGTACAGGTCATTAAGTTCCTCGTTATGTAGTCTTCTCCACTCCCCTGTCGCCTCGTCCCTCTTAGGTTCAAATATCCTCCTCAGCACCCTATTCTCGAACACCCTCAGTCTTTGTTCCTCCCCCAGTGTGAGAGACCAAGTTTCACACCCATACAAAACTACAGGTAAAACTACAGTTCTGTATACCATAATCTTTGTGTTTTTGGATAGCAACCCGGAAGACAAAAGATTCTGCACCGAATGGCAGCAAGCATTCCCCGACTCCAATCTGCTCTTAATTTCTCCTTGAATGGAGTTTCGATTCGTTAGGGCTGTTCCCAAATATTTGAATTCTTCCACCCTTTCAAAGGATTTATTATCTATATTTATGTTGTGATTGTGTCCTGCATTCTGATTTCGAGACATGACCATGTACTTAGTTTTCTCAGCATTTACTTCTAGACCAACCTCCTTACTAGCAATAATTAAATCTTCTGCATTTTTCTTTATACTATGTACGCTTCCGCCCAATATATTAACATCATCAGCATAGACCAGAAGCTGATGTGTACCATTCAATTTCAAGCCCTCCTGGTTTGCCTGAACCCCCGTAATGGCATATTCTAAAGCAAAGTTGAAAAGCAATGGCGACAGAGCATCTCCTTGTTTCAAGCCATTCTTAATAGGGAACGTGTCAGACAGATGTTTGCCTACCCGAACTCTGCTATACGTTTCACTTAGGCACATTTTTATTAACCTTACTAGTTTCATGGGGATACCGAACTCAATGAGAATATTATACAAGACCTCCCTCCTAACTGAATCATAGGCTTTCTTGAAGTCTATAAATAGCTGATGCACTGCATCATTGTATTCCCATTTTTTCTCAAGTATTTGACGAATGCTGAATATATGATCAGTGGTTGACCTGTTACGTCGAAATCCACACTGATGATCCCCAATAATTTCCTCTGCATATGGAGTTAACCTTGACAAAAGGATGTTGGATAGAATTTTGTACGTAGTCGACAAAAATGATATGCCTCGATAGTTATTGCAATCTGTCTTATCACCCTTCTTATAAATAGGCACAATGACCGACTCCTTCCATTCCTCAGGCAATTCCTCCTTATTCCAAATAGAAATAATAAGTTTATGGATTTCAGACCGAATAATCCTACCCCCTGCTTTAATCAATTCTGCTGGAATCTGATCAATACCTGGCGATTTGTGGCTTTTTAGTTTTCCAACAGCCATCTCATCTAAATGACACACAGCTACACAAATAGCACTGAGAGAAAAGAATTCGGAAACAAATGAATAAAACGTTTACTTAATGAGAGATGTGTAATATATATGGACGATGGAAACCGGCGTCTGTGACGTCACTGGTGTGACACGTATCACCAAGCAAGGACATCATGCCAGGTGCAAGACAGTTCTGTCGTACTGTGTGAATCTGGAAGAAGACTTTGCTGACAGTTGCTGGTTGCCTTCCTGGCGGCACGCTATCAGCTGCGCAGCTGTGTAATTTTGAGTGAGGCGACAGGAGTACAGCCAACCTCGGTTATAGCGGATCCCAACGGGAGTCCAAAACCAATCCGTTATAACCGAAGCCCGTTATACCCGAGGTTCGGTTAAATTACTTTTTAACGTAACATTCAAATTTATGCCGCTTAAGTTACTCTTGTTTTCAGTTTTGTAGCATATGGACATGAACAGCTATATTTTGCACACACAAAAACACACACACTACATTCGTGAACCCTTGATGCAACAGATGGCAGCACCGCACACCAACATGCCTGAATGCGCCCCACCTTTACGCACCCACTGTATTGTACAACATACAGCACACTTCTTTCTTTCTTTCTTTCTTTCTTTCTTTCTTAGTCTGACATCCTCTACCTGTTCACTGTAGGTGCAGAGGATTATTGTTCCACCTGATCACACTCGGTAGGACTTCTCTGGACGAGGGATCGGCCCGTCGCAGAGACCTCTACCTGACAATACACGACACTCACAAGAGACCGACATCCATGCCCCCGGCGGGATTCGAACCCGAAATCCCAGCAAGCGAGCAGACGCAGACCCACGCCTTAGACCGCGCGGCCGACAGAAATATTCTGAGGCTTAAAAGGCAAACGATAGTGAAGGACATGATTATTGTGTATTCCGGTATTTTTCTCTATTCGCCGAGGAACAATAATCGGGATAGACATGCAGCAACCGGTGCAGCAGTGGAGTGCTTTCGCGGTTCGCCGCAGCGTTACATTATTTTTTCAGTCTACGTAAGACGTGGGTTGTTCTTCTCGTCTGTGACAGTATTCATTGATATCATGCGTGGTAACATACATCGCTTGGACTTACAAAGCAAGTCTGAAGATTAATACTGAATCCATGTTTTCGTCGTAGGCAGAGGCGCCAATTTTCACATCCATAAAAGATCATACATAGATGCATGGACGTTCGGTTTTAATTTCCCGGCTATGAGTGAGAGACGAAATGGTGAAGTGTTCAGAACTGGACGCCAGCTAGCCCACACACAGCTTCACACTGGACTGACTCTGCTTCTGTCTTAACAGTAATCTTATATCCACGTAGGTCTTCCCAAAGCTCGCGAAAGCTACACGTCTTGGCCCTTACCGCTGGCTATTCTTATCGTTTATCCAAACATGTTTAAATAATTGATTACTTTTTAGTATTTTTGTGCAGAGCAGGATATGTAGAGTCTGTGTTAACGCCTTCATATTAGACCTTTGAAGATTACCATTAGCCTGAATTTTATACAAAGACCTAGTCCGTACCGCGCAGTAAACACACTGCGTGTCAGTTATAAAAACCAGTCAGTTAATGCTGTATAGGGAAATAATCGCTGTTTGTTCTGAGATCCACACAAAACACATAAATACACTGTGTGGGCAGAACGTAGAATTGTTGAATGTTAAGTCTGGTGGTATATTCAGTCCGTACCGCGCAGTAAACACACCCCGTCTCGGTTATAAAAACCAGTCAGTTAATGCTGTATAGGGAAATAATCGCTGTTTGTTCTGACATCCACACAAAACATATAAACACACTGTGTGGGCAGAACGTAGGATTGTTGAATGTTAAACCTGGCGGTACGTACAGTAACCACTGAGTTTAAAAACGCGTAGCCGTTAATAGTGCGAAGGACGAAAGCGATAAAAGTAACACTAACAAACACTTTGATCCCTGCACACAATGCATATTGCGAAGGCAATGACATTTAGCGGAATAACCGCTTTTTATTGTGAGAAGTGAACAATGGAGTTCTGCTCGCAATCTGAGGGCGAAGTGCACAGCTGTTGAACTTTGGAACGGGTGACGATTACAGTGGCCTTGAGTTGTCTAAAGCAGCAGCTGGGATGCCGCCGGTTGTGCAATATGATGAAGTGGAAATGGCTGTTCGTGAATAACTGTGAATGAAAGGGCCCAGTAACAAACGCGGTCCGAATTTATTGATTTTCATAAGAAGTACGCTGAAAAATAATGATAATTCAGTGGTATAAGTGTGCTCTATTTGAGGTTGTAATGACGTCCTGATTGGTGCTTATGATCTGGGGCACTTTACCTACTGCACAGCTTTCGTGTCCTGCCCTCCTGTATTATGCATTATGCACGAAGCATTATCCCAGCCTTACCACTGTGTGGCACCTGCTGTATGCCACGTGCCTTGCGGTACATTTCGGGCCAGCTGGAAGGTGTTAGTCAACATAGTGAAACAGCCACAGAGGAAATGAACAGACTGTCGCTACTTTTATTTCATGTCACTGCGTGGCGAATGAGATGGGAGGGGCATGTAGCACGTATGGGGGAAAAGAGAGGTGCATACAGGATTTTGGTTGGGAGACCAGAGGGAAGGCAACCACTTGGGAGACCCAGGCTTAGATGGGAGGATAATATTAAAATGGATCTTTAAGAAGTGGGATGGAGGGGCATGGACTGGATTTAGCTGGCTGAGGATAGGGACAGGTGGCGGGCTCTTGTGAACGCGGTAATGAACCTCTGGGTTCCATAAAATGAGGTGAATTTCTTGACTAGCCGAGAAACTGTTAGCTTCTCAAGAAGGCCTCTGCTCCATGGAGTTAGTTAGTTAGTTAGTTAGTTAGTTAGTTAGTCAGTCACTGCATGGCACAGAGCGGTCCGACTACGAATGTTTTTGTGTCCCATGAATAACCATACACAAAGAAAACCCTTTCTTGCAATTAAGGCACTGAAGGGACATTTTTCTGTCTACAAGGAGGGTTTAAGATATTTCTGAACCCAATGCAAACATGAATTTGGGGTCTTTACCTACACGTAGTCCAGAATTGGCAGTGCAGGTGCAGTTTAAATGCACAGGGTGTCCGACACAGCATCAACCAGCTTCAGGGCTGTTGAAATGTTGCAGTTCTGTGCGAATGTTGTGAGATATTTTGTCCTCGATTCTCGGTCGCTGTCACGGGACACAGTCCTGGCAGTCTTCCGGTATAATTCGCAGATATTCAGGGAGGTTCGTTGGCTCAGGCAGTCAGTCGCCGGCTAAATGCACAGGCCTGGAGTTTTTCACAGGCCAGTGTACGTGGGATTTGCGGAGTATAAATTGCAGACGGGACAGATTTCTTTTCCAGTACTTCTTCCTCGCACTGTCAGTGTCATCCACCGGTGTATCCACATTTCATTTATCTTTCACCAGCACTCTATAAGATCTGAAATTTACAGCGTCGTTAAATAACATACCCATACAGGTTCGCTCTTCTGGGATGTTATGGAGCGTACATAGATATCTACCGACGTTTCGGGACAACCAATCGGTCACATCTTCAAGGGTTACGCAGTTCTTCTTGGACTGCTTGATCCTTGAATATGGGGCCGATAGGCTGTCCCGAAACGTCGGTAAATACCTATTTACGCTGCGTAACATCCTAGAAGAGTGAAGATCTCATTTACACGGCGACGGAAGCCTGAAATCGGACTTACGGCACATTCCCTCCTTTCAGTCAGGTCAGCATTCACTAGGGCCACATACTTTCAACCTGAAGAAGGAGGCAGATGGTACCTCCGAAAAGTAGCCACAAATCTATCATCCTACACGGTGTAAGGACTCCGAAAGACCACCGTTTGATCCATGAAGCGTGTTAGTGCCAAGTATTTCTTACTAGCGGCGTATAGTTCTGTAGTGTAATTGTCACAGGTGTCCCTCTAACTTGCCTACCTTACGCGTGCATGTGACGCACAATGCTAAGTTCGCTCTGCTTTAGCATATACCCACGCGAAGACGAGCTAGCGCCATTCTTCAAGAAAAATCGCTGCGTGTGGTGACGTCATGAACGTGGCTTGGACTTTGTCACGGGCCACGCCGTAATGCAGTGCATGGAATGCGCGTATGGAAGCACGGCTCGCGGCTGCCAGTGTCACACGTGACCAGGGGGGGGGGTAGGAATAGTTTTGACATGGCTCGCGGCAAGGAGTTTGCGTTAGTTAGGGTCTGTGTGTTTTGTGGTCAAACAAGAAACGTGCTGCCGTTACGTGCTGAACGCGGTGAGTACAGTACCTGAAGGCAATTTGAATTCGTGAATTTGTCGGTGTACAAACCAAACGTGCTTGGACCGTGGCTGGTGACATGACAAGTGTTTCAGTGACGTTGCTGGGCAGATACCTGATAATTACTGTGAATGGAAACGGTACGTCAGAGGAAATGAAAGGCCACTAACTGCGTAACGTCACAGGAGTTCTGTTGGTTTTATGTTAGGAAAGTGATGTAACGTAGACTGTTGTTTGTGGGATATTGTTTGTATTGTACCGTGGGATATCGTTTGTATTGTACCGTGGGATATCGTTTGTATTGCACAGTGGAATATTGTTTGTATTGTACCGTGGAATATTGTTTGTATTGTACCGTGGGATATTGTTTGTATAATACCGTGGGATATCGTTTGTATTGCACAGTGGAATATTGTTTGTATTGTACCGTGGGATATTGTTTGTATTGTACCGTGGAATATTGTTTGTATTGTACCGTGGGATATTGTTTGTATTGTACCGTGGGATATTGTTTGTATTGTACAGTGGAATATTGTTTGTATTGTACCGTGGGATATTGTTTGTATTGTACCGTGGGATATTGTTCGTATTGCACAGTAGAATATTGTTTGTATTGCACAGTGGAATATTGTTTGTGTTGTACCGTGGAATATTGTTTGTATTGTACCGTAGATTATTCCAGGGAAGGTTTCAGGTCCTTGTGAATGTGCCAATGAAGATTTCTGCCTTTTTGGATGTGCCGACATGCACTACAAATGATTATAGGGCATACATAAGACCATTACCCCAGACGTTGTGTGCTGTAGACATGTCGAACTTGCTGTGGACCGACTGACGGAGTATTTACACAAAACACTGACAACCACTTTGCACAAACCCCAAGATGCTTTATTGGCGCGTAGGTGACGAGTTTTACCTTCTACAGGCACTCCCGCCTTAGCGCACAGTTACGTTGCAGAAGGCCCGACGCCAGTCGGAATTGAGTGCACACATGGTCAGCCGTATAAGTACGTGCAAGGGCATCCAGTTGAAGTTCATACTCCAACACACTGGAACCGTAGTGGCGGCGGCATGACCGCCCCCTCCGCCTGTGTTATCGCCCAGCACTAGTCTTCCGCCACATTCGCCTCCTTGCGTTTCCATTGCCACAACGAAAATTTTGGCGCGCATTTCGAAAATGTTAATTCAGTTTTTTTTCTAAAGCTGTGTAAATCTGAAATTGCGTATCTTGAACCTATATATATATGTATACACACACACACACACACACACACACACACACACACATATGTATATTGACAGGTGTCTGCATTTTACAACCAGAAAGCGTAACAGGCCAGTACTACAAATTACATACAGTTACATTGCAAAGCTGCAAATGAAAGAGAAAATTAAGTTTAAATTTTTAGATCTTACAATTTAGATAATGACATGACTTAAGACTGGATGTGTAAAGAAAACATCTAATTACAGCCAGCACAATACGTTGTTGTTCGAATCATCCTGCGTTATCATACGGGTAAACGTAACCTCTCCCTGAAACCCTGTTGCACTGAAAGCAGGCGCTACTGCAAGCGGCAGGAAATGGATTCCTGAAGGATGCGATGCTAAAATTGGACAGAATATTATTGGACCAGAAAAGCAAAATTCTACAAACTGTAAGAAGGCGTGGAATAAAAACAGTACAAAGAATTTGATAACTTTACAAATAGCGGCTGCTGCATTACAAAAATCACAAAAATATTCTAAACTACAAAATTCAGGATAACGTCCAGAACAAATAATTGAATTCAGACGGAACTAAAACTGTGACCTCAAACCAGGGATTTTGATACTAGTTGTGTGTGTATAAACCGTCATGTCGCTGTTGTCGAAACATGTGTAGTGGCTAACCTCGCCAGGTCTATACCTGTAGATGGCGGTGTTCACAACATCTGCTGTGGTGTGCTGTGAACAGTCACACTGATGCGTGCTGAGCTTGTGCGAGACGTACTGTAAAAAGCGGACACTCGTATGGAAAAACTGCAGCACCATAAAAATGTGAAACGCATAAATCAGGGATGGAAAATTAGAAATATTGCAATGTTTCTATGTCAGAGTAACAGTACTTCAAAACAGGAGCTATCCGGTAGCGAGTTTAACCCGCGTTTTGCAAAAATCCATGAAAAAAATGCACAAAACAATACGCATGCGCAAGAGAGACGGTCTGTCTCACACTATACATATGTGTAAATTTCGCGACATGTGACGAGACCACTGTAGGGGATACAGCGGGAGTGCAGCCCAGCTTCAAGGTTTGTGTAACTGTAGTCAGACAGTGGCGCAACGCGCGAGATATCATTGATGGGTGTTAAGACTTTTCCTGTCGTCATTGATTACACAAACGCGACGTTACAAAAACACACTGATCTCGTCTTCAAGGTCTGTTTGCTGTGTTTCCCCGGTTTGCGACGACACAGTCACGACGCTGAGCGCGTCTACATGACTGACGCAGAACTTCGGTGAGCTCAGGTCACTTTGTGGGCCCAAGTGACCCTTCCTTTACTTTCACCTTAGCCGGTTATGAACTCAGGACTGTAGTTTTGGTGTGACCCTGGGAGGGGGCAGAGGTGATGAGGTTTTGTGTCGGCTGGACTGATTTTCAGTTAGACTGCCGTGTACCATATGGGGTGAGCGAGCCATATTTCAGCCGTTTCCTTTGATATAAATTACAGTCGAACTCGGTTATAACGTCATGAAAGGGACTGAATATTTTGTGTCGTTATAAACGAGTGTCGTTATAACCGAGTGTCGTTATAACCGAGCAGTATAATGTTATGGTTAATAGTGAGGAATTAATTGGTACCACAGATATCCGACGCTATAGGCGAGGTGTCGCTTAAACCGATGTCGTTTTAACCGGGTTCGACTGTAATTCTCTTCGCATTCTATGTTGGATTGTTTTTCATTTTGTTACGAGTGAATGCACAGACTCCCGCCGCTCACACGGCGTCTGGGTGTGGAGCGGGTTTGGTAAGTTTCCTTAACTGTCCCGTGTTTCCATCGACTTATTTTTTGTCTCAGAGTCAGCAACCCACGGCACATGGTGGCACTGCAGTCTCCGTTAGGCACTGGTCCTTAAAAGAAGCCACTGTTAACAGTGGCACAGCGCTCCATTTGTAGCAGCCGTACGTCTGACTGCATTCTGGGTAATTACTAGAGGAACGGTAGAGAGGCAAGGAAGGGGAAAACGGAGTAATTTGTGCACTAGACAAAAAAAAATTATAGAAAGCATATTTTATAAAAATTAAAAAGGCTAATAAAATTCAGTCAAGACAAAACGTACGAAGAACTTTAAACGGACGACGTAACGAACGGATGCACATATAAAACACAGTGTCCAGCTGACACCTCGCCACAAGTGCGCAGGTGTGCGCGGCAGTTAACAGTCGAAGGATGCAGTGCAGTATACAGTGGTAATACGCAAGCAGTACAAAACATACCGTTACGAGCACGAACGGAACGGGACTGCCACTTTCCCATTGGAGTATTTAGAGAAAAGCACTCAGAAAATTTGGAAAGTGTAATGAAAACGTGACTGAACTTCCAGAGAGGCAGATGGAACACTAAAAACAGCACATGCAGCTGGCCGTGTTTACCGTATGAACGTAGCGTACAGCAAGTGTCGTTAGAAGGACGCATCGGTAAGTATTTTGAGTAAGATATGTACATGGTAACGAGATAACATAGCTTACAGTTAAAGCGTGTTTGAAAAATGGCACAAGGGTGACTACAGAGATTACTGCCTGCTGGGATATGACGCCGTCAAGTCTCGTACAAACGGGTAGATGTTTCGAGCAAACAGCAGCTTCTACATTCTGCCCTGAAGTCTGAGATAGGAGGTCCGTCAAGAACGTCGGTACTTGCACAGCAGAATACAGGGTGTCACGTCGCAGAAGAAAATACAGGGTGTTACAGCCCACGAGATAACACAGATGTCACATCGACGGGGGCGGGGGGGTATGAAGTTGACCTCTCACCTCTGTCTAATGCCGAAATTAAGAATTATTGGAGCTGTTCCTCCACTCTTCTATAAATCTACAATGCTTTTGCCGTTATATGCCTAAACACCTGACGTCTGCCCCTTCAGATGCACGGCCTGACATTGTACGTTTTTATAATCTGTACACTGCATGCTACATTCCCAGCCCATTTGAACCCCACAGATTCGGTCAGTGTAATAAAAATATGCTGAAAAGTCCACAGTATGTCTGTCTGTTATGCTGGTTGTCCACCCGCCTTGTTGCTTCCTCTCTTTTAACTCACCAGTCCGTCGATCGAACGACCAACTGACCGACCCCATGGACTAACAGCCCCTTATTTAGTCAAAAACTACGCCGCATTTTGTGGAGCCTGAAGGTTCATTGCAGTGTTGACAACAGGCCGCCACGCGTCCCTATCCTGAGTCAGATGAGTGCAGTGCACGCCGTCTCATTCTCTTTCTTTAATATATTTTTTAATATTATTCTCACGTATATGCTTGGGCATTTCAGCCGCTCTGTTTTCCCCAGGTTTCTCAACCAAAACCTTGCATGAACTTTCCAGCCATACATGCCACATGCGCTCCCCATCTCATTCTTCTTGATTAGATCGCCCGAATAATATCTGGCGAGCAATACAACTCATGAAGCTCCTCCTTATGTAGTCTTTTCCAGTCCCTTTTATGTTGCCCCCCTTAGGCACAAGTATGTCCCTCAGCACCGTGTTCTCAAACACCTTCAGCCTGTGTACTGCCATTAACCCTTTAGAGACGGAATGTGTCTGTTTTATATAAGGACTCAGTGCGTACCGCGCTGTAAACACTCTCCACTTCGGTTATAAAAACCAGTCTCTTAATGTTTTATAAGACAAAAGTTGCTGTTTGTTCTGAGATCCACACAAAACACATAAACACACTGTGTGGGCAGAACGTAGAATTATATTTAAAGTTCCAGTCCGTACCGCGCAGTAAACACACTCCGTCTCGGTTATAAAAACCAGCCAGTTAATGCTGTACAGGGAAATAATCGCTGTTTGTTCTGAGATCCACACAAAATACATAAATACATTGTGTAGGCAGAACGTAGAATTATATTTAAAGCTCCAGCCCGTACCGCGCAGTAAACACACTCCGTCTCGGCTATAAAAACCAGCCAGTTAATGCTGTATAGGGAAATAATCGCTGTTTGTTCTGAGATCCACACAAAATACATAAACACACTGTGTGGGCAGAACGTAGAATTGTTGACTGTTAAACCGGGCGGTACGTTAGGTTTTGAAAGGCTAACATGACAGACCAAGTTTCTTGCCCACGTGAAACACACAAACATATACCTGTGTACAGTTTAGTCTTCGTATCTTTAGATAGCAAAAGGCAGGGTAAAATATTATGAACCAAACGGTAGCAGGTATTTCAGGACGTAATCTGCTCTTAATGTCTCTGTGTATGAAATCTGATAGTTTATTGTCGTTCCCTAGCGTTTGAAGCTTTGCCGCACTTTCACAATACGTACGTATAGCCCGCCTCACCTGTGTGCCTGTCCCCGCAATCTCTCCCCAACACACGCACTACGGTCAGCTTCCCCCGTGCTTACGTGTAGACCAGTCTCATTACTGGCCACTAATAAACCACTATTAAAGCGCTTTTGATGTGCCCCATTCAGTGCCATTATTTTCTGGGTTCCTTGGCCCTTTGTAAGGGCAAATTGCAGAGCCGAAGGTGAGTGGTCATTTCCTGTTTTTGTGTTATGGGGAGACACCGAGTTTCACAAAACAATAGACTTGAAATTTTGTGTATTTGAATGTTTAGACTCTGAATAGGAGAGGAGATGAGGGATTGTTCAGAACTGAATTGTGCAGTGCAAAATGTTTGGTTATGTGATGAATAGTAATGATTTTGAAGCAACTGTCGTGGGCTAGATTGTTACTAAAGCGGCATTTGTCTGGAGGGACTGAGTAAAACGTCGAAACGCCAGCCCTGACAGCTGGGCATGGAATTTGTACTTGTAAGGTTATAGTTCTGAAATGTGACGACGTGTAGCGTCTGGGTGGCGTCGGGTGTAAAGGCAGTCAGCTCTGAAGCCATGGAAACATTCGTACTGAGACCGTATTGAAACCGATCGAAGACATAAAGACAGTTTTGATAAAACGAAATTGTCTGGTTACAATTAAGGGGTGGGTTGGAGGGCCCTGTAATAACGGCATTGGGTAGTACCTGAGGAAAATCTGGTAGTGTGGCGGGATCAGTTGGATTCACCAAACTCAAGTGGATGTGCGTCCCTAAGGGAAGTGCACAAATATTTTGACAACTAGCAGCAATGTCGAGCCAGCCCTTCCGTGCGTGAGATAAGGAGACAAAAACTGACCCACTTCCGTCTCCCAGTTTGCGTGCTGACAGCAGGGGATGTCCTATGATAACAGTACAGCAGTGTCAATAAGAAACGTGCTGTGTTGCTGCTAGCGTACTGTCGGTTAGAGCTACTGTCTCTAGTCTAACAACAACCGTTTGTTATGCAGCAGCAGCAGCAGCAGCAGCAATTTGAGTTCCTTTCGCTTCCGCGATGATAATGATTCTTTGCCGTTCATTAACCCTTTAAAGACGAAGCGTATCTGTTTTATATAAGGACTCAGTGCGTACCGCGCTGTAAACACTCTCCACTTGGGTTATAAAAACCAGTCTCTTAATGTTTTAAAAGGCAAATGTTGCTGTTTGTTCTGAGATCCGTACAAAACACATAAACGCAATGTGGGCACCACGTAGAATTTTTTAATGTCAAACCTGGTCGTATGTAAATTTACCGCTAGGCTTTAAACGATTTAACACTGCTTTATTAATCAACGTACGCAAAAAACTTGCGAGATCGCTACAGTGCAGTTAATTACAAAAATAAAGGAAGGAAACAAAAATGTTTAGATTTATAGTTGAAGTTTATCAGGGTAGGCTTTTGGTTTACGAGCCGAAACGTCTATAGTGGATAGATGAACGCGAAGTTTAAATGTTTCTCCTCGCTCCTTTCTTACTAACGTTATGTTTCTGTAGAAGAGCACAAAACAGCGTGCTGATTGAAATGTTGTGAAATTTGGATTTGCACCGTACCAGCTGCATTTGGTTTTGCACCGTACCAGCTGCATTTGGCCATCGGCAAGCGAGGGAAGGTTGGCCGAGTGTATAGCCACAGGCAAACAACTGGGCATGTTGGTGGCGTCACTGTCCTATGCACCGTTTTGGTTGGCCATTTAATCTAATTTCGTCTTACCGTCACCCTGAGATGAACCGAAGCGGCACTGCTGCTCAGCAGAACAAGTGCGGCGTCTATTTCCCCATCATCGAGTAATGACTGTCGACATCTCTGTGCAAACGCAATGATATCTCTGTGATAAGGTGCGAGGTAGCTGCTGAGGCACCCCGAGGTCTATGCGATAAGGAAGCACAAAAACGACGGCGTGGGACAGATAAATTGCCGGATTTCTGCTGGCATGTGCTGCAGATAGTCCGGACACGAACGCACGTTTTGCCTGGCATCGTGTTACGTTCTGTGCCCGCGTTATTTGCTGGCAGTAATGTGTGTAGAGTGACTGTGTGTGGCTGGGTGTAGTGTCACAGAACTGCACGTGACCTGCCGCTGTGTGAGTGACACAATCAGACGTCGCATCGTAGCTTTTATGACAACGCTGTGTCAACTGATGAACCATTTTACTTCACCCAACGCCTGTCAACATAAAGCCTCGCTTGCACAAAACTGTCAGCCAGCCTTAAACTGTTTTGCAGGTGAGAACAAACCAAACTTTTAAACCACACACTGCGGAAGATTCGTACACACTTTAATCTTTGAAGCCTAGCGGTTACTTAACCCTTTAAAGACGAAGCTTATGTGCCTTATATAAGGACTCAGTGCGTACCGCGCTGTAAACACTCTCCACTTCGGTTATAAAAACAAGTCTCTTAATGTTTTATAAGGCAAAAGTTGCTGTTTGTTCTGAGATCCGTACAAAACACATAAACGCAATGTGGGCACCACGTAGAATTTTTTAATGTTAAACCTGGTGGTACGTAAAGTTACCGCTAGGTTTTAAAAGGTTAATTTACCGCAAGGTGCAACATCCAAAAGTTCTGCAGTAATAAGGAAGCACGCGGCGTTACCCACAGCTCTGTGTATACTATTTTTATTGCTTGCTGCATGTTTCGGCTTTTGTGGAAAGTCCTGAGGCAATTTAAAATATACATGAAAGAAAGACAATTTAAATACAGCCCGTTATAATGACACTTTTTCAGATAGCTGAGGTCCCAACTTTACAGCAGTTGGAGCTGTATAAGCCGAAACTAGATAAAAGTCAAGACTGTACATAGAGTACTGAAACAGAATGTACGTGCCGGTATGTTTTGGTCGCACTGTGGCCCTGGGATCGACTCATTCGCTAACAGAAATTAGTACTAGGGATATTTTGTGGGAGTAAAGGCGGCCGGTGCGTAGGGCTGACAACCTTACCACCTTCATGTGCCGATTGTGTAGAAATCTGGGAGCCTCACCCTCCTGGAACCCTGTGGGCCTGTCCAGGCCTGTAATGGGAGAGCTTTACCTTTACCTCGTATGGGTATGTTATGTTAAAACCTTTGTCCAGTACTTCGATTGTGAAAGAGAAGTTTGTCAGTAACAAAGAAAGCTTCGTGGGGTATAATTTGATGCTTAATTTTATTTCGTAGTTTTGAACAACGCTGGAGGTGTACCGTACACTCTACACTAGATTTTGTCGCATTTATTTCCGTTTTTTGTGCGTCGTCCAGCAGTTAGTGGCCTTCAGCGTCAACAGCGCGGGCCGAATATACCTTCGCAAGACAAGTCAGTACATCGACTGGACGTCTGTGGAATAAGGCAGCTGCCTTGCGCTTGTTGACGAAGTATTTCTTAATACTGACGCGAACGCCACCGACTCTCCATTTAAAGTACCGTTAACCTTTTAAAGCCTAGCGGTAACTTTACGTACCACCAGGTTTAACATTAAAAAATTCTACGTGGAGCCCACATTGCGTTTATGTGTTTTCTACGGATCTCAGAACAAACAGCAACTTTTGCCTTATAAAACATTACGAAGAGACTGGTTTTTATAACCGAAGTGGAGAGTGTTTACAGCGCGGTACGCACTGAGTCCTTATATAAAACAGATACGTTCCGTCTTTAAAGGGTTAATCTGAGATCTGCAGTGTCCTGCGATATGGCGCCCGTTTGCTGGACGAGTGGCCGCGGGAAGTCGGGCACCAGTCACGCAGTAACTCTGCATCGCGTCGCGGAAGAACGAAAGAACACCTCAACAATACCGCTGCAAAAGCGTAAAAACTCACGTGTCTCAGGCAGTCGGACACGTGATGTGGGATTTTGTTGACGGAGCCTCAAGGTCTGTAGGTATTGCTTGGTGCCGCCACATTTGCTATGTGGTGACGGCGTGTTGAGGAACTGACTTTATGATAGCTGATGGGAAGCCCACAGGGGCGAGTGACCCCTCATATACCGTCGTACAGTTCTTTTTCCAATGGCGCAACAGCCCCTAGTGGGGTAGAGCCTCCTCGTTATCGAGGACGCCCTGTCCCACTGGTGCTAGGACTCCTCTGGACGAGGGATCAGCCCGACGCAGAGACCTCTACCTGAAAAACACAACACTTATAACAGACAGACATCCATGCCCCCGGTTGGATTCGAACTCACGATCCCAGCAAGCGCTCGGCCGCAGACCCACGCCTTAGACCGCGCGGCCACTGGGATCGGCACTGTTGTACAGTTAGGTACATTAAAGTACGCAAGAGCCTGCCATATCGGTACTGGTTGCCTTCTGTGTTCCTTACTGTACGTAAGTAATTTTCGAAAGGCGTGGCCTTTGGTGACAGGTCTGCCGCGTCCTTGGTGTTTTTGCAAAAGAAAAAAGCCTGTTAATTTGGCGGGAAATGAGGCACGTGACCGCTAAAATGTTTGAAGCTGCCTCTGAAGAAATTTTAAAATTTATCGCGTGTGCATTCAATCAAACTGTGAAGTAATAATGTGTCTGCAGGGCTGTAATACTTGTATATGCGAACGGTTGAAGTGAACTCTTGTCTGTGTATAGGCTCTCTATGGTAGCCGTGGAGTTGCGCGTGATTATTGTGGTAACACCGTGAACTGACACACTGTTTTCTACTTATGTGAGTGATGTATTGCTTCGTTACAAGGAAATCAAAGGGGTCAGGATTTCTCTTATTTTGCCCTCAAACAAATGTACACTGTATCACTGTGACAAACTGTCTGACTTGTTAATTTCTGATGAAATGGTGAAAACGAAAATGTAGCTTTGGAAATTCCTGCTACAAAATACGTCAAAACACAGAAGCTGATACAGAGCGTTGTGTTTCATAAGAAACTGTATCGAGCACAGACATTTTGTTGGTAAGCTGATTGTCGCTCACCTGTTCCAGGAACCCTCATCCTTACAGAGCGCGAGACCCCATTAGCATGGTGAAGGGGCCATGATTTTTAAAATTATAATGTGCAGGTGTTATCGAGAATACTGACACTGTCAAGTGCACAGGGTGTGCAGACGGTGCCTGATGCCTGCGCCCGTGAGTTCCGCCACTGAACGCTATCCGTGTTGCAAGTTTCATGACGTGTCACAGTGACTTGCCCAAGCACAGAGAGGGGGAAGCAGCAGCGAGTGTTAGAACTAATTTGGTGCAGTGCGAGAGAGGAGTGAAGTGTCTGAAGATTTTTGATGGCCTTTGGGTCAAGCGAGGGGGCCATTAAGGGGGGAGAGGGGTCAGACGCTGGCAGTTGCTGAGGTTGTAAGACAGGACCTCGCATATTTCCACGTAGGGTATATATGGTAACACACTTACCATTTATGTACATTTGAAACCAACTCTTAGCCCTGCTGCCTTGTGTTATCACTCTGCTGTTATCTCACATGGAAACATGTACTTAAACGCAGTGCTATTTTTAGACCAGAAACGGACCCGTCGTGTATCCCTGTTAACACAAGATTCACCAGCTGATTGACGGCATTCCTGGCTACCACTACCAGAGATAACCCCTAGAGGGGCGCTATGACGTCACAGTTTCACTGTATGTTCACGCCACGAATACCAGAATTTCAAGTAACAAGTTAATAAATTCTGTCGGCAAAATACGACGCTGCAATACCGACCGAAGCATAGGTATCTAGTGACTGCTTAACAACCGACTGTTTTCGGAAATCACTGACATGTAGCGTACAGGTGTGAAAATATCCCGGGCGTGACTCACTCAATCACAAACCACGCTCATTACTTTCGTTCGTTCGTTCGTTCGTTCTTTCTTTCTTTCTTTCTTTCTTTCTTTCTTTCTTTCTTTCTTTCCTTCTTTCTTTCTTTCTTTCTTTCTTTCTTTCTGTCTGTCTGTCTTTGTTTGTTTGTTTGTTTCTTTCTTTCTGTCTTTCTGTCTGTCTTTCTTTCTTTCTTTCTGTCTTTCGTTCTTTCTTTCTTTCTTTCTTTCTGTCTTTCTTTCTTTCTTTCTGTCTTTCTTTCTTTCTTTCTTTCTCTCTTTCTTTCTTTCTTTCTTTCTTTCTTTCTTTCTTTCTTTCTTAGTCTGACTTCTTCTACCCACTCATTGTAGGTGTAGAGGGTTGTTTGTTACACCTGATCACACTGAGACACACCACACTCGGTAGGACTCCCCTGGACGGGGGATTAGCCCGACGCAGAGACCTCTACCTGACAGCACACTACAGTCACAACAGACGAACATCAATAACCCCGGTGGGATTCGAATCCGCATCCCAGCAAGCGAGCAGCCGCAGACCCACGCCTTAGGCCGCGCGGCTGCGAGAACCTTGTAAGACCAATATACTTGGCGCCTTTAAATCAGAGCGGAATTGAAAATGTCCGCGGAAGACATCGTTAGGTGCGTCGATAGGGGACGCTAGAGGTTCCTGGACGATGGAACATATGACGATGCAAGACGTTACTCCGTTCGTTCACGTTCACAGGTTAACAGCCCTCTGACTGTCAGAAACATCGTCACTGTACCCATCGCAGTCTGCACAGGTGCAGCAGTGACAACGTGCTTACAAACTCGGCCAGTCAAGGACAACGCGTCTTGAGTTAGCTGTTAGGATCTGAGGTCTGGGCCAAGTGATTTGGTTTGAAGGTGTTACCGTTTTGCACCTGCAGGCAAAGGTTCAACACTCCTGCCCCCTAGGTAGAGACAACTGTCACTGTTTTAACACTGCGCAGTGCATCTTCCGTGCAATGCACGTACGTAACTAACAAACCCACTTGTCCATGTACAGAGAAACGCTCCTACATGATTCGGCCAGTATTTATAGCCATTTTCAACGTCCACTGTTGTATATTAACCTTTTAAAGCCTAGCGGTAACTTTACATACCACCAGGTTTAACATTAAAAAATTCTACGTGGTGCCCACATTGCGTTTATGTGTTTTGTACGGATCTCAGAACAAACAGCAACTTTTGCCTTATAAAACATTAAGAGATTGGTTCTTATAACCGAAGTGGAGAGTGTTTACAGCGCGGTACGCACTGAGTCCTTGTATAAAACAGCTACGCTTCGTCTTTAAAGGGTTAAAAGACAACTGGCAGAACTATGTGCTAATGCTGTATATATCTTTAGTATATAATGCTGCTCCCTGAAGATGGCCATAAATAGTAGCCGAAATATATAGTAGTGGTTGTATATGTACGGACAAGTGCAGTTGGTTGGCGCGTAACTTATTTATATTGTCACTTTGCGTTTTGCGATTTGTAGTGACGAACTTCCGACTTGCTGGCTGGTCCATGGGTCAGCCGTCGGCAGCGGAGTCTGGAAGTAACTGCCGGGCGCAGCTGGTCACCCTACGTCACCTGTGAAAGCGGCGGTAGAACAGGAAGAAGCCAGACAAGGCGCAGCAGCCTGGCCGGACACGCAGTTTAATTCACGTGAACGCGAGTTGCGTTCTCACAGCTGGCAAGGAAATAGAAACGTTCATTTCCTCAACTTCGTTTCCATTTCTCACTTCCGTCTTTCTATATAATGTAAAGTTTACGCGGAACAAATTGCAACGCACATGCGACTTAAAACATACCGCGTTGCCGTGCCATGGCTTAGGCGGTTAGTCGCCGGCCTCTCACCGCAGAGGTCCGGGTTTGATCCCAGGCCAGTCCATGTGGGATTTGTGATGGACAAAGTGGAACTGGGACAGGTTTTTCCCCGAGTACTTCGGTTTTCTCCTGTCAGCTTCATCCCACCGGGGCTCCATCACTAGGAAAAGGACAAATAATAATAATCACAATCACAGGGTTGCATAAGAAGCCTTAAGATCGCGGTGCGTCCGTAGCGTCTGCTGCGGGGCCCTTCACCACAAAAAAAAAAAAACCACAACGCTGCAACCAACAGAGTCCCCCCCTCCCCTTATGACAGCCAACAGCACATCCCCGTGTTCGCAAAGCCCGACGTCGACCTGAATCCTGAGCCGGATGAATACACTCCGTGCGCACCTCGAACACCTTTTTTAGTGTTATCCTTTCGTCTACTCCCATGTCTTTTAAATAGGCGCTTTCCCCTTAAAGATCTACGATCAAATTTTGTAGGCATTTTGCTTATCTTATCACATGCGTGCTACATTGGCCAACCAATCCATTGCCTAATTTTTACAGCCCTAATAGTGTCTGTGTGTATTAGAATCCAGCAAGCTCTTCACATGCAGTTTTCTCCAGATATGCTGCCGCCCTCTACAGGCACGTATCTGCTCCTTGTTGCAGAGTATGGAACGTCTCACTGCCCTGTCCGTGCTGCTGGCAATGTCAGCGTGGCTGCTGTTTGCAGCCCCTCAACAGGTCACCGCCAGCTACAGTGTTGGTGTCGGCATTGCAGATGTGACTGGTCCATCCGCCGAGGTCGGCTTTGTAAGTACGGCTACCTGTTGTTTCACTGGCATGGCAGTTCCTGTTCGTGACCTTGAACTGCTTTGTGACACGTGACTGCACTTCCTGCTCCACCAGCGTCACGTGGGCTGACAGTTCTGTTCAATATTTGGGTTTTCACAGCGGTGGAGCAAGTCTTCTGTGATGTGACCTTGTGTCGCTGGGCAAACAGTACCCAGCTTTTTGAAACACCGTGTTGCCTACTTCTTGAGAGTCAAAAAATCCTTATCCTCGGACTGCCTGACCCTGAAGATGGAGGCAGTACGAACCTTCGAAAGGTGGGAACTACTGGCCAAACGACAGACTAGCACGTCGCAGGAGACTTGAATTTCATGAAAGTTTCTTGTAGCAATGTTAGTCGGTCAACATACTGTAGACATGCCATTCTGTAGAGACATAGTATAGACATAACATAATGCAGACATAACACACTGCAGACATAACACGCCCTAGACATTACATAGTGTAGACACGACGTATAACAGTGTAGACAACATTCCACAGATGTGACACCCTGTAGACCAAACACACTGTAGACATGATATATTGTAGATACATAGTGTAGATATTACACTCTGTAGGCATAACGCAATTTAGACACGACAGTCTTTGCAGTACTTTTTATTGCATTCTCTGCACTGTTTTAGCGCGCTCCTTGTGTACTTTACAAAAGAAGGGAAACGGGGTTAATGTTGGAATGAGCGACCATCCCTTTCACATTTCAACATGCGTTACAATGAGAGAGTTACGATTTGAATATGATAATTTATTTACGATAAATGCACTTTGTGTTGCCTTATTGCTCGTCTAACAGCGTCCGCTAGCGGTTAAAGGACAGGAAGATGCAGGAGTAGACGGTAAGAGGCAAGGAGAGAAAGAACCGGACAGTGTTGGGCGTGAACGGTGCTAAAGTGCGTGAACAGTGCTAGAGTGCGTGAATGGTGATTAAGCACGTGGTCGGTGATAAAGTGCGTGAACGCTGCTAAAGTGCGTGAACGGTGCCAAACAGCGTGAGCGGTGCTAAGAGTGCGTGAATGGTGATTAAGCACATGGTCGGTGATAAAGTGCGTGAACGCTGCTAAAGTGCGTGAACGGTGCCAAACAGCGTGAGTGGCGCTAAAGAGAGTGACTGTTACTAAAGAACGTGAGTGGTGCTAAAGTGCGTGTATGTTGCTGAAGAGCGTGAATGATGCTAAAGAGCGTGAACGGTGCTAAAGTGCATTATCGATGATAAAGTGCGTGAACCGTGCTGAAGTGCGTGAACGGTGCTAAAGAGCGTGAGCGGAGCTAAAGTGCGTGAGCGGTGCTAAAGGGCGTGGACGGAGATAAAGTGCGTAAAATGTGATAAAGTGCGTGATCGGTGCTAAAGTTCTTGATCGATGACAAGGTGCCTGAACGGTGCTGAAGAGCGTGAATGGTGCTAAGGTGCGTGAGTGGTGATAAATGCGTGTGTGTTGCTGAAGAACGTGAATGGCGCTAAAGAGCGTGAGTGGTGCTGAAGTACGTGAGTAGTGCAGAAGCGCGTGTATGTTGCTGAAGAGCGCGAATGGTGCTAAAGAGCGTGAGGCGCTGAGAAGCGTGAGTGGTGTTAAATAGCGTGAATCGTGCTAAATGTTGTAAACACATTTCTGCTTGTACTTTCCGTATTTGTTGACCAGTTTGGGCGAAGTTGGTTGTGGAAGATGTGCGCGCAATGCCGCTGCACATTTGTGACTCCGTGACGGTCAGTGCAATGCCAGCCACACTGCACCTGCTTGCGCCGAAGAAACCTTACCTGTGTGTGCAGAAGTTGTATCTGCCACTGATGTTTGCTTCTCCCTAAAAACGTGCACACTTACGGCCACGCGTTTTAATTTTTGGATCTCAGACGGAGTGAAAAAGGGGATTTGCTAAACTGAGTAATTAATTTAAAGCCTTTAGTGTCTGTATGACCCTCACTGTATTTTACGTTCTGAGAGACTGTTCCGGTGTCCCCTCCAAACTCTTGCGTCGAGGCTTTTAACCTGGCTGTACGCCGATCCACTTACACGGTGCACCCACCGGCTAACACTTGACTCTCAGTGAATGCTTCAGCGTAATGCAAACTGCGCCACGGTTTGCCCGCTAAATACACTGCCCCGAAATTCAACCCCCTTTGCTTGTTTCATGAGGCCCAGCTTTAAAGCCCAGTGGTTACTGTACGTACCACCCGGTTTAACATTCGACAATCCTACGTTCTGCCCATACAGTGTGTTTATGTGTTTTGTGTGGATCTCAGAACGAACAGCGATTATTTCCCTATACAGCATTAACTGGCTGGTTTTTATAACCGAGACGGAGTGTGTTTACTGCGCGGTACGCCCTGCGACTTCGTACATTTATATTGTAGGATGAATCCCGTTTTCAGAGTTCAAAAATTCTTTGAACTTCAGTATGTACAGTTTATTGTCCGTACAGTTAGGTGCAACACCGCCTGTCGCACTGCAGCAGTGCCTGTCCTGCTGTAAACATGTGTACCAACTGTGCAAGGCCTCCAGTTCCGAAACACAGCGCAGGCAAGAACTCCACAGTTGTATGAACGGAAGCAAACAAAGCTTTCCATGCGGGACTTAAAAGCCTTTTCTAGGTGTGACTTAAGTTTATGCTTTGAGCAAGTAATTACTGAAGTGCAGATTAATCTGCCTCACCTTTGCCCGATAGCACTTCGCAGTGCGGCGTCTTCAGCTGACGTCACATGTGTAGGTAGCACAAGGCCGTATCGGATTCAGAGAAAGCCTCCTACCCATTGGTCCAGGAAATCCTGTCCTGCTGTTTGCTCAGTATGCATACAAACATAAAAATACGCAGACGATGCTGTAACTTTGCCTGTTGTTTTGTATGGGTGTGAAACTTGGGCTGCCACATTAAGTGAAGGACACTGGCTGAGAGTGTTCGAGAATAGGGTGCTGAGGGAGGCATCTGGGGCTAAGACGGGGAAAGTAAGATGGGACTGGAGAAGACTGCATAATGAGCAGCTTTATGGTTTGTGCTCATCATGATTGAATCACGGAGAACGAGATGGGTGGGGCATGTAGCATGTATAGGGAGAGAAGAAATGCATACTGGGTTTTGGTGGGGAAACATGGAGGAAAGCTTCAACTTGGAAGACATAGGCGTGGATGGGATGCGACTTCTTTACTAAGTCGTCTGCATTGACATTTTTGGGCATATCTGTTTGTAACTACTCTGACGCCGGTATATAATATATATGTACATATACAATGTGTATATGTACATATATATATGTATATAGTTGAACCAGGTTTTAACGACATTGGTTTATACGACATCTCGTCTATAACGTCAGACATTCTGTGGTACCAAATAATTCCTCGCTGTTAACCACAACATTACATTCCTCGGTTATAACGGCACAAAATTCTCAGTCCCTTTCGTGACGCTATAAACGAGTTCAACTCTATATACTCGTATACACACTGATGCTTATTGTCCTTGCGTCGTCTGTCCAGTAGGTGTCAGACTGCCGTCACTCGGTTTTGTAATTCCGGTACACTTCATCTCGCGGTTCTTTTCTTTGGGACTGGTCTTAACTGATCTCTGTACAATCGGCGCCTCATCCCATGGGGCTTGGGTTCGATCCTGGGCCAGCGTATGTGAGAGGTGTCGTGGTGGAACTAGCGCTGGGACAGGTTTTTCTCCCAGTACTCCAGTTTCCCCTGTCAGTACCATTCCACCAATGCTCCATACTCATTCATTCATCTACCACCGACGCTGTATAATGTTTTTCTCCCAGTACTCCAGTTTCCCCTGTCAGTATCATTCCACCAATGCTCCATACTCATTCATTCATCTACCACCGACGCTGTATGATGTTTTTCTCCCAGTACTCCAGTTTTCCCTGTCAGTATCATTCCACCAATGCTCCATACACATTCATCCATCTACCACCGACGCTGTATAATCTTGACAACTAGCAGCGTCTTTAACGAAGCACAACAATCGTTCTGTGTGCAGCAGGGTGCATCATTTCGACGTCCCTGTCGACACGGTGTAGTGTTCTGCAGTCTGTGACAGGCCGCTGGGACGTCTGGCGAGAACAGGCGGCAACGACTGTAAAACTGCATACAAAAGAGTGAAGCGAAATTAAAAAAAAGCGTTCCGCCCCAGTGAACGCACTGAATTATGAATATGACGAATATCCAATATCCGAACGGAACGGTAGATTTAACGTTCCATTTTTGTGCTAACATTTCACGTGTTCGTTTCTGCCTCAAAAATCAGTTTCAGTGTTGCTCCCACAGAGTTAATTTATGTTTTTTCGTGTATAAGTAGAAGGCGGCCGTGTCTCTGCATGTTGAATTCCCAATTCTGTTACACGGAATTCTAAGTAATTTAAGTGTTTAATCTGCTATAAGTGATATGGTTTGAATGCCGTTTTAGTGCCTGTGGGTTCAGCCTGGGATGCGGCTTAGTTTACTGGGTGTAGCATCTAGGCTGTGGGCTGCACGGTCTTGGGTTTGATTCACGGAAATAACGCAGCCTTTTGTCTTCTGCAGAGACTCCAGACGGGCTTGGTGCCAGCCCTGCCTCCTGTTAAATTTGTACCGTGCGCGTTTTCCCTGAGTAACAAAGGTCGTGAGTCAAGTTGCCCACTGCCCTCCATCTAGTCCCGAGTTTAACAATAAGTGGAGCTTTACCTCTGCTCACCCTACATGTCTCTTTGGCATGCACAGGGAAAATTCACCTCACCATCGGCTCAATTAAATTCCTAGTTTATGTGACAAAAACTATTTTGTACAGATTTTTCTTAAAAACTGGAGGAAGGCGGTGGCGCAGTTGGTTGAGGCACTGCGCTACAAGCCGTAAGGTCGTGGGTTCGATTCCCGATAGTGTCATAGCAATTTTTCATTGACATAATCCTTCCGGTCGCACTATGGCCCTGGGGTCGACTCAGCCTCTAACAGAAATGAGTACCAGGTATATTTCCTGGGGGTAAAGGCGGCCGGTGCGTAGGGCTGACAACCTTACCACCTTCATGTGCCGATCGTCTAGAAATCTGGGAGCCTAAACGTCCTGGAACTCTAAGGGCCTGTCCAGGCCTGTAATGGGGCTGGTTTACCTTTCTTTGCCCTTACAAATTAGTGCATGGGATCTAGGGGAGCACGTTACCTCACGGATTACAAAATAACCCTTCTTTCACATCTCCCCTTAAGAAGTGTTCCCGCTTAAGAAGCCAAAATAATTCGTACCGAAATTTTCCCGTGTGATTACAAGTTAGGCTTCATTGCTCTTTCAATGGATTTTCCTCTTGAAAGGCTTGCCGCTTCAGTATCACGAAAATTTGAAGATGAAACCAATTTTTCACCTATTTAGTACGTTGTCGCATCAGATCCTTCAACAGTTCCTCATTCGTTCAATTTGTTACGAACACTCGGTGACCAGCCGAATCTCTCGGTTCGTAAAGATTCGTTCTCAACGTCGTTCAGCCACGGATCCGATATACGGGGAGCCTGATGCTAATCCGTGGGAACGTGGGGCGGGAAGTGACGTCAAGTTGCAGCACCGCACGACGTGACGCAGCGTCTAGGTTCTTGTGCAGGCCTGCGTCGGTGATCAGCGTGGGTTGAATGGGGCATGTTGTGGCTGTACCTGCTGCAGTGTGCTGTCGGTACTAGGAGATGTACAGTGTGTGTGTGTGTGTGTGTGTGTGTGTGTGTGTGTGATGCTTTTGATCTGCAAAGTCATTAATTATTGAACACGTGATCAGGTTCGCTACTGCGTCAAAATCCAGCAGCATACAAGCTGATAACGGCTTGTGTTGCACACGGTGGACGCTGCTTAGAATATTCCTCCCAAGAAAAACTTTAAGAATTTTTCACGTGTGTGTCACCGACGCCGCAAGCCAACGCGGGCGCGCCCCCGGGGGGGCTAGAGATATAGATGAAATTGGCGAAGTGTAGAAAGGTGGAATCGGGATTTGTGGAATGCATACCGCACGGCTGGTTTCCTCACCCACAGATTTTGATTACCAAGAAACCTTGTCTCATGTTCAAGAGGGTGTCAGAGGTAAGGCTCAAAATGTCAATTTAATGTCTTCCGTGTTGCCAGCACAGAGTGATCCACCGTGCTGTCAGCACACAGTGATCCACTGTGTTGCCAGCACACAGTGATCCACCGTGCTATCAGCACACAGTGATCCACAGTGCTGTCAGCACACAGTAATCCACCGTGCTGTCAGCGCACAGTGATCCACTGTGTTGCCAGCACACAGTGATCCACCGTGCTGTCAGCACACAGTGATCCACCGTGCTGTCAGCACACAGTGATCCACCGTGCTGTCAGCACACAGTGATCCACCGTGCTGTCAGCACACAGTGATCCACAGTGCTGTCAGCACACAGTGATCCACCGTGCTGTCAGCACCTGCTGAGAGTACAGGGATGAATCCCCAGAATGACCGTGACGTATTTGTCTGCAGTGAGGGACACACACACGCGTGACACGTGGAACATTTGTATGGAAAAAGTATTTGCAATTAGTCTCAGACTGTGTTAATTTTTAGCACATTTAGTGGGACGCACTGTGTTTTGACTCACATGTGCACATCTATAACAAAATCTGCCATTATTGGGCCTGTGTTCCTTGAGATACATTCCAAAAGGTTTTGGCGACCGTGTACTGTGCTGCGAAGTGATGTGTTTTTCGACTGTTTCCACTGTCCGAAGAACGAAATAACTACAATTAAAATTACGATGTTTCGGAAACTTCCCCCTCCTTTTACCTGAGGACGGAAGCAGAACCAGTCTCCGAAATGTCGTAGTTTTAAATGTAGTTATTTTATTCTTCGGGCAATGGAAAAAGTCGAAAAACCCGTTCCTTCGCAACACGCTATTCCTTTGTTGAAATCCTTCCTGCTGATGGCCATGCTCAGGCCGAAACATGTAGCAGACACATTCTAAAGTTACAGATGATTGTTTGTTGTTAGCTGTGCAGTTGTTGGGTGAAATGCTGCGTAACTTGAGATACGCTCTGACGGCAAAGTGAAACAAGTAATGCGGAATTTGGATTTATGTAACCAAGTATTCTCGTAAAGGGCACGACAGTTCGAACACGTAAATTGATATTGTTTGCAGGCTTCCCCTGTTGGACAGCAGGGTGCTGAGGGTGCTGAGGGTGCTGAGGAGGGTATTTGGGCCTAAGAGGGACGAGGAGCCAGGGGAGTGGAGAAGACTACATAACGAGGAACTTAGTGACCTGTACTCATCACCAAATATTATTCGGTTAATCAAATTGAGAAGAATGAGATGGGCGGGGCATGTAGCACGTATGGGGGAAAAGAGAGGTGCATACAGGGTTTTGATGGGGAGACCTGAGGGAAGGCGACCACTTGGGAAACCCAGGCGTAGATGGGAGGATAATATTAAAATGGATCTTCAAGAAGTGGGATGAGGCATGGACTGGATTGATCTGGTCCAGGATAGAGACAGGTGCCGGACTCTTGTGAATGCGGTAATGAACCTCCGGGTTCCATAAAATGCGGGGAATTTCTTGACTAGCTGAGAAACTGTTAGCTTCTCATGAAGGCCTCTGCTCCATGGAGTTACTTAGTTAGTTAGTTAGTTAGTTAGTTAGTTAGTTAGTTAGTTAGTTAGTTAGTTACGTAGACTTCCCCGCTCAAGACTTTTCCTGCTTAATAAGCCATATTTGTTTAATATTTTCAGAAACGTCTTAAAAGGGGTTCACTGTATTTAAAGATGTACGTACAAAGCGCACTAAAGCAGCTGGATACAGTCCATAACGTATGTCAGGCAAATAAAATATTTCCATAGACACACACTGCTGCTGGTTTTTGCAAAGCTGCCACTCTGTGTGCAGTAAGTGTGCACGTATGTCCCGGTTAGCGATGCACGAGCTGTAGCAAAGCATGAGCGGGAAATACGTGTGCTGCTGTTTCGGTGTAACGTAACACGTCTGTCGTTATGTAGGACAACTCATTTACATGAGAACATCTCTACCAGACTCCACGGCATCACATTCCATAAGACAGTATTCTTCCTTTACAGTGCTTTGTTCGATGCCAGAGGCGAGTTTTGTTGCTGATGTTGCGGGGTACTGTGTGGCCTTGCAGTGTGACAGATAAATACCGACGTGTGGAAGGAATGCCGTGTCTGTCTTCGTGTTCCTTTCACTCTGAAGACGGAGGCAGAAGGTTCCTTCGAAATTTTGGTTCATATATATAGCAGACTGCACGGCCTTCACAGCCACTGGCATCAGAACGTGCAACCGTTAGCTCTAGTGCTGAAATATTGTCGCGAAAATTACAAGGCGAAAAACATCGAGACCGTGCTGTTTGCAGCTGTGGGCACAGCAAGTCACCAGCACGGGCTGGACGCTGCCACGTCGCGGGCGGTTGGTCGCAGACCTTTCACCGCTGAGACCAGTCCGTCTGTCACTGGTGGACAGTGGCACTGGGGCCAGGCTCTCCCGGTGTCAGTGTCATCACACCAGTGCTCCGTATTCATGCATATTCTATTACCGACGCTGTGTAATCCCAGTAATTGACAGGCGTCCTTAAATAAACACAAGTAAAACACACTAAAGCATGGATTAAAAGCGTGTACAGTGTCTGCTATATCTGGGGCTACGCCGAAAAGTGACGAAAATATTTCGAACGTCTCTGAAATACATTTGCTGGCAGTTTCTTAATTTTGATTTGCGTCGCGTAATTGTGGAATTTAAATGTTTGACGAAATTGTTAATTTTAACCCTTTAGAGACGAAGCGTATCTGTTTTATATAAGGACTCAGCGCGTACAGCGCTGTAAACACTCTCCACTTCAGTTATGAAAACCAAACTCTTAATGTTTTATAAGGCAAATTTGTTGTTTGTTCTGAGATCCGTACAAAACATATAAACGCAATGTGGGCACCACGTAGAATTTTTTAATGTTAAACCTGGTGGTACGTAAAGTTACCGCTAGGCTTTAATGAACTGCAGTTTGTTACGAGATGCAACATAAAGAAGAACGGACACATGTGAGAAGCAAATACAACTAATGCAATGGAAAACGCTGCACGTTGGGGATCTAGATGTGTCTGCGTTTGGTTGGGAAGCACCGACGATAATGGAGTTGGAATTTACCTAAATGTGGGCGGCAGCAAGAATTTTGAGAGGTCAGAAGCAAAGTGAAATTGTTAGAGAGAATTCAGGGATAGCACGAAGTACGCGACGAAGCCGAATAGTTGAATTACCGTTACTAACGACGCTGTTTTAACGAATTCTGCTGTGTTGTGTCAAAATAACGGCAGCCATATTCCAGAGTTACTGCACTACAAGCAGGAAGGTCGCGGGTTCGATTCCTGATGGTGTCATTGGAATTTTTTATTGACATAATACTTCCGGCCGCACTATGGCCCTGGGGTGGACTTAGCCCCTAACGGAATTGAGTACCAGAGGTATCTCCTGGCGGGTAAAGGCGGCCGTTACGTAGGGCTGACAATTTTACCACCTTCATATGCCGACTGTCGAGAAATTCTGGGAACCTCAACCCCCAGGAACCCTCAGGATCTGTCCAGGCCTGTACCGGGATTGTTTTACATTTTACATTCCAGAGCAAATGTTTGGTGTTCAGGATTAAGAATTGTCTGTCCGGGTTTCAAGACGTATCACGTACTACGGTTTTATAGACAGTTCGGTCGCAGCGTGGCTCAGCCCGTTAGACGCTTGACCGGGTTCGATCCCAGGCCGATCCGTGGAGGGTTTTTTTTTTTTTTAGAAAAATGCAGTGCGATAGGTTTCAGCCGAAGTACTTCCGCTTACCCCTGTCAGCATCATTCCCCCACTTCTTTATACTCATTCATTCATCTATAACTGACGCTATATAACTTAGCAACTGAAGGTGTCTTTAAATAAACACACTACAAAGAGGTGACTTACAGTGAAATGACAAACACTGGAAGATAAAAATTTAGTACTTGCTTGAAAAAAGCGGAGGAAAACCATGAAAGGACGTAGTGTAGCGCGAATTCGAGCGACCGCTGACTGCGAGTCAGAAGCTTTGCCGCTGTGACCAAGCCCCTGAACAGTTGCTGTCATTATCAGTGTGATGGACAACCTGTTCTGCCCCTAAGAGAAGTGCACTTCGCCACCGTTCTGCGTAACAAATATGTCGCCTTGTAACCCGATTGTGATGGCATGCTTCCTTTCCTGCATTTCAGATGGGCTATGCAAAGCTGGGGCAGAAGGGCAGAGGCATACACTTGCGGCAGTTTGCACGAGCCTTCATCATTGACGACGGCCAGCAGAGATTCGCTTTTGTCAGCGTCGACAGCGCCATGATTGGGAATGGTCTTAGGAGAGCGGTAAGTAAATTGTAACGGGGGAATTGCAGAATGAAGACTACACTGTGTGGACAGCATCAGCACAAGAGATTATTTGGGAGACCTAGATATAGATGGAAGGATTATGTTGCAAAGGATCTCGCTACCTAAGTAGACTGTGAAAGTGTTTCAGAAAATGGATAATGTAGTGCTTTTGTAAACACAGTGATGAACATCCAATTTCCATAACATACTTGGAGACCTCTTGACGAGTCCAGTAGTTATGAATGGCTGTAGAAGTTGGTGAATTCGGAAGGCAGCAGGCAGCTTTATGTGGATGTAGGAACCGTTCTGATATTCGTGACTGAATCCGGTTAATGCTAAATTTCGAATTTACTATCAAATCGGCTTTGGAGGGCAAATTAACCTTTTAAAGACGAAGCGTGTCTGTTTTATATAAGGACTCGGTGCCTACCGCGCTGTAAACACTCTCCACTTCGGTTATAAAAACCGGTCTCTTAATGTTTTATAAGGCAAAAGTTGCTGTCTGTTCTGAGATCCGTACAAAACACATAAATGCAATGTGGGCACCACGTAGAATTTTTTAGTGTTAAACCTGGTGGTACGTAAAGTTACCGCTAGGCTTTAAAAGGTTAAAGACGAAGCGTGTCTGTTTTATATAAGGACTCAGTGCGTACCGCGCTGTAAACACTCTCCACTTCGGTTATAAAAACCAGTCTCTTAATGTTTTATAAGGCAAAAGTTGCTGTTTGTTCTGAGATCCGTACAAAACACATAAACGCAATGTGGACACTACGTAGAATTTTTTAATGTTAAACCTGGTCGTACGTAAAGTTACCGCTAGGCTTTAAAAGGTTAAAACACATCACAAAGGGCTTTGCAGAATCTCGTGTTTTATAAACGAGTCCACGTGTCTCTCTGCAACATTACGTTACGAGTGTCTTGAAACAAACAAAGGTGAACTAAATAAGCTACAAAACAGAATAAGTAACGTAGCCGTATTTTAGTGAACTGTGTGCTAGCTGTCTGTGCATTTCGTGAAGGCGTGTAGAGGGAATGGCGTCATAGCTCCATTCATTATTAACTCAAGCTATGGGCTGTATAATCCAGGGTTCGATTACCGGCAGAGGCAACTTATTATTTCCGCTTCTCCGAAACGTTCAGACCGGCTCTGGTGTCCACCCAGTCTCCTATTTAAAGGGTGCGTGGGGGTAAAACAGCTGGGAGGGTGAAGCTGACCTCTCAGCTCAGTAACGTTCCGAGGTTAAGAATGACTGGAGCTATACCTCTTCTTCCCCTGTGTGTCTTCATAACGTGGACAGAGACAACTTGACTTTTTCCCGGCACGGTACCGTTCTTATCTTCTGAAGTGCTTCTGTGCAGGAATGGATTAACCCTGTAAAGGCGAAGCGTATCTGTTAGATATAAGGACATAGTGCGTACCGCGCTGTAAACACTCCGTCTCGGTTATAAAAACCAGTCAGTTAATGCTGTATAGGGAAATAATCGCTGTTAGTTCTGAGATCCATACATTCCGTACCGCGCAGTAAACACACTCCGTCTCGGTTATAAAAACCAGTCAGTTAATGCTGTATAGGGAAATAATCGCTGTGTGTTCTGAGATCCACACATTCCGTACCGCGCAGTAAACACACTCCGTCTCGGTTATAGAAACCAGCCAGTTAATGCTGTATAGGGAAATAATCGCTGTTTGTTCTGAGATCCAAACATTCCGTACCGCGCAGTAAGCACACTCCGTCTCGGTTATAAAAACCAGCCAGTTAATGCTGTGTAGGGAAATAATCGCTGTTTGTTCTGAGATCCACACATTCCGTACCGCGCAGTAAACACACTCAGTCTCGGTTATAAAAACCAGTCAGTTAATGCTGTATAGGGAAATAATCGCTGTTTGTTCTGAGATCCACACATTCCGTACCGCGCAGTAAACACACTCCGTCTCGGTTATAAAAACGAGTCAGTTAATGCTGTATAGGGAAATAATCGCTGTTTGTTCTGAGATCCACACATTCCGTACCGCGCAGTAAACACACTCCGTCTCGGTTATAAAAACCAGTCAGTTAATGCTGTGTAGGGAAATAATCGCTGTTTGTTCTGAGATCCACACATTCCGTACCGCGCAGTAAACACACTCCGTCTCGGTTATAAAAACCAGTCAGTTAATGCTGTATAGGGAAATAATCGCTGTTTATTCTGAGATCCTCACAAAACACATAAATACACTGTGTGGGCAGAACGTAGGATTTGTGAATATTAAAGCTGGTGGTACGTAAATTTACCGCTAGGCTTTAAAAGGTTAAGAGAGACCCTTGGTAATGCGCCCTCAAATGTACTGATGATAGAATTCGAGCATTGATATGGCGATATCTGGCACAGGAATCCTAGGTGCTAGCGGAGAAATCTGCCCCAGTGTCACCGTTTCCACCACAAACTGGGGCCTCATGTTTGTAACCCAATGATTTTTCGTTTGAGTTTTGGCGCAGCCCGGTGCTGAATAAATGTACACACAGAGTGTCAAGTAACGGTGCATACTGTGGTTAGAACTGGTGCACACCCAGAATTTGTCACTTCCGGGGGGGGCGGCGGGCCGGACCCTGAGGCTATCTATAACTTATGTTTGATTTTTTTAAGGAATTATGCAATAAAAATCATGCTGTAAGCACAACATAACGCTGTCTGCAACTGCATTTATATACAAACGAATATAACTACATGTTCCGCGACTCAATCACAGTGTCCTGTCTTGTTTTTTTATTTTATTAATTTATTTTTCAAAATTCTAATTTACCAGTCATCAGCGGATTTCAGTGGCTGATTTCGACTGAAGGGGAGGTCACGTAAAACTTTTGATACCGTAATATCTACAAAATCTATGTTTTTTGAATTTTTGTTTTGGGGGGCTGAAGCCCGGCAGCCCCCCCTCCTCTTACGTCAGCCCCTGGGTTAGAACTTGCACACATCGTCATGACGTACGCTGTGCGACACAGCAAAAGTAAATAGACCTAGAAACAGGCAGAAATTAGATGCGCTGAATTCAGCCAAATTCACAGGTTTTGTAAGCAATGCCGTTGGGCTTGAACCTGTGTGCGTGAAACACTGTCATGGCGACAGACTGCAAGGTGAAGATTATGAGCCCGGTGCTTCAGAGATCGTGCAGTCGCAGGTGAGGTGTAATAACTCTGTAGAACACACATGCTACACTGTCCTTGTCATCACTCTTACGGACATTATGATGACGAATATTAATCTGTTGGGACACAAACAGATCCTCGTAAGCAGACGTCAACTGTACAAGGAAACTGATGCATAAGGGCGCCGGCATGATGCTGTAAGCACAGCCGAGACGCGGGGGATAAACCCTCTAAGCGACAGCCTTATATACCTTCGAGTTTTGTTAGCGCTTGAAGACGAGAATTAACCTGAATTACGTATAAACTAGACACACCCCGCTAAGATTTGAAAGATCAATCATTTAATGCTGTATGGGGAAAGAATCGCGGTTTGTTCCGAGATCCATACAAAACACGTAAATAAAGCTGAGTCATATTACAGGTTCAGATCGTACCGCGCAGAAAACACCGTTCTCTGTATTTACGTTTCCTGATATCTAGTGGCGGTCTGTGGAACTCCAGCGTTCTCATAGTTGTCCTGCCATCTGGTGGTGGCCCATGGAACTCCAAGCGTCACATATCTTTGCATCTTACTGGATTTTATAAAAGATACTCAGCTCGTAACGCGCAGTAAGCATGCTGCGTCTCGTTTATAAAAACTAGTCAGTGCTGTGTGTGTAGCCACTGAACTTTAAAGGGTTAATCTGTCTCCTAATTGTCAGATAAACATCTCGTGCCATTTGTTTCTGCGGCAAAGCCACGGAAATACGTCTCATGAATGCCGGAGATGACCCAAACCAGGCTGCCTTTTTTTAAGCTCCTGTGTGTACTCTTCAAGTGGGGAAAGTTGAAGGAAAACGCTTACTTATAAGACCTAGTTGTAGATGGGAGCATAAGATTGAAATGGATTTTAGAGAGGTGAGGTGGGAAGGCGTGGACTGGGTTCGACTACCTTAGGATAAGCACCTCTGTGTGTGTGTGTTTGTGTGTGTGTGTTTGTGTGTATGTGTGTTTGTGTGTTTGTGTGTGTGTGAGGTTTGTGAAGACAAACGAGTACTTATATTCCATAATATTCAGGAAATTTCGTGACTAGCTGAGGAACTGCCAGCTTCTCAACAAGAAGTCTCCGGGAATTTGGCATGTATTATCCCTTTCTGCGTACTGCACGCAGTCCCACTGCATGGCTGCTAGTGGCGGGTGTCGCGTGTGAAGGCGTGCGGCCAAAAGCAGCAGAGAGGGAAATAAAAACACCCAGCACACCGTGCTGTAAAACACGGGGCCCGGAACGGTGCAGTCTGTATAGCGACTGCACTGTACCGGGCTGGACACTGCGGCTTCGAAACCCGGCAGGGACAGGGAATTTTTCTGAAATCTATGCCCTTGTGCGATATTACGCAGCGCTGAGTGGCACTTCTGTACAGACGTTTCGTAACAACCCAGCGGTCCCATATTCAAGGGTCGAGAAGTGCAAGAAGTCGCGCCTAAATCGCGGCAGAAGACTGACATCGCGCAGGGTAGTTTTCCTTTTTCGAAAAGAGTCCCGCTTGGTTCTGGGAAGCACCCAGCCTCTTATTCAGCGGCTACAGCGTGGGCTGTTCTTAAGCATAAGGCTACCGGAGCGTGAGGCTGACCACTCCAATCTAGTGCTGGAGTTAAGAATGAGTGGAGCTTTTGATACAAAAATATTCCAATACCGATTTTTTTCGCACGTTGTCAGTGGTGCCCCGTGTGTGCCCTTCGGTAACACGACACGTTCCGTCTGCAGGTAGGTCCGTCCGACAATGTCGCGGTCGCCTGTCTGTGCAGCATTCCCGATTCTGCCTGTCAGTTCTGTGGGAACAATCATGAACTTGCATGTATGTGGGAAAAAACTTGCTGATTGGGACGCCGCACTTTAGCACGGAAGTTCTGCGCATGTGCTGTCGACAGGAAGTTACAATGCGCCCAGATTTACTCCAAACTAATGCAGAATGGGTTTAATGCTCCTACATGTTTCGACTGAAAACAGCAGCCATCTTCCAGTAGCCACAATTTTTGAACACAGGTACAGCGTGTTATACAGATTGTCAAATGAATGGTAATATATTCATAATACTTTATTCGAGTAATCAAAAAGAGAAGAATGAGATGGGCAGGGCATGTAGCACGTATGGGGGAAAAGAGAGGTGCATACAGGATTTTGGTGGGGAGACCTGAGGGAAGGCGACCTCTTGGGAGACCCAGGCATAGATTGAGGATAATATTAAAATGGATCTTCAAGGGGTGGGATGGAGGGCATGGACTGGATTGAGCTGGCTCAGGATAGGGACAGGTGGCGGGCTGTTGTGAATGCGGTAATGAACCTCCGGGTTCCATAAAATGCGGTGAATTTCTTGACTAGCTGAGAAACTGTTAGCTTCTCAGGAAGGACTCTGCTGCGTGGAGTTAGTTAGTTAGTTAGTAATTAGTTAGTTAGTTATATTCATACATATTAGCGTCATCCTATGAACGTACAGTGTTATTAAAGTCGTATTAAAATTGTGACGCAAGTGAAGGAGGAAAGCTGCGAAAATTTTGGTATACAGAAATCTGGTGACATTGACGTGCTGCTGTCCAATTTGTAGCAGGGCGGGGGTACCTGATTTAGAGATTCGGTATGCAATCCATGAGTGAGTGTAACGTACTGTCTTCAACACTTGTGGGTTCCTGAAGATGGCTGCGTTTTGCAGCCGAAACATGTAGGGACATTAAAATCAGTTGTGCTGTTAGTGGGGAATAAACTTGTGTAAAGACAATTGCACGAAAAATATGAAATATTGAATTTAGAACTCGCCCAATTGACGCGACACTTTGTAGCCACCTGATATGTTAACAGCGCAAGTAAACGATAAACTGTGTACAAAAATGAGGCGTGAGAATGATGACAGTGTGGGAGTGTTAGTTAATGACGTCACGTGTCTCAGTGCAGGCCACGACCGCCTCTTTCCACGTGCTTCCAAATTCTTGTTCATAAAATCCTTTTTTTTTCAGTCGACTGAGCTACTGTTAGCGTCACTAAATGAACTGTAAGTCGCGTCAGAAACAACGAACCGTGTAATTAGGTAAATGCGTACAGAATACAGCCTGCTGTTGTCCTAATCACGGTGCAAGTACGGAAGACTTTGCCAGTACAGCGTTGTCGTACACAGGAAGAAAAAGAAGAGTCGTCATCGAAGTGTAAATGTCAAACCCCACTAACTAACTAGCTAACGAACGAACTAACTAACTAACTAACTGACTGACTGACTAACTGACTGACTGACTGACTGACTGACTGACTGACTGACTAACTAACTAACTAACTAACTGACTGACTGACTGACTGACTGACTGACTGACTGACTCACTCACTCACTCACTCACTCACTCACTCACTCAGTCACTCACTCCATGGAGCAGAGGCCTTCTTGAGAAGCTAACAGTTTCGTAGCTAGTCAAGAAATTCCCCGCATTTTATGGAACCCGGAGGTTCATAACCGCATTCACAACAGCCCGCCACCTGTCCCTATCCTGAGCCAGCCACTCCCCATCCCACTTCTTGAAGATCCATTTTAATATTATGCTCCCATCTACGCCTGGGTCTTTCAAGTGGTCGCCTTCCCTCAGGTCTCCCCACCAAAATCCTGTATGCACCTCTCTTTTCCCCCGTACATGCTACATGCCCCGCCCATCTCATTCTTCTCCATTTGATTATCCGGATAATTGTCAAAGCGTACAACAGTGATAATATTGCGATGTGCACCATCTGACGGCATGAAACAACTCAGTGCCGTCAGGGCAGCTGCTTGGTTTTTCATCGTACAAAACTAATGTTAAATGAACCTGTGGCAACGGCAGAACGATGTCTTTAACTCGCAGAGTGACTGCACGAATTGTATAACGGCCTTCTGAAACTGCGGAACTCTTTAAGTGCCCTGCTGCCTAGCAACTGTTTGTAAGCCGGCTGCCGTTCCCAACCGCCTTGCATTAATCTGCCATATTGCTTTGTATACGTACTGCCTCGTTCTGAGCGGGTTATTAGAAACATAAAATATGGGGTCTTGTTCACGGTACTGAGAATTCCGCTCCATTCTCTAAGTGAAATAGATGAGACAGAATGCACTGAACTGTGATGTTTTATTTTTAATAATTCCACAGGAAGACAGATTTAATCATAACGAAGTGACGGGCAGACACTGTGCCGGGGGTCGAAGTTAGATATGGCGCCTGTATAAATACCGTGTTAAGTGGGTCCCTGTCACCGTGTTAAGTGGGTCCCTGTCACCACGGCATGGCGCGTCCTCAGGTCGCGGATGGAGGAACGGCCTCCAGTTATGGAGGGTAGCAACGAATACATTGAATAAGCAGTCGCAGACAGCCGACAAGGAGTGGTCCTCCAGCTTGGGGGTTGGGCGAGGTGCTAACAACGCCTGACCGTAAAAATTATGATGTTACGAAACAGCCTACAAAACCTCGGACCTGGAAAGAATGAGATGGGCGGGGCATGTAGCACGTATGGGGGAAAGAGAGGTGCATACAGGATTTTGGTGGGGAGATCCGAGGGAAGGCGACCACTTGGGAGAACCAGGAGTAGGTGGGAGGATAATATTAAAATGGATCTTCAAGAAGTGGGATGGTGGCATGAACTGGATTGAGCTGGCTCAGGATAGGGACAGGTGGCGGGCTGTTGTGAATGCGGTAATGAACCTCCGGGTTCCATAAAATGCGGGGAATTTCTTGACTAGCTGAGAAACTGTTAGCTTCTCAAGAAGGCCTCTGCTCTATGGAGTTAGTTAGTTAGTTAGTTAGTTAGTTAGTTAGTTAGTTAGTTAGCCTGTATAAATATTCTTGCATGCCGAGCTTCGTAGAGGCTCAGTGAGGATTTGTGTTGTTTAATGTTACGCGCATGCGCAGACTACAGGCCGTAACACCACAGCGCACTTGTGTGGCTGTGATTGCCTATGTTGTCAGCCTGAGACCTCGGCCACTGGCATGACAACAGTGTGCAGGCTGCACTCGACAGTAAGGCGCAAAGGTCGCAGAGGCGTTTAGCAGTCCGTTAAGAACAGTTACGGTCTCGACATAAATGTGACACAGCAACTGTGAGATATATTGAAGGCTGTTTATGGCCTTAAGGAATGCACATTTGTGTTGTGGGTTAATATGACTGGAAATTTAAATACAGTGGAACCCGTTTATAACGACATCGGTTTATACGACACATCGTCTATAACGTCAGATATTCTCTAGTACCAATTAATTCCCCACTGTTAACCATAACATTATACTGCTCGGTTGTAACAACACTCGTTTATAACGACACAAAATATTCAGTCCCTTTCATGGCGTTATAACCGAGTTCGACTCTACATGTTTTATTTTTGTAGAGAGTTTCAGCTCGAAATATTTTTTGCTGTGATAAACATTTAGCTAGAGTAAACGCTGAGAAAACTAAGCATATGTTCATGTCTGATAAACATGACGTAGGACAGTGTCGACACCACATAAGGACAGAAATAAGGCGCTATGAAGTGGAGAAATTTCACATATTTAGGAACGACACTAACAGATCAAAATTGCGTGGGTGAAGGAATAATTAAGAGCAGTTGGAGCTCGGGGTGCTTGCTGCTGTTAGGTTCGGAATGCGTCGTCCTGTTGCTTATTTCCGCAAACCGTAAAGGTGAAAATATACGGAGTTACAGTTTCAGGTGTTTGATATGGGTGTGAAACTTGGTGTGTCACACAGCCTGACGGTGTTTGAGAACAGGATGCTAAGAAAGGTCCTCAGAGGGAGGTAGTGATAGGAGGCTGGAGAAAATTACTAAATGAGGAATTTCATTATTTGTATTCCTCGCTAAATAGTTAATGGGATGGGCAGATCATGTAGCATGTATGAAGCCTGGTAACAATTTTTGCTGTATTCCTGTGCGGTACGCGTTGAAGCACTCACCACACCACTCCTTGCCATGGTAACCGCCTGTGACTCAAATTGCTGAGATACAAATTTTGTGACCTATTGTACAGCTGTTGTCATGATACAAAAACACATCTCTGTGCGTGGAACACTTTGCTGCAGTAAAGGACACTTTACACAGGCACAGTAGCACCAACACACGTACAGCACTGTAAGGGTCACGGAATTGTTCGTTGCTTCTGATCTTCCTGAATGCAGTTTTTAGTGCTTGCAGATGGAAAATGTCTATTTAGGGCCTTTGCATCTCGTGTAGAGAAGGACGACATATAGAGCTATCTGTGGCAGAACGTGCGCAGTACAGCTGCGTAATAAACAGGAATTCCTCTTCCTTCCCTTCAGAGTTCGTGTCGTTTCTCAAAATATTGTTACAAAGGGACGTTACCAACTTTCTCTGTCAGATGGCAGGACATTCGGCCCAGAAGAGCAAATATGGGCCGTGATATAAAGGCCAGTGATAAAGGAAGATGAGAGCTCTGAAGAAACTGGTTATTTATTATATAGAGGCACAATAGACGCTTGGCACTGTGACGCCATGTTGGCCATTAGGAGTAAGTAACGCTAGTTGCAGACGGTGTAGGGGGGAACGGAAAGAGTAGACGCTGCAGAGAAGTGACGAAGAATTTTAAACAAAACAAAAGCATTGTGTGGTGACGGGTTTATGGACTTTATCCATCGTCCGAAGAGTAAAATATTTAAAATGTTAAAAATTGAAAGCACAACGTTTCGGAAGCTGGCTGTGCTTCCGTTCTCAGACAGAGCTCCAGTGATGGAGGCTAGCTCTGTCTGAGGGGCCCAGCAGAACAGGTGTTCTTCTCTTCTGCCCCTCCAGTCACCTGAGGACGGAAGCAGAGCCAGCTTCCGAAACGTTGTGATTTTCATTTTTCAATATTTTTAATATTTTAATATTCGGACGATGGATGAAGTCCATAAACCCATCAGCACAGAATATTATACACCGTCGTCAAAACCTTTTGGAATTTAATAAAACAAAAGTAAACAAACGTAGGGAGAAATAAAATAGAACGTGGAAAAAGCGAACAGCAATTTGTCGTAACACGAAAGTTACACAAAGACAGGAAGAGAAATAGGAAACCGTACAATTCAAAGACATGATTTTGGAAATAATGCCTATTGTACATGTTAACTGGCGTTAAGCACTGTGCAAACAGTCGAACAGTAAAACGCGTAGCTTAATGCTGTACTTTGATTTTATGACTTTGTTTTGGCCGTAATGTAGTGGGGTTTGTTTAAGTTGTTTGATTGGCTGTAGACATGTTGGATGTCACTGAGTCGCTAAACTCCCGGGCGACGAGGGGGTATACAGCTAGTCTTAACTACCCTTGGAGTCACGGACTGGACTCATCTGGCACAGGACAGGGACAGGTGGCGGGCTCTTGTGAATGCGGTAATGAACCTTCGGGTTCCGTAAAATGCGGGGGATTTTTTGACTAGCTGAGAAACTGTTAGCTTCTCAGGAAGGACTCTGCTCCGTGGAGTTAGTTAGTTAGTTAGTTAACAAGACGCCATATGAAAAGTAATTAAGTTTCAGATTGTGTGTTATGTTCGTGATACTGTGTACTGTAATATGTAGTTTCGGAGCACCCAGTTGTTTGATTGATTGAAGATGGAGGCAGCAGGTTTCTCCGAAACGTCGGTAACCACCTACGAAATTATGCTTATTACCCAAAACGCACAATTAATATGTTCACTGACTTGAAAACAGCAAGTGTCATATAATACAGCAAGTGTCGTATAATACAGCAAGTGTCGTATAATACAGTCGAGCCCGGTTATAACGACATCGGTTTATACGACATCTCGCTTAGAGTGTCATTATGTAGATGGTACCAATTAATTCGTCACAGTTAACCAAGCATTATACTACTCGGTTATAACGACACAAAACATTCAGTCCATTTAATGACGTTATAACCATGTCCGAATGTATTTAAGTTGTTTTTAAGGCCACGTGGCCACACGTACTGCTGTTCCGAGTGTGACAACAGAAACGCAGCTAAGGGCAGAGCCTGCTGACTGCTGGCACTGACATCGCTTGCTGAATGTGTCTGTGTGTTTCTGCAGGTGCTGGCACGTCTGCAACAGATATACGGCGACCTGTACACCGAGCAGAACGTCATGATCAGCGCCACTCACACACACTCCACGCCCGGAGGTTACATGCACGATCTACTCTTCGACCTGTCAGTGCTCGGTTTCGTGCGCCAGTCCTTCATGGCTCTGACGGCAGGCATCATTATAGTAAGTGGTGTACGGCTAAATGTAAAGGAGACACCCTGTACATTACAGTGAGCATGCGTGTAGCAATGGGAGACCACACGACTGATGATCAAGGAAGTGTACGCAAAAAGAAACGTGTGGTGCCGCTGCCGAGTTGCGGTGGATAAACGATCGCCATATGACCGTTATAATGGAAGAGGAAGCGACACTAGCATACCAGAACTGGAGGCTGCAGCCAGCGCTGTGGAGTCGGAGACGGAAGGAATTTTTAGGTGGAGTCGGAGTCGGAAGGAATTTTTAGGTGGAGTCGGAGGAGTCGGAAGGAATTTTTAGGTGGAGTCGGAGTCGGAAGGAATTTTTAGGTGGAGTCGGAGTCGGAGTCGGTACATTCTTACCGACTCCGACTCCGACCTCAGTCTAAAACCTTAACTAGATACTCCAACTCCAGAGCCCTGATAGCTACAGTAACCATTAGACTTGTACTTAAATATAGGTTATAAGTCTAAACAGTAGCCTGATGATTCACGTGGTCGTGATGAAACGTCTTACAGGTTTACCGTTATTAATGCATATTGAGCTTTTATGAAGCAGTCGGAGTTTTAAAAATCGAGGAGTCGGAGTCGGAAGTTTTGTGTAGCGACTCCACAGCCCTGGTTGCAACAAGGCTGTACCGGTGTACGACGAACCGGAGCCAGTTTTATCCATTCTCGTTCTCACAACGTAATTTAGCAGTGCCCACCTTGATTTTATTCTAGAATTTATGTTTGAATCTTATAAGCAGCCATTTTTTCGAGAGATTCTTTACAAAATTGCGTACCCATTTCTCGTCTCTCCATCCTATGGTGTTAAAATCTACGTGCTGTAACTGTGTTCTGTACTCAAAAGGACGTGTGGTTTCGACAGGTCCTGTGTGTTTCCTCCTCTGGGTTAGCCGGCAGACTTGAGGCCCAATTTACACGCTTTGAAACTCGAAGTTGCTGTTGGCAGTAAGTGACAATAACTGCCATCAACAGTAACGTCACGGCTTAGGCCAGGTTTCCCGGTTTGAGATTAGGATACGGGATAGCTCAGTCACTACAGTGACGGGGCTACAGACTTGACGTTTCGGGGTTCAAGTCTCTGAGTGGCCAAAATTGTTACTCGTCTCTGAAAGTCAGTACCGTCTCTTGGGCCCCATTCAGTGTGTAATGGGGTCCTTTCCTTGGTAGTAAAGTGGCAGGGTATGAGGATGACCACTCACCGGCATCTAGTTCCGAAGTTAATGGGTGGAGCCATACCTCCAGTTTCCTGGATGTCTTCACGCCTGGGTAAACAGGGAGAACTGTAGGCTTTTAGGTTCCAGGCGTAAGATTAGTCCTTCCACAGTGCCTTTCATCCTGTAACGAGCATTTCTTCCCTTAATTTTTACACGAAATTCGGTTCCTGTTTATCCTTAGGATGTTCTCAGACACACTGGTTCTGTAGCTACCAACAACTTTTGAGTTTTATCCACTGTAACTTGCCGTGCCTCGAACAGCATACCTTAGTCACATGTCTAAGTGACGCTGGGCAACGTAACAGGGTTTTAACATCCTAAAATCGGGGCGAAGTAAATCCCAAATGGAGAAGAGGCAAATCGGGTGGCACTGGGGCATTAGCTAGCAGCGTAGCTGAGGCCCTGCAGCACTGACCTGGTTACCGAACCTGAGGGCATTTAATAAATTTATAATCTGCAGACGATCAATGAACTAACTCCCCTTTGTATTGGGGTGTATCAGTGATACAGGCGTTTTACTCTGCGCATGCGTCACACTGACACCGCAAAGTGTGGGCGTTGAAATGTAATATGCTGATACAGGGCGTTCCTTGTATAGTGTCACCGACCATAGAAGGTGTAACGGGATGTCACAGCGGACGTCAGCTTTCTGAGCTGTGAAGTGTCTGTGCAAAGGGACACGATAAAAGGGACATCGTGTAAGAGTGATATGCTTTGTAAATAAAAAGAAGTTGAATAGTGTGACCCTTAGTCATATTATTTAGCTTCTTTTGCTAAAAGAACTCTAAGTTACGTAATATGCTGTCACATGATTTGATTTACGGTGCTGTGGCATGGTAACGCAGTCACGTGGTCTTCCTGCTCCTTTGTCATGTTCCTTTTCTAGTTGTTTTATTCTTTATGCGATTTGCGTGCCGCGTAATTAAGGGAAATCCGAACAAACACCGACTTTATTGATTAAATCTTTGAATTTATGGAATTTTATACGTAGACAGACCAGGAATGTATGTATAAATTGCGTAGGATCTATTGTTTTTAAAGCAGAATTTACAAAATATAGCGACATGGTGAAACTGGTACGTCATCATGGCTGTACCTAACGTAGCCACGATCAGCGTAGACCTAAAATGACGTTCTGAAAGGAAATGTAGTAAAAGTTTTAACAGACTCAAACAACAGAAATAAAATTATGTAAGACATGCAGAATGGATAATATTAAAATGCATCTTCAAGAAGTGGGATGGGGGACATGGACTGGATTGAGCTGGCTTAGGATAGAAACAGGTGGCGGGCTCCTGTGAATGCGGTAATGAACTTCCGATTTCCATAAAATGCGGGGAATTTCTTGACTAGCTGAGAAACTGTTAGCTTCTCAAGAAGGCCTCTACTCCATGGAGTTAGTTGGCTAATACATGCAGAATTTTGAACGTAACAAAAATTTACCCCAGATGATTGATTGTTGTGACTGTCTGAGAAGGGTCCAGGGTGCGTAGATTGGGATGCGCCTCAGTTTCATACGACGTGCACATTTCGTGTGTCGTTCAGATTGCAAGTCAAATTTCCAACCGGCCGCGAAGTCCGAAATCATGGAATTTTGGGTTGTGCTGTACGTGCAGTTGACGATTTTTCTGCCTCTGCTTTTTAGTTTCTGTGTTGAAATACTTGCATGCTTATTTTGAGTTTTATCTAAGTACACTTTTAGAAGGTCTTTCCAAATTAAATACACAGACACGCAAGTAAATCCCTGTCAAATAAGTCAGCAAGTGCTGACAGTTCTCAGGCAAATGCCTGCCAGCTTTGCTATCTGTAAAGTTGGGGATTGGTTTCACAGGTAAAGACCAATTGTAATCAAATTAATTTTGACGTGTTCTCTGCCTTACAAACTTTCTTGAACGCTTCAATGCGAAAATTAACCTGAATTTTGTACAAGATCCAGACCGTACCGCGCAGTAAACACACTCCGTCTCGGTTATAAAAACCAGTCAGTTAATGCTGTATAGGGAAATAATCGCTGTTTGTTCTGAGATCCATACATTCCGTACCGCGCAGTAAACACACTCCGTCTCGGTTATAAAAACCAGTCAGTTAATGCTGTATAGGGAAATAATCGCTGTTTGTTCTGAGAGCCATACATTCCGTACCGCGCAGTAAACAGTCCGTCTCGGTTATAAAAACCAGTCAGTTAATGCTGTATAGGGAAATAATCGCTGTTTGTTCTGAGATCCATACATTCCGTACCGCGCAGTAAACACACTCCGTCTCGGTTATAAAGACCAGCCAATTAATGCTGTGTAGGGAAATAATCGCTGTTTGTTCTGAGATCCATATATTCCGTACCGCGCAGTAAAAACACTTCCTTTGTGTTAGCAAAATCAGGCGGTAAATACTTTATACGGAAATAATCGCTGTTTGTTCTGAGATCCATACATTGCGTACCGCGCAGTAAACACACTTCCTTTGTGTTAGCAAAATCAGGCGGTAAATACTTTATACGGAAATAATCGCTGTTTGTTCTGAGATCCATACATTCCGTACCGCGCAGTAAACACACTTTGTGTTAGCAAAATCATGCGGTAAATACTTTATACGGAAATAATCGCTGTTCTGAGACCTCTATGAAATACAGTAGATACAATTTTTGAACGTTAAACATGAGTTACATAAAGCATACTTATACCCTGTGCTTTGAAAATTTAACAATGATACTTCTTTTGGCTTAAGGCGTTCAAGTGATTTCGTTGAACAATGTTGGAGTCGAACTGCAGAACAGTTGGCCCTGTGTATTCACATAAGTAAGAAGAAACCTGACAAAAGCTGTACCAGTTTTTATCTCCAGAAGTTATTTCATGACACGTGTACCGTTCCGCTTCCCCCACCATCTCTACAAATATTTGACTGGTTTTCCCGTTGTTTTCAGTTTGCCTCAGGAGCGCATTTAGTACGAATTAAAGCGGTGAATTTTATACGTAGGGCTATTGTGGAACATATGCGGGAGGCTGCTATGGCAAAAGAATAGAAGCTTGTTTTCGACACCCTGCAGCGAGAAATGAAATTCGAGTAGGGCAGGTGTATTGCGTTTCACGTTTTGCTCGTTATTTGCGAACGAAATGTTATTGGAAATGTTTGTCGTGGCTTTCGATTTTATACCCAATATTATCATGCATAGATGGAGTAAATGAATAGTGCAAAGGGAAAAATGCTTTGTGCCGGTACAGGGTGCTGGTTTTAACGAACTGTAACAGCACACGTCGTATTTTATGTACGGACTGCAGGAGGCGAGAGTAATATTTACACTCGTTAAATAAATAAATAAATAAGTAAATAAATAAAATAAATTAATAAATAACGGCGTTCGAACATAAAACAGGAGAAATATGCGAAAAAGGATAAAAAGACAACATATAGGAAAAGGAAAGAAGAAAACAAGTGACGATACAGGAAGAACAAAGAAGGGAAAGGAAGAAGGAGAGAAACATAAAACTCGTCACAAATATGTGATAGGTTGTTACAGTGGTTTTAAAACACGACTACGTTTCTGTCATGGTGTTGGATTTGGAGATTCTGCTGATATTATTGCAGGATTTATTTTCTTTGGGAAGGTTCTGAATGTTCGTTTCAATATTGCGGTATTTATCCATTTAGGAAGTGGTATTTGTGGTGGAAAAATTTGTAATGCGACAGGTTTTTCTCAGAGTACTGGGGCTTCCCCCTTTCAGTATCATTCCACCAATGCTCCATACTCATTCATTCATCTACCACCGACGCTGTATAATGTTTTTCTCCCAGTACTTCAGTTTCCCCTGTGAGTATCATTCCACCAATGCTCCACACTCATTCATCCATCTACCACTGACACTGTATAATGTTTCTCTCCCAGTACTTCAGTTTCCCCTGTCAGTATCATTCCACCATTGCTCCATACTCATTCATTCACCTACCACCGACGCTGTATAATGTTTTTCTCCCAGTACTCCAGTTTCCCCTGTCAGTACCATTCCACCATTGCTCCATACTCATTCATTCATTTACCACCGACGCTGTATAATGTTTTTCTCCCAGTACTTCAGTTTCCCCTGTTAGTATCATTCCACCAATGCTCCATACTCATTCATTCATCTACCACTGACGCTATATAATGTTTTTCTCCGAGTACTCCAGTTTCCCCTGTCAGTATCATTCCACCAATGCTCCACACTCATTCATCCATCTACCACTGACACTGTATAATGTTTCTCTCCCAGTACTTCAGTTTCCCCTGTCAGTATCATTCCACCAATGCTCCATACTCATTCATTCATCCACCACCGACGCTGTGTAATGTTTTTCTCCCAGTACTCCAGTTTCCCCTGTCAGTATCATTCCACCATTACTCCCTACTCATTCATTCAATTACCACCGACGCTGTATAATGTTTTTCTCCCAGTACTTGAGTTTCCCCTGTCAGTATCATTCAACCAATGCTCCATACTCATTCATCCATCTACCACCGACGCTGTATAATGTTTCTCTCCCAGTACTTCAGTTTCCCTGTCAGTATCATTCCACCATTGCTCCGTACTCATTCATTCAATTACCACCGACGCTGTATAATGTTTTTCTCCCAGTACTCCAATTTCCCCTGTCAGTATCATTCCACCAATGCTCCATACTCATTCATTCATCCACTACCGACGCTGTATAATGTTTTTCTCCCAGTACTCCAGTTTCCCCTGTCAGTATCATTCCACCAATGCTCCATACTCATTCATCCATCTACCACCGACGCTGTATAATGTTTTTCTGCCAGTACTCCAGTTTCCCCTGTCACTATCATTCCACCAATGCTCGACACTCACTCATTGATCTACGACCGACGCTGTATAATCTTCGCAGTGGACACGGTTTGTAAATAACACACTTCTGACTTTTCAATTTAAAGTTCCTGTGATATGCTCAGGTTATACAGGGTCCAGTTCTAAGAGGATTGATAGGTGAGTGAATAGCGAATTTGAAAGAATATGAAAGGAATGGCTTGTGGCAGATTTCAGTGTATTTCTCCTGTATTTTCTTGGAGGACCTGAAGGAAATCGCGAAGAATCTTTTGGAGCTCTTGTGTCGTGGCTGGTATTTGAACCAGCAAGCCCCCTCCCTCGGCCCAAAAGTATTCTAATCAAACATTTGTTTGTAATGTATCGTGTTTAAGGGCACATTTGGTTACCAAGCTTGTAGGAACATTTAACCAAATAAATATTTATTAATTATTTTGCAGTTTGTTGGAGTCACTAGTCTGTAAATTCGCAACCGGTTAAATACAAATATTAACGTCAATTACATTTAAAGATTCCGTCCGTACCGCGCAGTAAACACATTCCGCCTCGGTTATAAAAACCAGCCAGTTAATGCTGTAGAGGGAAATAATCGCTGTTTGTTCAGAGATCCATACAGTCCGTACCGCGCAGTAAACACTCCGTCTCGGTTATAAAAACCAGTCAGTTAATGCTGTATAGGGAAATAATCGCTGTTTGTTCTGAGATCCACACAAAACACATAAACACACTGTGTGGGCTGAACGTAGAATTGTTGAATGTTAATCCTGGCGGTACGTACAGTGACCACTGGACTTTAGAGGGCTAACCTGAATTTTATATATTCAGTTCGTACCGCGCAGTAAACACACTCCGTCTCGGTTATAAAAACCAGTCAGTTAATGCTGTATAGGGAAATAATCGCTGTTTGTTCTCAGATCCACACAAAACACATAAATACACTGTGTGGGCAGAACGTAGGATTTGTGAATGTTAAACCCAGCAGTACATACTGTAACCAGTAGGTTTTCAGGAGTAAAACATACGCTCTACGATGCCGACAGTGTGCAAAACACTTTTTTCAATTTTAATATCCCTCGAATCCCCGGCCGGTACTCTCTGACGGTAGATCTTGGTATTCCCTGTATGTTTGGTCATCACTTAACCGCTGCGCGTTTGGAATCGATCGCCACATTTGTCAGTTCATGTCGAGTGTATGGTTTGTTGTGGCGTTGCCAAAACGTACTGTATGATTCCGCGATAGGACATTATGGTGTTGGTACTCTCCCATAATGAACAGACTGTCCCTTTTACCCTGTCCCCGAGTACTACAGCTGTCACGGGACGTCCCGTCAGATGCAGTCTTTTTGTGCGATAAAGCTGCTCTACCCGGTAAGAGATACCTGAAACGGAGCGCTTGTACGCTTCTCTCTTTTGAAACTGAGGAATGCAGGGGAATACGCTACACAGAATGCTTAGAAGTATAGTAAGGTCGCTGTGGATGATTTGGCAACCGCTCTGTAGAAGACCGTTAGGGGTCTGTCTCATCTTTCCTGCAGACGGACGTAGAATGGAAACAAACGCCCTTCCTCATCGGTTTAGTCCCACCGGCTTGACACAAGAGTCAGAGAAGTTGCCTAACCGTAAGGCGCTACTGTGTTCCATGGCGGGAGCTTGGATTGCTGTAGAGTTTAACTTCCGAAATGAACATTGCACTATTTACATATACAGGTATACGTAGTACATGATCATATCCTACTTCATAGAAAACCCTCAAGAGTGTTTATTACAAAGATTAATGTTGCGCAATTTGAAGTTTCCGCCGCCATGCAAATGAGATATAAGTTCTTCTGCGATGTTACGCAGCGTAGATCGATAGTTAGGTACCGACGTTTCGGGACAACCTGTCAGTCCCATCTTCAAGGGTCAGGCCGTCCAAGAAAAATGCTGTGTGGGGAAATAATCGCTGCTTGTTCCGAGATCCACACAAAACACATAAATACACTGTGTGGGCAGAACGTATCGTTTGCATGTTCTAAGGGTTTATTTAAGAATGTAGAAGGTTTGGGTTAAGCAAGAAATTAACACAGTAGTTGTGCTGGATAACGTCATAAGAAGAGAAATGCAGACAGGCCGAAAAGCGGATGAAAGGTGTTGCCCCTATTAAGCATACTGTCGTCGGCAATTTCATTGTGTGGATGTTGAATGTACTGGAACATGTCAGGGTGTAATGCAGTGGCGGGCTTATGTGATTACGTAGAAGAAGCCCCGTGGGGTCGGGATATCCCTTGACAAGTTGTGTAATCGCCTGCACGCTAAGACGTCCAATGTCTGCTTGTGTTCCCAGAGCGTCCGCAAGGCCCACGATTCAATGACGAGTGGCAGGGTGTACGTGACGCACGGCGACCTTCACGACGTCAGTATCAACCGTAGCCCGACCGCTTACTTGGCTAATCCAGCAGCTGAACGTGCCAAGTACGTTACAGTGAAGACCACTGTCTGTTGTGTGCTACGTTGGTCGCAAGGAAGGCGATCCGTGTTCATACCTTCTTGGCCATCCTGTAGTCTTTTACACTCTGTAGCTTGCTTTCTTTATTCCGACTTTTCGTAGGAATTTGGTACTTCCATCTTCAGGGTGGCTGAGTTTGTGCAGATTGATGCTGAAATGATGGCGTGAGAGAAAATTTGTCTGTGTGCAGTACTGGGAAGAAGGTGGCCAATCACAGCAACGGGGAAATCGGAGCAAATGGAGCAGAGTACACGCTGTAAAAACAAAAAATGAGACAATAATATGAACGTAATTCTAACTGCCATGAATTAGTAATATATAGTAGACGGAACGGTATATACGGTGTATTTTTAAAACTGAAAATTACAGGCAGTTGCTTCAGCCCTTTGAAGTTTCGCGGTAACTGTGTGTGCTTCGGATTTGAAATTAAATATCACTGCATTTTGCTCACGGCGTGTATGTGTGCGTTCCAAATGACTGTCACAAAATGAGACACTGTTTCGCTAGACAGCTTCAACAGACTGGTCCGTGTAATGTACAGGCATCGCGTTTTCTGTTAGGTGAGGACTGCATTTCTAAATAATGGTTACGTGGATTTTAGAACAATCTGCAGTTCCCAACACTGTCCCTTGTTTCGAGCCTACCTGTACCAGAAGGACGAGCGGGCGCTGCCTGGGATATTTCAGAACACTAAATTTATCTGTTTCGCCCTGTAATATTAATAGACGCAGTGCCTCTCACTACACCCCCGCGTCCCTCTTCTTTTACTCTTCTCTGTGTCTTAATTTTGTTTTCGAAGATAAGTATGCAGTATTTGTGGTCCATACGTGTCTTCATCAACACGCTCCTGTTACAGCAAGAACAGACTTGCAGTGGCAGAAACCGCCACAGATGAATGTCCTGTCCGATATCGGACAGCACTGGACAGACAAGTACTTTGACTTATGTTTAGCGTCGGAGGCAGCAACAGAGAATGTGTGAGTGAGGATGAAGCAGATGATGTTAACGCATTACTGCACATCCTGTAGCCACCTCACGCTGTTAATTTGCTATACCCTTATCTGTTTTGGGATTTCTGGTCCGGTACATGGTTACCAACTTCCCGGAGGGTGGTGGCAGACTGGTAGTGTTTCTTTCCGAAAGTTTGGTATTTGTTTACCAGACTGCAACGCAGTGTTCATTCTAGACTTCTGTTTAGAAGGTGACTGGTTGGAATCTTGGACAGTACACTGGCTGTATTATTTGACGGCTTCTGTGGTTCACTTCCGGTCCTCGAGATAGTGTTTCCGGTCAGGCATTGAGAATGTCCCTGCGGATAATCCCAGTCCATTAGTCAGTAATTGCCCACGGGTCTGCACTCACTATGCTTTGTTGCTGACGTCGTCATTAAGTAACTCACACAGGGCGTGGAGGAGTAACGCAGAAGGCAACGTTGTGAATCTGATTGCCATGAATAATTTAAATGTTTTGTACCATTGTCACAGAAATATTACGATGCGTTAGTCGTAGGTCTGGGGTGGGAGAACCAAGAAGTGCGTACATAATTTTCGTACAAGAAACAAATGGGGAGCAGTCGTTTCTAATTGCGGGCAATGTAAATGTAAGTGTAAATGTTACTAAAATATCGCAATCGCTGTGTCACCTATAAAGATGGAGTTTAAAAAAGGCAGTAATGAAATTTGGACAGGATCCCTCGTAAGTGCTGACTTTTAACATAACCCCCCCCCCCACAACCCAAAAGTTTATGCGGCCCTAAGGTGCTCCAGTTGCACAGAAATGTCAGATTGCTACCCACAGTAACGGTATGTATGTAAAGTGGAACATCGTCGTTATTGCAAATTATGGAACAGACAGTTTCCTGCGGACTGCAAGACGTCCCGCTTCTTACGAAGGCATTTGCTGCCAACAGAGCTGTTCGTTAGGTGGGAGTGCCTGAATTGGAACCAGATTCTCATTACCTTAAGTGGGAAAAAATTTGACCTGTTGCTGGTACTAGAGTAGTCACCAGTTCTCCACCAGAATAAGGTGAAATGTAAAACAGTCACTCAAATCAAGGGAGTGGGAACTTGTGTTATCAGAATCAGCAGTAGTTGTTTAATTTACAGATGTAAGACGCACGTTACATGAATCTGTGCGTGTAACATGTCTCCCCAGCTACTCTTTACCCATTCCGCAGTCGCTTGTAGCATCACTTTTGTTAACAAAAGAACGAAGCGCAATAAAACCGCAACACCAAACATCGTCTGCCTGGTTGAGGCGTTTTTTTTTCTTTGCGGCTTTGGATGTGGAATCATTTTCGTGGTAAGCGCTAAACTTCTTGTGTAGTTGCAAAAAAGTTAAGTGGCTGTCCTTTCTAAAGTTGAAACCCCGTAAGTGGCAGTTTGTGCAGTGAGGGTGCCTGTACGTGCTGCAGTGCCGCCTGTGCTGATAGGGTAGGTGGCAGTTTGTGCGGTGAGGGTGCCTGTACGTGCTGCAGTGCCGCCTGTGCTGACAGGGTCTTTGTCCTGCAGGTACAAGCACGACGTCGACAAGAGAATGGTGCAGCTTAGGCTGGTGCGGGACGACGGTGTGCCTGTAGGGGTCATCAACTGGTTTGCCGTTCACCCTACCAGTATGAATAACACCAACATCATGGTTTCCAGCGACAATGTGGGGTACGCCGCCATCTTGTTTGAGCAACGCTTGAACCCTGGAATGCTTATTGGCAAGGTAATGTGACTGTCACGGTTGCTGCCCTCACTGGTACGTAGCCAGTGCTGTTTTTTGTCATATTTATGGCTTTGGTGCCATTTTGTACATTTTTATACGTGTTTAATAAGAATTTAGACTGATATGGGCGTTTACATTGAAAGTGGGTCCTATTATTCGTGATTACGATATTCGTGACATATATCGGTCCCAATTTATCACGAACATCGGGGTTGTGCTGTGTGCTGATCCTGCTGTATATCGAAACGTTTTACAGGGTTCCTTCGTCGCCGCGTTCGCGTCCAGCAATTTGGGCGATGTGTCGCCTAACACCAAAGGGGGTCGGTGCCAGTTCAGCGGACGGCCCTGCGATGCCCACACCAGCACCTGCTCCGGACGGAGGGAGATGTGCATTGCTGCAGGTCCCGGTGCAGACATGTTCGAGAGCACGCGGATGGTCGCCGAGAAGCTGTTCGACAAGGCGTGGGTATGTTGAGTGCCACTGGCAAGTGGCGGCGCTAGTGCGCGCGAAAGTGGGTAGTGCAGTCAGTAGCTGCCAATAGCCGTCTGAAGTGCCGCTGACCCCCCCGCGGACGAAATAACTGGACCCCCCCGTTCCAGCGAGATACAAACACTGCCTTCTGTACCTGGCCCATTGCGGGTGGCTGCCAGTCGCTTCCTTCCAGACTCGCATGATGTTAGCTTATGCCGTCCTGTTTTCTTTTTCCATGGCGCAACAGCCCCAGTGGGTCATGGCCCGCTCGTTATTGAGGCTTCACAATCACACTCAGACACACACCACAGGCGGTAGGACTCCTCTGGACGAGTGATCAGCTCGTCGCAGAGACCTCTACCTGACAACATACAACACTCATAACAGACAAACTTCCACGCCCCCGGCAGGATTCGAACCCGCAACCCCAGCAAACGAGCGGCCGCAGACCCACGCCTTAGACACCGCGGCGACTGAGATCGGCGCTGTTCTGTTAGCCCACGTTAATTGCGTGCCTTAATAACACTGCAGTAATCTGACGGACGCTTCTGAAATTTGGTATGAACGTTACGCAATGCGACGCCAGTCAGCATGTCTGCCAACGATTCATTTCGGATTTTCAGACCCATGGCTCGACATTACTGTCAAATGTAGCAGGGCAATGTAATTTTGCCTGTTCTGTACGGGTGCGAAACTTGGTGCTTCACGTTCGGGGCAGGACACGGGCTGAGCGTTTTTGAGAGTAGCGTGATGAGGAAGGGGTTCGGGACAAGCGGGGGGGGGGGGGGGTGACAGGCGTCTGGCGAGCATCGCGACAGCGGGGCTCCATCACCTGTACCTGTCGCCAAATATTGTTAGGGTGATCAAATTAAAGACGATGAGATGGGCAGGGCTTGCAGCACACGTGGGGGTGAAGAGGAATACAAACAGAGTTAAAGCGCGAAAACCCGAAGGAAGGAGACCACTGGGAAGACCTAGACTGGGATGGGAGGAGAATATTAGAATGGATTTCCAAGAACTAGGATGGGCGGGCGTAGATTGGATTATTTTGTTTCAGGATAAGCATAAATGGCGGGTTCTTGTGAACGTGGCGAGCAACTTTCGCACGTCTTTAAATGCCAAAGATTTCCTGACTAATTGAAATGTTCGCTTTTTCATAAGGTCCCTGGTACAGTGGGTCGGTTCGTTACCCAGTTAGCTACGATCGCAGTTTCCTCTCGCATCTTTCCATCACACGCGAACGCCCAGTGCTATATAAATAATGTGTTTGAAAAACGTTGTTAAAATAAGCGAAGACATTCAAGAGTTCAGTAGGCCTGCCGTGGCTTGGGCGGTTAGTGCTTCACGTTTAGTAATTTGTTCGTCCTTGACGCCGCGCGATATTAACAATTGCCATCTTCATTAAATAACACGCTTAAATAGACATTAACCTTTTAAAGCCTAGCGGTAACTTTACGTACCCCCAAGTTTAACATTAAAAAATTCTACGTGGTGCCCACATTGCGTTTATGTGTTTTGTACGGATCTCAGAACAAACAGCAACTTTTGCCTTATAAAATGTTAAGAGACTGGTTTTTATAACCGAAGTGGAGAGTGTTTACAGCGCGGTACGCACTGAGTCCTTATATAAAACAAACACGCTTCGTCTTTAAAGGGTTAAATGTATTACACGGGATATTGAAGACCGCAGGACTACGTATCGCAGCCTAATCAGGTTTAGGCTTCTGTGTCAGGATGCCACGTGACGTGTGGCACGTGTGTACCAGCCTGCCAGATTAAATCTTGGAGGATGTAAGTCGACCCCGTTGATGGGGCAGTGGTCCGGGTGCCTGTGAAACTGCGTGCTAACTGAACGGCCACCATGGGGGAATGTATTCAGGTAAAGAAACGTGCAGCAAAAGCGCTCCGTTGTGGAAATGTTATTGCGGTGACTTTTGTGCCTAGCGTTCTAGGGCCTTCGCTTATTCGCCGACGCCCTTGGATAGACGAGCTGTGTGTCAGTGTCAGCAGGTGCCTAGACATAATGCGAGACAGCAGGTGCTTCGAATGGACTTTTCACAGTTCTCAGAAATATTTTTTGCCCCGCTTTAATTATATGTGGGCAGTGTGACATATCTGCTGGCGGAGAGGTTACGTATAAAAAGACAGGCAGAGTGTAGTCTAACGGCAACATTAAGGCGCGTTCGCGTAACCATTGTTGCTGTGGAAACTTCCCTCTAGGCACATGTAGGTTTTAGCTTACAACGTGTGAAATATAAGGCGAATAAGAATAGCAATGTAAGATGTGAGGGTCGGACAGCTGTGTCTGTGAAACGTACTGCCTTGCGGTACATGACGACGTGTAGTCTGGTGGAAATGTGACCCGTATTTCGGAGGAATTGCTCTGTCCATCTTCAGGGTACAGGACTGGACTTGCAGGTGGAAAAGCTTCGCTGACCGACGACGGTCTGCGGTCCACAGTTTCAGAAACGCTGGTCTAGTGAACGCATTCTGTATGTGTAGTCTATTCCATGTAACGTCAACATGCAGTTTGTTCTACAGGATGTCCCTGTTTACGGCACTTCTGTCGCATAGAAAGCCTTCGTCTGCTAGGACATAACGTGAGAGCTTTGTGGTGAGGGACACGATAAAAGAGACTCCCTGTACTTCGAGGCGTTTTGTGGGTGTAATTAAAATAGGAACCCCAAAATGTAAATAAGCGTGTTTTCGTAGTTTTATAGAGCTTAATGACCTGTACTCATCACCAAATATTATTCGGGTAATCAAACCTAGAATGAGATGGGTGGGGCATGTAGCACGTATGGGGAAAAGCGAGGTGCATACAGGATTTTGGTGGGGAGACCTAGGGAAGGCGACCACTCGAGAGACCCAGGTGTAGATGGGAGGATAATATTAAAATGGATCTTCAAGACGTGGGATGGGGCCTGGACTGAATTAAGCTGGCTCAGGATAGGGGCCGGTGGCGGGCTGTTGTGAATGCGGTAATGAACCTCCGGGTTCCATAAAATGCGGGGACTTTCTTGACTAACTAAGAAACTGTTAGTTTCTCAAGAAGGCCTCTGTTCCATGGAGTTAGTTAGTTAGTTCATAGTTTTATAACACGCTAAAAATTTTTTGCCCATTTTCTAACGCATAAAGTGAAGTGTATGAATCGGTGTAACCTGCAGGCATTTTACTAAGCAGGCAGCTCGCTCACGCAGCTGTCCGACAGGAAGGGGAAATGAAGGCAAGCCTATCAACTGTTGACTCTGACCCGGCGGAGGCGTGTTTGAAGCTGCCTACGTGCTTTATGTCGCGCCAGTGAACTCAGGATCTCGGTGCTTACCATTTTATGAATAAAAGATGTACTTAAAATTTGTTCGTAAGTTTTTGTGCCTGTCTGCTGCCACCAGTAAAGAATTTGACTAGGTCAAAGGTAACATTTCTAGAACTGATTCCCATTAAGGGCAGACTAAACTCAGAGAGTGCCTGCTAGCTTTCGGCCCAGAATCTATTGCCTTCCCGTTTTCTGCCTAAAAAGTGAAGATTAGGACTGAAATAATATTGTCGGTTTTTTAATATGGGTGTGAAACTTGGTCTGCCACATTAAAGGAATAAAATATGCTGAGGGGTTTGAGACTACGGTGCTGAGGGAGATATTAGGGCCTAAGTGGGAGAAGGTGCTAGGGGACCGGAAAATTCAATAATGCGGGGCTTCAGAATACGTACCTGTCGCCAGATATTATTAAGGCAATGAAATCGAGGAAAATGGAATGGGTGGAGCATGTAGCACGTATGGGGAACGACAAATGTAAACAGTATTTTGGTGGGAAGATCTGAAATGAGGAGACAAGTTGGAAGTCGTAGACTTAGATGGGAGGATAATATGAAAATACATTTTTAAAAGTAGCATGGGACTGTGTGAACTGGATTAATCTGGCTCTTGATGTGGGCGGATAGCGGGCTGTTGTGGATAGGGTAGTGATGCTTCCGGTTACATGAAATGGGCGGGGCCGGGCGGGGGAATTCCTGACTGCCTGGGGGACCACTGACAAGAACTGCTCAGCGAACTTGGCGAGTCAGCTGTCTACAGCTTGACAGTATCACTGTCCGAAACAGCACTGGACTGCACAAGCGATTAATTAATTAATTAATTCATTCATTCATACATTTCGTAGTCTGTCTTACACCAGGTCGATAGCCTCTTCCAAAGCGAGTTCTCCACACAGTGCGATCCAGTAGCTGCTTCCATCGTCTTCCTCATCTTCCCGTACTTTCTGACTTTCCTTCAATATCTTTTTTTTGAAAAAAGACAAAATATCAAGGCGCCAGTTTAAAATTTGTTTAGAGGGTCCACATTTTTCTGCAAGAGGAGCCAGATCAGCTTAAATTATTACACAAGTGACGAAATATTTACTGCCTTGCAATATGGCAGACAAATAAAGCAAATATAGTACATCATTATCACAAAGAGCTGACAAGTACAGTCACTACAAAAATGTTGTAGTGAACGTTATAAAACTACAATTTGTTTTTTATTATTTTAGAAACTCTGGAACGATGATGGGGCGCAGGAGGTGACGGGTTCTATTGGAGTGATCCATCAGTTTGTCGACATGCCTTCCCAGAAGGTGGAATATTTAGATCCTGTTACCAGCAACCCAGTACAAGTGAGTACTTAGCATACGTAGCCCTACGTACACGCCACAGGCTCTGCTAATCAAACTTAACAATTACAGTCAGTGTTAATTTTCTGAGTGACTTGTGATGTCGTGTCTGAACAAAGCGTAAATTTACAGTCAGCTGAAGGACACTGCTGGGACGGGGTAGGTGGGAACGTGCGCGCCACAGTGCTCACGCGCTGTTCCACGGGAGCAGCGTGACTATCGTTGCTAATAGATAATAGTAGATTCAAATCGATAGTAGATAATAAGGATGTAGCTTGTAAGAAGGGGCACCAAGACCGTAGAAATAAGAAACCTAGGAAAACTGTTATACAAGCTACAATGTAAGTGGAAAAGCCGAGCAACTCAAGTAGCATGAAGGGTTAAGGGACAGAATGAAGAAATATTGTAATAGAAGCCGATAGGTTACTTATTTTAAGTGTAAATTATGAACAAATATAGAGGGGGTTAGCAGTTGCAGCCACTATAGGACGGACACGGACTTGAGGCTTATCAGATAGACATCGGCCGTGGTGTGACTCACTCAGTCACACCACTCGCCTTATGTAAAATAAAATGAAGCGGCCCATGACACTTGTTTGGAGGCAGTGAGGAAAATCTCAGAATTGTCCGTGTCTGGACCGGGCGTGGAAAGGCAGACATGAATGCGGACAGAAGAGATGCCCATTGCGGCACATCTGGTCGCCCGTAGAAGCAGATCTGTCTGTCAGGCAACCCGCACAGCGGCTCAGTAGTGCTGTTATCTGTTCTCAGGTGCAGGGCTGTCTGCCCGCGATGGGGTACAGCTTCGCTGCTGGCACGACTGACGGCCCCGGCACGTTTACGTTCCGTCAGGGCATGAAGACTGAAAACCCGCTGTGGAACGTCGTACGCAATTTTCTTTCCCCGCCTACAGAGTGTGACGTCACATGCCACGCCCCCAAACCCATTCTGCTCGCCACGGGACAGGTGTGTATCTACACCGTGCAGAATAATAAGTTCCGACGTTTCGGAGACACTTTCCATCCCATATTCAGGGATTCAGCGTGTAATTATACCTATACCTGTCATCCTGAATGTGGAGTAAATACGTTTGTCCGAAACGTCGGGGCAGCCTTACAATGCTACTGGGTGTAATAACCCGGCAGACCCCCAGTTGTGGTGTGTGTTTCGTCTAGTCATGTTGTTCTGTCTTTTGTGAGTCACGATTTGTTGAGGCGATGCAAAACTCAATACTCTAGTCCGACGTTTCCGGTTTACGTGTTTTTCAAAGTAACACGTGAGGAAGTACGTCGTAGTGAATTTGAACCAACATGGGGGTACACAGACGTGTGACTGATGTAACGAGTTAGGGGATGAGATCGTGGCTCTTCTCAGATGTTACGCAGCGTAGATTGGCAATTAGTTACCGACGTTTCAGGAAAACCTATGGGTCCCATCCGCAAGGGTCAAGCAGTTTACGACTGCAGGACTGCTTGACTCTTGAAGATGGGACCGATGAGTAGTTCCGAAACGTCGGTAACTAATTACAAATCGACGCTGCGTAACATCCCAGAAGAGCAGGGATCTCATTTACACGAACGTGGAAACCTGAAGTCACGAGTTAGCGGATACAGCACTCTGTAGCGGATACAGCACTCTGTAGCGGTCCTGAAATATCCAGTTCCCGGCTTGAAGAGTTTTGTGTGGTGATGGGCTTATTGACTTTATCCATCGTCCGAAGAGTAAAATATTAAAAATATTAAAAAATATTTTTAAAATTTTTAATGTTTTTAATAATTTTAATATTTTACCTTTTGGACGATGGATGAAGTTTATAAACCCATCACCACACAGTATTATACAGCATCGTCAAAACCTTTTGGAATTGAAGAGTCTTGCTTTAGAATTCTCCGTGTGTTGGTACTATGCAATTGGAACTGCCATGTAGAGCGGTGACAGTCCGCTGGTGGATGTGTGTTAAGAACTAAATAGTGGAACTGACTGGTACTTTAGTTATCTTGGATTTAACCTGTGTAAAGGTGCTGGCCATTACTTCAGTGGCACACAGCGCGTCAGAGCCATCGATAGCACAGATCCTGCTTCTATAGCGTCTTTGTATTCAAGCCCTACCAGAATTCTAGCTTAGAGTCTGTGTAAGCGTCATGACAATGTAACATTGGACAAACGCACAATACAATTGGTCAAACACACAATACAATTGGACAAACACAATACAATGGGTGAGACACACAATGCAGTTGGACAAACAATAGTTGGACAAACACACAATACAGTTGGACAGACACAATGCAGTTGGACAAACACACAATACACTTGGACAAACACACAATACAGTTGGACAAACACACAATACAGTTGGACAGACACAATGCAGTTGGACAAACACACAATACAGTTGGACAAACACACAATACAGTTGGACAGACACAATACAGTTGGACAAACACAATACAATAGGACAAACACAATACAATAGGACAAACACACAATACAATTGGACAGACACAATAAATTGGACAAACACAATACAATTGGACATCACACAATACAGTTGAACAAACAAACATTACAGTTAGACGAACACACAATGCAATTGGACAGAATTTAGAAGGAAGCGGGCGTCACCTGTTTGGGTTGCCATACTAGGATTTTCCTGGAGTGCCTGCGAAAAACAACGAAAAAGCTTAGGCCGCAAGTTTAGAAACTTTATGGATATGACGAGCCTCTCGTGACGTCGAACCATTTTGAGCCCCCCCCCCCCTTCACGCGTGCTTAATGCCTGTGTTTTGGACTCTGCTAAATCAGGAAGTAAATAATGACAGAACATACTGCGACTCCAGCAACTACGTGTATCACAGAACTAATAAACGGATAAAACCCGTCGCTGGCGGCAGAGTAAGGGGTTGGGGGAGATCTCGGAATAAACCGCCCGGTCCCACGGCGGTCTGTCGCCCAAAGGCTGGGAGCTGCTGTCTCAGGCCGTCTAATGACGTGGTTAGGTTCCAATCAGGGCTGTCCCAACTGCAGCCCTAGAATGTTACCGTTACAGCAGACCGTTCGGTAGAAAATATTTAGGGCATGATTTGATATAGGACTGGGCATGCGCATTCAGACTCTGAGATCAGTCAAGTGTTCCATTGGAGAATCAGAACGTGGCATCGGGCAGTAGCTGGCAGCACAGTGCCACTGAGCTAACTAACTGCTTGAAAATGAAGTGCCATAATTATATGGGACATCCAGTCGTGTGTGCCAAATAGGGTGGCACGAACTCAGCGGAACGTAGGCGCACGTACACAGGCAAACCATCAAATCAAGTTCTGATAAAACCCGATCCAATACACAGGCATGTCACGTCCGAGGAGCTGATTAGGCACTTAACATGCAGTGAATGGCGTAAGTTTTGTCCGCCGTATGCCGTTACCTCAGGCCTTGGAACGTTATGAAGCGGAAGGATTTACAAGCCGATATTTGCACCCTCTTGTGATTTTACGCAGCATAGAATGGCAGCTTGTTACTGCTGTTCCACGCTGCGTAAAATTGCGGTAGGGCGCAGATCTCATTTAGCGCGGCGGAAGCCTGACGTCACGCAGTTTACAACCCGCTAGGTCCAGCGTCCTCCCGGGTTTTTTAATAGAAGACTGCGTGACAGTGGGGACAATCTGAAGAAGGAGTTGTAATAAGCAAAGACGAGGTTTCGTTCTTTTTTAAATTCACAGCAACGTATGTGTGGGGAGCAGTGTTCATATCGGACTGTAGTTTATTAAATACGAAGCATAAAAGTCATACGGAAATGAACGTTACATGTTGACAGTAATCAGAAAATATTTTGTATATTTCACGTAACATGAATTGAAATCTCGATAAATCATTTGGTTCAGGCTGTCAGTCGTGGAGACACGGGTTCAGACCCCGGTCAGTCCATGTTTTATTTGTGGTGGACAAATTTGCACTTGCACGGGTTCTTCTAAGAGAAATTGGGTTCTACCCTGTCAGTACCATTCCACCATTGCTCCATACTCATTCATCCATCTACCACTGACGCTGTATAATGTTTTTCTCCCAGTACTTCAGTTTCCCTGTCAGTATCATTCCACCAATGCTCCATACTCATTCATTCATCTACCACCGACGCTGTATAATGTTTTTCTCCCAGTACTTCAGTTTCCCCTATCAGTACCATTCCACCAATGCTCCATACTCATTCATCCATCTACCACCGACGCTGTGTAATGTTTTTCTCCCAGTACTTCAGTTTCCCCTGTCAGTATCATTCCACCAATGCTCCACACTCATTCATCCATCTACCACCGACGCTGTATAATGTTTTTCTCCCAGTACTCCAGTTTCCCCTGTCAGTATCATTCCACCAATGCTCCACACTCATTCATTTATCTACCACCGACGCTGTGTAAACTTTTTCTCCCAATACTCCAGTTTCCCCTGTCAGTATCATTCCACCAATGCTCCATACTCATTCATCCATCTACCACCGACGCTGTATAATGTTTTTGTCCCAGTACTCCCGTTTCTCCTGTCAGCATCATTCCACCAATGCTCGATACTCATTCATTCGTCTACCACCGACGCTGTATAAGGTTAGCAATTCACAGCGTCTTTATGTAACACACACACACTACCACTCTAGGGAAAAGAGTCCAACTGCAACTATCTGCAGTTGTGTATTAAGTCTGTGTACCAAACCAAGTCTGTATTAACACCTATAAGAAAATCTGGACTAACTTTAGTCTCACCGGCTTCTAAAACACTGCTTCGGGGTCACTTCGCTTCTTGTGGCGTGCGACAGGAAAGCGAGTGGTTCCATAAGAATTCTATCGTGTCGCCAAGTGTCCTGCTGTCGTACAAACGAACGTCTTTCTGCGTCATTACCAAATTTCAAAAGACCGCCTTTCACCGTATAACCAGAGCGATTGCTGCTGACAAATTTGACGTTATGTCAACATCCAGTTTAAGAAGTGGAAGTCATGAGAGATGGTAATTACAGCATCTGTGATATTTACTGCAGACGGTCGAATGTTCACTGCAAGGCACTAATTACTTCTACTGTGGGCAAAGTTTGTTATTGCCATGTAAATTAATTTACTTTCCACTGCTTGATTTCAAAAAACGGAGTTACATCTCTCATTACACATTTCAGAATATGTATCAATCACATATTGTGTTTTTCCCAAACAAGGCAGGGGTAAAACATTTTTTGCTTCTCTAAAACATCCACACCCTCTCTGGGGCCCACCCATCCTCCTGTTCAGTGGGTACCGGGGGCTCTTTGCTTGGGGTAAAGCGGCCGGAGCGTGATGTTTGCAACTCACCTGCATCTAGTAGTGATGTTAAGAATGCATGGAGCTGCACGTCAGCCCTCTATGTACGCAGTTATGAAGTAAACAGGGCAGCTTCGTTTTTATGCATAAATTTAGGTTAAATTTCTTCGTGCAGGACAAGAATCAAGGGGCACGACCAGTGCAACTATTGCTGTCTGATTTTGCGTCTCTTAATACATGAACCTAGTGCTCGAGTCATGCAGACAGTAAGACGTGCTTATGTTACCGTCTGGGTGACGGCTTCTTCGTCACTTACTCTAAATCAGCGGTCTGCAAACCCTACCGTCTGTGGGGATGTTAGTGACCATATCTGAGTTGTCACGGAACACCCTGTATAGTGAGAAAGTACTGTTGCAGTCCAGAAATGAAATAATGCTTTATAAACTGTATAATTTTTTTTGAAAAGTAAAATATATACGAACTTTTATGGAAAGCAAGGTATTTATTTTTCACATTGATAGAAGGAAGTAAAAAAGTCACAAGAATTATTTAAATTGTTTTAAGTAATTTCGTCATAAAGGAAATATGCTTGCAGGACTGCAGCGTTCTGCGGAACACAGTTTGGGAACCACTGTACTAGAGGATAGAATCTCGAAGTGAAACCGGTACGTCTGTGACTCCAATTTTAGACGTGTGGCCGCTTAACTGTATCTTAGTCACTCAATAATTCAAACAAACAGATTTGATGGATGTGCTCATTGCACGTTGCTGCCTAATTCAAGACTATCGATTGTAACACTGCTACATGCGACGTGCCACACCCTGAATTTACACTGTCAAGCGTCATAGAGACGAAACTGTGTGAAGTGTTTACACTTGCGAACAATTAGCTCGGTCCATTAACCAGTTAACCTTGCGCAGTAGTATTTTGTGTTCATATATGTGTGTTTGGCAACGCTGTCAGTTGTTAAGATTATAAAGCGTCGGCGGTAGATGAATGAATGAGTGTGGAGCGTTGGTGGAATGATACTGACAGGGGAAACTAGAGTACCGGGAGAAAAACATTATACAGCGTCGGCGGTAGATGGATGAATGAGTATGGAGCGTTGGTGGAATGATACTGACACGGGAAATTGAAGTACTGGGAGAAAAACATTATACAGCGTCGGTGGTAGATGGATGAATGAGTATGGAGCATTGGTGGAATGATACTGACAGGGGAAATTGGAGTACTGGGAGAAAAACATTATACAGCGTCGGTGGTAGATGGATGAATGAGTATGGAGCATTGGTGGAATGATACTGACAGGGGGAAACTGAAGTACTCGGAAGACCCTGTGTCAGTACCACTCTGTCGCACAAGCGTATGACTGGGATCGAAGCCGGACCCCTGCGTTGAGATGCCGGCCGTTATCCGAGTGAGCCATGGCGAGGATCTCTCGTGCCTGACTTTGTTTATGTTTTTTAGAGGAGGCAGTAGGTTTTTTAAATACACGAATTATCGGATTACAGAATCAGCTGTAAATTTTCAGCTCAGCAGTTGGCACTCCCTGTCTGTGGTGGAAAGTGTCGCTCGATTTGACCACAGCAAATCTCGTATCAATCTCCCGTATTTTGGCAGCACTGGAAACCTGACCTCTCAGACCGGAGATGTTTACGTACCCGAACTCGGTCTTCGTACGTTTTATTGTGCCCCTGATGTCTATCCTCGTAGACACGGTACGTCATTGTGGCATTTATATCTCAGTCATCCTTCGTGTTACAGCACCGTGGCGCAGGCAGTTTCAGCGTCGACATAGACTGCGTGTCTCAATAAGATGTAGCCGAGGTTTTAATGTATTTGCGACGTGGGGAGGTGCGTATGGGATTGAACACACACACACCTTATAATGTAAGGTAAATTTTTGTATGAGGGGGCAATGAAAGCATAGAAAAAGAGAGGTTTAGCTCCATTCATTCTTATAGGCAGTAACGTGGCCTCAGGCAGCTTGGCACTGGCCACTCACCACAGAGACGGGTGTTCAATCCCAGGCCATTGCGTATGGGATTTGTGGTAAACGGAGTGGCTCTGGGACAGGGTTTTTTCTCAGAGTTTGGTTTTATCGCCAATTCTCCATACTTGTCCGTTTATCTCTGACGCTGTATACTTTTTAACAGTTGACAGCGTCGCTAAATGACGCACTCATTCTTAATCTTCACACTAGATGGAGGCAAGTTGTCAGTTTCACGCCCTGGCCCATTTTACCTCCGGCAAGGAATCCCCTTTGGACAGGAGAATGGGTGGACAGCAGCGCCTGTCTGGGCACTAACTCCACGGAGCAAAGGCCTTCTTGAGAAGCTAACAGTTTCTCAGCCAGTCAAGAATTTCCCCTCATTTTATGGAACGCGGATGTTCATTACCGCATTCACAGCAGCCCGCCACCTGTCCCTATCCTGAGCCAGCTCAATCCAGTCCATGCCCCTCATCCCACTTCTTGAAGATCCATTGTAACATTATCCTCCCATCTACGCCTTCGTCTCCCAAGTGGTCGCCTTCCCTCAGGTCTCCCCACCAAAATCCTGTATGCACCTCGCTTTTACCCCATACGTGCTACATGCCCCGCCCATCTCATTCTCGATTGGTTACCCGAATTATATTTGGTGATGAGTATAGGTCATTAAGTTCCTCGTTATGTAGTCTTCTCCAATCCCCTGTCGCCTCGTCCCTCTTAGGCCCAAATATCCTCCTCAGCACCCTATTCTCGAACACCCTCAGTCTTTGTTCCTCCCTCAGTGTGAGAGACCAAGTTTCACACCCATACAAAACAACAGGTAAAACTACAGTTCTGTATACCCTAATCTTTGTGTTTTTGGATAGCAACCTGGAAGACAAAAGATTCTGCACCGAATGCCTGTCTGGACACACTGGAGAAAAAGAACGCACATTGTAAACGTAACTGGAATTACAACTTGTGTGGACTCATGCCATAAGAACCCATGAAACACCAGTGTATTTGTCCGTTCCTGCCCTGTCGCGCAGCACGTGTCACAAAGTAACCCACACATCCTTTGAGACGAAAGGCGCTAGTGTTGTCACGGCCCAGCGACACGCATCAATTAGCAGCACTCGGTTGCACACGCCAAAGCTGAACAGATGAACATTTGATTTCTTTTTGTAACTAGATGGAATTCCCATTCGAGTGGCAGCCTCGAATTGTGTCGACGCAGCTGGCGTTTATAGGCAGCGTCGCAATAGCCTGTGTGCCTGGGGAATTCACCACGATGGCAGGCCGACGGCTGAGGGACGCCGTTACTGACAACGTAGCAAGACTCGGGGGCCCCAGCATCTCGGAAGTGATTGTGGCCGGCCTGTGCAATACCTACAGCGATTACGTCACGACGCCAGAGGAGTACGAGGTAGGAAATGGCTCTGTGCGTCATTACTGTCGAACTGTGTGTACAAGGGTGATGCCTGGCCAAGCGGGGAGTGTGCAGTAAGACAGACAGACAGACAGACAGACAGACAGACAGACAGACAGACAGACAGACAGACAGACAGACAGACAGACAGACAGACAGACAGACACGTTGCTCTGAGCGTATCAGCACGTTGTTTGTAAATGCAATGGACGAAACTGGGGTTACGTGCGGCGTGATGAGGATATGTAGATGCACAAATGTGGTACTGAGGGAAGAAAGGGAATACATTAACCTTTTAAAGCCTAGCGGTAACTTTACGTTCCACCAGGTTTAACATTAAAAAATTCTACGTGGTGCCCACATTGCGTTTGTGTTTTGTACGGATCTCAGAACAAACAGCAACTTTTGCCTTATAAAACATTAAGAGACTGGTTTTTATAACCGAAGTGGACAGTGTTTACAGCGCGGTACGCACTGCGTCCTTATATAAAACAGATACGTTTCGTCTTCAAAGTGTTAATATGCATAAGGGGGTGATGCTGTCTGTAGGCATGTGTGCACGTCTGTGGATACAGTAGGCTCAGGCCGTAGTGTGGTAATGTTGTGATTTTCAACTTTACAGGTACAACGCTATGAAGGCGCGTCGACTCTGTACGGGCCTCACACTTTGACGATATACCTGAGTCAGTACCGCAACCTGTCGGCGGCTTTGGTCAGCGTGAGTGTCGTCATAATAGTAATAGTAATAATAATAATAATAATAATAATAATAATAATAATAATACCTGAAGTGTACAATTGTATCAGTAATAATTGGAGCCACTGGAATAGTAACGAGAAGCTTAAAGAAAAAATTTGGAAGCTATACCAGGAAAACATTCGATAGATTCACTACAAAAGACAGCTATACTTGGAACATCACACATAATACGGAAAGTTCTGCAGTGTGAAGCTTGAAGCCTGAGCGGTGGGGATCACTGCTGGTTCAAGAGACGTACCGGGGAGAAAAGGCCTGTGACAAGAGACACACACATAATAATAATAATAAATTCTAAAATATATAGACCTTACAACAGAAAAACAGCCCATGTGGAATGTAAAAACAAAGGTGACACCAGTAATAATAGGGGCAACTGGAACCATTTCAAAATCCTTCAGAAAATACTTGAGCAGCGTACCGGGACAGCACGATATCAAGGAACTACAGAAAACAGCTATATTGGGCACAGCACACACACTGCGGAAAGTGCTAATTTAGAAGCACAAAAGAGTTTAATATTGCAGACAGCGTTATAAGCACCATTAACAGTACGCGCGGAATAGCTGCGGCACTGTGTGCCCTAGAAACGTGGTTTGTTTCAGGTATGTAAGTGTGAATACCCTGCGTAAAGGGGATGATGGTGATGATGATGATGATAGTAATAATAATATCTCGACGTATCCTTAACCTCGGCTCGCGCCGTGCATATCCATACAAATCTATCCTGATTGGCTCTAATCGACACAATTTACGCAAAACAATTACTATAAACGAATAGATAATAATCGATACGAATCAATAATCAGTCATTATAGACCTATTGATTACTGTCGACGATCACTCACAAGTCGACATAGCGTGTGACTCACTCAATCACACCAAGTGTATTGTATACAGGGAAGTGCTTTTTTGTTGAAACTGTTTTTCTGTACGTGCAGGGCTCCAGCCTGGACCGCGGACCGACGCCTCCAGATCTGTCGCATGACCTCGTGTCATTTGTAACTCCGGTGATATATGACACGCCCACTTGGCATCACCAGTTTGGGGACTGCATCAAGCAGCCGGTGGATGTGGTGGAGATTGGGGACACCGTTACTGCCAAATTTGTAAGCTGACATTGTGACAATACACAGGGTGTTCCACAGAAATTCGCGCCAAACTATAGGATGTTGTTTTATGAGTCATTTTGAGTAAACAGTGCTATATTAACCTTTATCCTGCTAATGTGGAATATGTGGTGAGCTACTAATAATGCCAGCACCACTCGGCTACCAACTAGGCCCTTAAGGGCCTAGTTGTTAGCCGAGTAAATGTGTGCACACAGATATGACATAGGACGTCTTTCACGATTGATTCAGTGTTGAGAGATTGTGCAGAGAGAGAGAAAGAGAGAGAGAGAAAGAGAAAAAGAGGCTCCTTTCAGCGTTGCCAAATGTAGGTCACCAAATATTACACATTAGTGGTGCTGGCATTATTAGCAGCTCACCATATATTCCACATTAGCAGGATAAAGGTTGACATACGCCCGATTATCAACCGTTACGTGGCTACGAGTACGTTGATGTACGCACATGGCTATAAGCGAAAAGTTTGCAGGAGGCCTGTATGTGTTTCGTCATTCGGTTCAGGGAGAAGAAATTTATGTATCGGGCAAGACCACAAGACACAGGCAGCAGCTATGTCACACCCTGCTGTACGCACAGCATGAAAATAAAATTGCGTCAGATGGTACCACAAAAGGGGCATCTATTTTTATTTGTGTTACCGAATTAGTTACGTTAGATCCTGTAGTTATGTAATAACACGGAAGAAAATGTCAGTTTTAATCAGAAAATGTCGAATAACGTGAATTTTCAGTTATGGTGCACTGATTCCTTTTCAAAATGACCTCCGCCGTTCTGCACGGACAATTCTGCGTGTCGCAAAAGAGAATTACGCGGGAATGGTGTTTGCCAGAGGCGGGAGTAAGCGTGAAGGTGGTTTGTAAGAACTGATACGGTGCAGCTTGGTGCAGCGTCTTTAAAAATAAAAATGCTTGTAGCAGTGCAACCGTTGGTAATATGGAACGAGTGTATATAGCATTTTTTTTCTTGAAATCACTCATAATAACATGCTGAAGTTTGGCGCACCTTATGCGGAACACCCTGTATATTCTTGGCGACTCCCTACAAAAATGAACCGCGCAAACCGTACTAATTGTATCTGGCACGAGAATGTGCCATACAGGCCAGATGTGTGCATGTGACGGGTTTCTGTTTCAGTAATATGTTGAATGTGTTGGGTAGCTGAGGGTCTGAGGAACTGCTGTCTTTTCAAGGATTCTGCTCTGTTGTTAGTTGCACACGCTGCTACAGTTCTGGCTTTGTTAACCCTGTAAAGCCCAGCGGTAACTTTACGTACCGCCAGGTGTTACATTCAACAATTCTACGTTCTGCCCACACAGTGTATTTATGTGTTTTGTGTGGATCTCAGAACAAACAGCGATTATTTCCCTATACAGCATTAACTGGCTGGTTTTTATAACCGAGACGGAGTGCGTTTACTGCGCGGTACGGAATGTATGGCTCTCAGAACAAACAGCGATTATTTCCCTATACAGCATTAACTGATTTGTTTTTATAACCGAGACGGAGAGTGTTTACTGCGCGGTACGGACTGAATATATGAAATTCGGGTTATCCCTTTAAAGCCCAGAGGTAAATATATGTACCTGCAGGTTTAACATTCAGAAATTGTACGTTCTGCCCACACATTGTATTTATGTGTTTTGTGTGAATCTCAGAACAAACAGCGATTATTTCCCTATAGAGGATTAACTGACTGGTTTATGTAACCGAGACGGAGTGTGTTTACTGCGCTGTACGAGCTGGATTTTCGTGTTAAAATTGTTAAAGTCCGAAGTTTCCCTTTTGAGACGGTTACACACAATACATCGAGCCGCTGTAGTTGTTAGGATATTAAAACATTTCCATCCTCTCTTGTCACGCAGGTTGCAGCACATCCAAGGAACAATCTGACACTCGGTTTCACGTACCTGACAGTGGAGCGGTTCGATGAGGATCACTGGACCGTCATAGCGACTGACGCGAACTGGGAGACCAGGTAAGGACTTCGCAGTGCATCGACATGAGGTGTAATGGGGGGGGCAGGGGGAATGCAAAGTGACACGTGGGCGGAGGTACTAAATGCCTGCGGCAACTGTTCGCGGCTGAACGTTAGCCTGGCATGAGAATTAACGGCTGTGCAAAATGTAAGGTAGGTGACGCTAGGTTAGGACCCATTAGAGGTTACAGCAACATCTGGGCAGTCGACAACTGACGTAGCTATGATACTTCGTCTTAAACGTAACACTGTTCCGGTTTACGGTATATAGGGGGCGCAGAAGCGCAGCTCCTCTAGTTCTTCACGTAGGCAGTGGATGGTCTTCCACTTCAGGCCCCAGTGATTTTCACTGCCGGTGCTCACTGACAAAGGCAGAACGGGCCCCAGAGCCTGTGTAGAAGTTTGGAGAAGAGAAATTTACTGCCCTGTGTCGGGAGGCGAACTTCGGTCCATCCGAGTCCATATACACAGAATTCTGACATCCAGCGTAACTTAAGTGCATTTCACGTCTTCTCTAACAAATCTAATAAATTTCTGAAGCCTTTAAAACATTGACAATCGTTCAACTGGTCAAGTAAGTTTCTATTTGTATTGAAACAGACGGTTCAGGTGATCTCTAAGCTGATCCCGTCCTGACCCTCAACGTCCGTTGTAATATCGTCATATTTAGTGTTAGGTAGTTTCAGGGGCTCTCTGAAGCATGTTTCAGACGATACGGGTGTGTTGAATCACCCTGCAGTATTTATACAAAACCAAAGAATGCGTGGCCGACGACGCTGCGTTCTTGTCCATATGCAGCAAGTGTCTTTAATGGCACGTCTCGAGGCATACAAAGCGAACGCACAAAGGAACTTGGTACAAGCCCTGTTCAAGACGGTATTCTAGTAAACTGTGGAACAAATCAGTTATACCTGGATACGCGGTAACAGCAGCATCCTGCTGTTTATGCTCTCCGTCTCACACAGCCCTTGCACCGACAGTAGTAACAATCAGTGTTGTGGGGTTTCTGTCAGAGCCAGTTGCACTGCTGTTGCCTCCAGCTGTATCGGCTATTGTTTAGTCTCGCAGAACTTTGATCTAACGTTTGAGGAAGTCGTTGCGGCATGTCTGGCTTTATAATTACATCGGTGGCATGACGTGATAAAGCCAAGATGCCGTTACGCTGAAGGAACTTGATATTTGCTCAAATTAATTGGTAATTTAACTGGTTAATATTGATGCTTTCACTTATTCGTGGCTTCTAATGCTTTCAATAAACAACAGTGTCTGTTTAGGCACGTTCGCAAAATTGCGGAAAGCGACTATTGGGTCTGTCTGTCTGTCTGTCCGCATGGAACAACTCTGCTCCCACTCGACGGATTTCCATTAAATTTGATATGTGGGTATTTTTAAAAAATCTGTACAGGAGATTCCAGTTTCATTAAAATCTGACAAGAATAACGGGTACTTTGCATGAAGACCCACGCACATTTATGGTAATATCTTGCTGAAATCTTCTTAGAATGAGAAATGTTTCAGACAAAAGTTTTAGACAAAATCAAAACACGCATTTTATGTTCAATAACTTTTTTTCGAAAATCGTGCCGTTTATGAGATAATGTGGAAAAATATGGTCGAGCCGGACAGGCCACAGATGACAATATAATACGGCGCATGCGCTTTGCATGCTGGGTAAGTGATTCTGCACACACACACACACACACACACACACACACATATACACACACTGTATCTCTATCTTTCATAATATTAATACTTCTTGCTTTTCGACGGTAACAGTGGTTATGCGAACGCGCCTGTGTTACGTTACAGTACATTGCCTCTCTTTTTAATATTTCAATATGACTTTAGTCGCATGACGAAAGGGATTGTTAGAAGATTCGGAGTTGGATGTCAGCACTTTTACACTGTTCTGTGGAATGAGGCAGGTTGAGCGATAGGCGGTTGGGGTACTCGAAGTTCCCTGCTGCTGGGGCGAGCCCCCGTGCACTGTATAACGTAGTGACTGGTGGGGACTGTCAATATGAGAAGCCTCGCAGTGGGACAGTGAAATTGTCCCGAAGCACGGAACAATTAAATCTAGCACGAATGTGTCTCGGTTGCTGCTAAGTAATTTAAAACTGCTAAGGCGTATTGGGGCGTGGTAGCTGCTTCGCATCTGAGTGTGATAATGGATTCTGTGAATTGAAAGGTTTTAAATCAGTTTCAGTGTCACAGTGGAATTCCTGGTTGCAGCCTTTGTGCAGCTGAGGCCACTGCTGGCTGACGAATACCTTCAATCAATACAGGGCGTACATTTCATTTGATCTCATTGTACTGCTCGGAAGGACACAAGGCCGGTCGCACTGTCCTTTCCTAGTCCTTTCTGCCTATTCACGCGCGAAAGCATTTCATTTGCATTTTTATACACTCAGCTTCAGCGGGCTGCATTCTCCATTACCCGCTGTAACTGTGCATGCATAGGCACGTACAGTCTAACGCAGCCTTACGTTGTGTATTGACTTAACCCTGAAAGGCAGTGCACGAGGTAGGAAGTGCTACAGCGCTGTTGTTGAGGTCTTGCGGGGTTTTACGTCTTGCGGACTGGAATATGTTTGCCGACGTTTCGGAGGATCATTGTGCCTCCACATTCGGGGTCAAGCAGTCAAAGAAAAGTGGGACTGCTCGCTATAAGGGTGTTTCCTTTGAGGTACGAACTGAATTTTTAAACGTATTTGAGATGAAGAAACTCCTTCCCTCTGCTGCACAGTCCCAAAGTTCCACTTCTTGTCACGGTACCTTCTTCACTTCCCAAAGGTCTACCTTGTTACCAGCTTAGCTTTACCAGAAGGACGAGCGGGCCCTGCTTGGACATCTTCAGAGAAGCAGACGTTTCTCTTCCCCTGCTCGTTGTAGTCACAGCGCTTGTACTGCCGCTCACTGCACCCCCCCCCCCTCTTTTTCCTTTTTGTGCTCCATACTCTTTGGTTTAATATTACTATTATGGGAAGGACAAGCGGGCGAATCCTAGGAACATTCAGTCTCAGCGAAGACTATATAGGTATTGCTTTGCATTGGATGGGAAAGTGCTTCAAGGGGCAGAATTTTGTGCCCCGTGAAAAGCATGTTGCTTTTCTCACTTCATTCCCTTTCACTTCTGCCGCTACTACTACTGCTACTGCTACTACTACTACTACTACTACTACTACTACTACTACTACTACTACTACTACTACTACTACTACTACTACTACTACTACTAGTAAGTCGTGCCTCGAAGTGGTTAACTTCAAGACAGCGTAGCTGCAACTCATTTATGGCGCTGCGCTTTATTTTAAAACCAAACGTTACGAGCGCCTGCTGCAGTGAACGTATACTGACCCGCGACGGAAATATGCTGAAGAAGTTGCCGCATAGGTACGGCGACTCACAGGTGGAAGTCTTAGAAAATTGTGATAAACGAATTCAGTCGCTGTTTAGTCGTTTATTGTAACTTGGAAGAGTGAACTCTGTGACGGAGACAGGCAGTATTAGCAAGGCGCTGGGCGTCGCGTCATGTGCAGGCAAAGAAGAAGCCGATGCACTTTAACGGAAATGACTGTCAACATAAGGATGATGAAAACGTTTCTTTAAGCGTTTAGACTCCAGTGGTAACTGTACGTACCACCTGCTGCAAGGTTAAGGTGCTGCGCATTTTCTTGCACAGTGTACGATTATTTCCATGCTTCCTCCACACAGTAGACACCTGTTGCTTCCCCAACCATTGTTACAACCACAAAGTGTTCTTACCGCGTGCTGGGAGTTACAGGTGTGTAAACATGGCACAGGCGGTGGCACGGGTTTGATCTGGAGCCAGTCCATGTTACATTTGTGGTGAACACACTGGCACTGGCACAGGTGTTGCGTCCAGTACTTTGGTTTCCCTCCGTCAGTATCATTCCACCAATACTGCTTATTTAGCTTCTATACTCTGTATCAGAATGACAAGTGGGCGAAGCCTGGGAGCCTTCAAAGCAGTGACACCTGGGATTTCCAGGAACGTTAGACGAAGAGGAACCGATGCATTACGTTCTGCCAGTGCTGAAAGAGGTCAAATTGTGTTGCCAGTTTACTGAGCTGCAGTGTTGCAGCGTTCTGTTGAAAGGCTGGTGTCCTTTCAGTTCGTCTGGACCCGCTCACTACCTCATGTAGAAGAGCGCCACTGGTATCTATCTTCAGCCAGATTAATCCAATCCACAGTGCCTTTCTGTTAGCGAGATTGGTCTAAAGAGTCTGTTCTGGTCATATGAACTTTTTGACGTCTTTTCAGCAGGTTCACTGAAAGCTGTGTTAGAACCTCACTACAAATGGAGACACATACCTCCCCTGTGAGGGGGGTACGGGTGTGTTTGCACTAACCCCTGACCTTTTGTGTGACTCCAACGAAACTGAGCTTGTGGCTTTCGTCACAGACCGACATCTGACGTGGAAACCCAGTGACCTTGAAAACCTAGACGTGTCTTTATACACAAGCAGAGCGCTGTCGTAATCGTGGTAGGCCGAGGCGGTAACCGCAGCGACCAGGGTGTGACTCACTCATTCACTCCAAGGTCCTTATAAGGCACATTTGTGAGCAGGAGGAAGAGACAGGGGACTGGAGAAAATTGCACACCGAGGAACTTCGTCGTTTGTCCTGATCGCCACATAATGGCGGTGATCTGTCAAGCAGAATGAGATGGGCTGGGCATGTGGCATGTATGGGGAGTAGGAAAATGTGTAAAGGGTTTTGTTGGGAAAACGTAATAAAAGATTCCTCGTGGAATGGTAATATTAAAATAGTTTTTAAAGATCATGAATATGAAGTCATGGACTGTGTTCGACTGAGGAAAGGGACAAATGACCGGCTGTTGTGAACACGGTCATGAACAACTGAGTTTCATAAAATTCGGGAAATTTATTGACTATTTGGGGAAATATTAATTATCATGAGGGATTGTCTTACGTGGAGACAGCAAGTCATATCGGTGTATTTTTCTTCTATTACCACGTCGCGATGCCAAACATTACTTGCCACCGTTGCACTACCGCACTATATCCAGAATCATATACAGTCGAACTTGGTTATAACGTCCTGAAAGGGACTCAACATTTTGTGCCGTTATAAACGAGTTTCGTTATAACCGAGGGGTATAATGGTATTGTTATCAGTGACGAATTAATTGGTACCGCAGAATATCTGACCGTAGGGGACGTGTCGTGTACAGCGATGTCGTTATAACCGGGTTCTTCTTACTTTAGTAAGTGCTTTACCCTCTGTGCTGCAATATCTGGCTCCCTCGCAAGCAGGTTGTCTTGCAGCTCATCTGGTGATCTGCCTTTACAGCCGGTACATACAGATGGCACAGCGGAGTGGAGAAGACTACATAACGGGCAACTTAATGACCTGTACTCATCACCAAATATTATTAGGGTAACCAAATAGAAAATAATGAGATGGGCTGGGCATGTAGCACGTATGGGGGAAAGAGAGGTGCATACAGGATTTTGGTGGGGAGACCTGAGGGAAGGCGACCACTTGGGAGATCCAGGCGTAGATGGGAGGATAATATTAAAATGGATCTTGAAGAAGTGGGATGGGGCATGGGCTGGATTGAGCTGGCTCAGGATAGAGACAGGTGGCGGGCTCTTGTGAATGCGGTAATGAACCTTGGGGTTCCACAAAATGCGGGGAATTTCTTGACTGGCTGAGAAACTGTTAGCTTCTAAATAAGGCCTCTGTTACGTGGAGTTGGTTGGTTAGTTAGTTAGTTAGTTAGTTAGATATAGATGACGCTGGAGACGTTTCAGAACTTTCTAATTCCCACTTCGGCTTGAAGATGGAGACAGTAAATGTTGTCGAAACATCATCAGTGCTGTGTACACGTACCCGGTGTCATTTTTCAGAAACAGGTTCAATAATACGACCTTTGAATTGTCCCAGCGGTGTTGCAGGCTTTGAAGGCTGCTGACATGTGCCGCTGTGTAATGGCGGTGCGGTTTTGCGCCACTTGACCATTGAAGATGAAGGCACTGCCATCCTTTGAAGCGTCGGGAAGCGCTCGCCCCATTACACAATGTCACGGTCTCTGTGTCCGTACTGGTGAAGAGCCGTGGCACTCTGCAGCCAGCAGTACATTTCCCTTGAACTTTTACAGATTTCAGTGGTTCCGCGTCTCCCCTATTCTGGGCTCCAGCGAAGCACTCATAACGTGGGTCGTGGGCCCGGATGTATTGCCCGGAGAATACAGAATCCGTCATTTCGGCAGCTACAAGTATATCTTCGGCGGTATTTATCCCTACGTGGGAACCACACACACATTCAAGGTAAGTCGCGATCTACGTCACGTCCTTACTTGTATCTAAATGTGCTTCTTTGTGGTTAACTAACACTTTACGTAGTAGTGCTTACTGTATGTACCGCTTGGTTTAACATTCACAAATTCTACGTTCTGCCCACACAGCGTGTTTATGTGTTTTGTGTGGATCTCAGAGCAAACAGCGATTATTTCCCTATACAGCATTAACTGACTGGTTTTTATAACCGAGACACAGTGTGTTTACTGCGCGGTACGGAATGTATGGATCTCAGAACAAACAGCGATTATTTCCCTACACAGCATTAATTGGCTGGTCTTTATAACCGAGACGGAGTGTGTTTACTGCGCGGTACGGAATGTATGGATCTCAGAACAAACAGCGATTATTTCCCTATAGAGCATTAACTGACTGGTTTTTATAACCGAGACGGAGTGTTTACTGCGCGGTACGGAATATATGGATCTCAGAACAAACAGCGATTATTTCCCTATACAGCATTAACTGACTGGTTTTTATAACCGAGACGGAGTGTGTTTACTGCGCGGTACGGAATGTATGGATCTCAGAACAAACAGCGATTATTTCCCTATACAGCATTAACTGACTGGTTTTTAGTCGCGTTCGTAAAATTGCCAAAAGCGACTGTTACCTTCGTCATGTGTGCGTGTCTGTCCGTCCGCATGAAACACGGCTCCCTCGGGACGCATTTTATGAAATTTAATATTTGAGGATTTTTCGAAAACATATCACGAAAATCAAAGTTCCATTAAAATCTGACAAGAATAACGGGCACTTTGCATGCACACCTGCCTAATTTATTATAATATCTGGCTGATATCTTCTTGTAATGAAAAAAATATTTCACACAAAAGTTGTAGAGAAAACCAAAACACACATTTTATGTTCAATATATTTTTTCCGAAAGTCGTGCCGTTTATGAGATAATGCGGAAAAATAGGTAGAGCCAGACAGGCCACAGATGACAACATAATACGGCGCATGCGCTGTGCATGCTGGGTAACTAACACCATAGAATACTTGTTGTTTTCTTCACGGCAAGAATGGTTACGCGAACGCGCTTCAGTGTTACGTTTATACGTACATTGCCTGTGTTGTTATAACCGAGATGGACTGTGTTTAATGCGCGGTACGAACTGAATCTTTTATATATAATTAAGGTTAACTTTAGTATTTAAGAGGCAGAATTGCGCTGCCTGTAACCCATATTCTGCAACGTCCTGTGAGTGGACGGTAATGTACTGGAGTGGAAGTGGAAGAACGCCACCGCGGGCTGAAGCGACGTTCGTGTGGAGGGTCTGAAGACGACAGATCGAACTTCTGGGCTGTCGGTACTCTCTTGAGATTCTAGCAGAGCAGCTTCCGAGAACTTGTCTTAAGCAATACCCTTTGAGTGAGCTTTCTCCGTTAGTTGTAATACACTGTCCCTTATATCGTGTCCCTGGACACGGAACCTATCGCGCGATGTCCCGGCGGATGCACGCTAGCTGCGCGATAAAGATGCCATGATCAGTGACACGATAAAGGGTACATTTGTAGCAACTGTCTCACTTTGCTTGCCGTCTCGGCCGGGGTATCAGCTGTTATAAATAAGGTTTTCTGTACTTCCTTAGTAGTCCCAGGCGAATGTGAAGAGAACAGCTTTACGTAAACGAAGACCGCCGCCTGTCGGCTGCGCACCTGGTCCCCCGAACATCGCAGCTCAGTACGTAGCAAATTGCTTCGTGAGAAAGGAATCCACCTGAGATGCGACGCCGTGTCAGTGTGTTGGCAGTTCCCGGCGTTTTGAAGGAGCGTACTGCTAGTCTTCGTGGACAGCTCTGCCATGAAAATAGAGGCATTATGCCCCTCCGAAACGTCGGTAGCTGCTCGCCTAACAACACACCGTAACATCTCACAAGACGTGAATCGTAGCAGTACCACTGTGAGGGCGTCAAATTGCGGAAAAGCTTCTTATTCGAAAACGTCGCGTACTGTAGACCGAAACGTCGGCAAATATAATTAAAAATAATCGCCGTTTTTCTCATTCACTCAGAGAACATTGCAGCTGCCACTGTGAGGACGTCAAACCGCGAAAAAGCTTTTATTCGAAAACGTCGCGTACTGTAGACCGAAACGACGGCAGATATAACTAAAAATAATCGCCTTTCTTTCTCATTCACTCCAGAAAACATTGCGGGTTTGCTTAAGATGTTGAACCGCAGCTTCATTCAGGGTAATTTTAACTGTTTATTCAAAATCTTTTTCTAACAGCACTTCCATCCGGGACGTAAGCGCACGTGAAGGCTAGGCGAGTGACGGCTCCTGCTGCCTCCGTTTCAATGCAGCACCTTTATTTGAAAAGCCTCTTTATTTACCAAACTGTACGGCGTCACACAGAAGGCAGTAATCTGTACGGCCTGGCCCCAGTGTTGTCAGTCACTTTTCTACGTGAGCACATCACGTATGGGGGGAGTGGAATTTTGGCTCTGCTCATTCTTAACCGTGACACGATTTGGAGTTGAGTGTTTAACTTAACGGCCCCAGGGAGGAACCTGCACTGTTCATTGAATTAACTTAACGGCCCCAGGGAGGAACCTGCACTGTTCATTGAATAGGAGAATAGGTGAACTGCGGAGCTGGTCTGTGCGCTGTTGAGGAGAGAACAGCCTGTTGCCTGTGGCGGGATTTGAATCAAAATCCTGCTTTATTTGAGCCAATGGCATAGACACCCTTAGACAAAAGCCTGTTGTCGCGTTCCTCTATTGTGCTGGGTCTTGTGAGGCACTCAGTTACAAGTTTCGTTGATAATAAAACGACTGTTAAGCATAAACACTGTCGTGAACAGGTGTCAGCTGCTATCACTTGTTTCTCACACTGCGGTCCAGAAATTATTCAGAAATTACTTTTCTTCTGGCTTTTTCTTCTACGCTATTAGACATTTTAACTCCAAAATTTACGGCAGTAAACTCATCACGTATTTTCATGTTTTCTGTCCCCCCCCAATAATCCTCTGACAATAAGAGCTGCTGCAGTTGCTTTGACTTGGTTGCTGTTAAATTGCAAAGTAATAACTGAAACGTAACGTGGAAGAATAAACGAATTACAGTAGAATTTAATGTGTTTTAGGTTCTGTGTTTGTTTTTCGAAATGTTGGATTCGTCCATTTAACATTATTTTATTTTTCAAAACTTCAAGCAGCGGAAACCTTCTTGAGAAGCCAAGTGTTCCTCAGATTGTCAGGAAAGTAACAAATCTTCTGTAGAATAAGGAGACACAGTAAATGTCAGGCGGGCATGGACATCAGTGTGCGATTGGTATTAATAATATACAGTTGCTGTATTTCCGATACAGTAGGACTGTATCGTTGCTACAGTTTGCTCAGTTTTACTAACAATTGCTTTCACCTTTTCCAGGTTGTAGATAGCCATTCCAACTACAAGCGCCTCACACGCAACTAGCAGTAGTTTTAACACCGCAAAACACTTGTCGCTGTGGTCAGTGTCTTGTGACCGACCGCGACCTGCAAATCGCTGTTACCTCTCTGTGTCCCTTCAAAAAACCGCACAGCGGCTCAAAACGTGAATTACACAGACTCTTGACATACACACGAGGGTTGTTGATTCTGTTTTTGAGTGATGGTACCCTTGACAAATTGGGCTGTGTCTCTGGCGTTTCGGAGGTACATGCTCTGTCAGATTAAGGGACTGCCCCAGAGCCCTTGCGGCTGCGTATGGAAATGTGTTCAAACTTTTACAGGGAAAGCAGCGTAGAGCAAGGTAAGGAAGCAGAGCGCTACCAGAGTGCTGTAAGTACCAACAAGGACAATTGGTTTGTGACTTGGCTTTTGAGAAGGAGACAGCAAAGTTGTCTCTGAAACATCGGCGACACGGCCCACTTTGGCAAAGTGTCGCTGTCCAGGAATTAGGTCACCGTAATCGCTGGGCGGCGAAAAGCCTGTGACTGTGTACATACATATGTGTTCAAGCAAACTGTACAGAACAGCTGAAGTGTGACGACATGTAACTAGTACCTTGACAAGTGTCTCCACGTGTGTGCGCAGTGTTTTGTAAATATTTTGTGTTCACCTGAAATATGGGGGCAAGTGTCAAAGTCTTCAAATTATATGGGTCTAAGAATCTAAGAAATTGTTTGTTCGGAGAAATAACTGAAGGATGAATTTGAAGGTGTCGAATATTTCGGAATTCGGAAGTAAGGCGCATGAAAGCGAATTTTGAGCCTCATTTTGAGGTTGTCTGGCGGATCCCATGTTTTAAACGTAATATAGTGGAGCCCTAATTAGCAGGAAGTCTTTAAAGTGTCGGTGGTTTTTGTGTAAACTGTTACGGACTCAGACGGGATTTCTGCCATTCCTTGTCATTCCCTAATCTCCACGCATGGCATATATCTCGTCTGTGGCCATAGAAACACACTTCTAGATTTATTTTCTTAGACAACCATTAGGCAATTTAAATTCTAAGAAGTTATGTTTCAGATTTGGCGATCCTTTTGCTTAAATTTTTCGGACAGAGCCAGCGGAACAGACTGTGTGAGTGGCTGTAAGTCAGTTATCACATGCCGCTCATTCGAAATATCCCACTCCGGGAACAGGGTGCTTGTTCAGAAGTTAGCAGTCCCTGAGATTTCAAAGAAATTGTCCATCTTTTGTATAAGTGGAGGGCTCATTGCCGCCTTCCCAACAGCCCGCCGCTGATACCCATCTACAGCCCGTCGATTCCAGTCCGCAGCTTCACATCTTTTCCTTCCGTCCATTTTGTGTGTGTTGATCACTGGCCAGGTCACCGGAGATGTGACGGAAATATCAAGTAATGGTGGGTGCCAAATAGTCAGTGTAAGAAAGTGCAGTTTCAATTCGCTGTAAATAACCACACTCATAAAAGTTAATGTGGAATGTAAATTTTGGTCGCTTTGCAGTCCTGCATTTTTACTGAAAACTTGTGGAGCGAATTATTGGCCCAGTGATGCTGAATGAAATTCGAATTCCATCCGTATTTTCCAGGTGATGAAAGACATCAATGACCGAGGTGTGAGGAACAGGGAACATGCAGGGGGATGTATATCGATTGGTTCTGTGATTTTGAGTCCTCGCAAACGTTTATCCCATTATGTCGACCAAATAAAGCAGAAATTGCTGGGTGACAACTGAACGCACAGTTTTGCCACGGTTTATTTGGTGAGACGTAGATGAAGAATAGGGGGTAACATTGTAGATATCTTACATTTTTGAAGCTGAACAAAACCACGTCCATAACTAAGTGTGTGGACATGTGCAGTCCCCAATTTCTACTTCCTGTGCTTAGTTAAACCATTGCTGCTTAGCAGACTCATAGCTACGATATGAAAATTGCTCCCCATGTATTTTAATTGGCGGGAAGGGGGCGAGTTGAAGCCATGTGGCTTTGCGGCGTCTTGGCTTCCTTATGTCTGCAGAGCTGCTGTTGGCGGGAGCAGACTCCCCTCCGGCATTTGGGCCTGTGGGAGGAAACATTTCGTTTTGGCGCGTGTAGATTGACACCAGAGGCTTTCCTCGCTGGCTTGCGTGTAGATTGACACCAGAGGCTTTCCTCGCTGGGTTGCGTGTAGATTGACACCAGAGGCTTTCCTCGGTGGCTTGCGTGTAGATTGACACCAGAGGCTTTCCTCGGTGGCTTGCGGAACGTAGGTACACGGGCGGTGTCGCCCGCATAGAGGGCGTGCTAGACGTGGCGGAATGGTGCGATGTGTCTGTGACTTAGAGGGTGAGAACAGGAACACGGGGTCACACCGAGCGGTAAAGCCTGGTCCAGACGGATGACCGAAAGGACGTTCGAAACGTCCTTGAGTGAGGGACGAGATGGGTTTACCAGGTAAGGTGAGAAGTTTGGGATGGTTAAGCTGTAAACCAGTCCGTCCGCTACGCGGCATCGAAGGCTTCGGCCACATCAAGGAAAATGGCGCCTGTCATCCGGTTCTCGTGAAAGCCGCTGTCGAATTTTCCAAGAGAAGGGCTAGTTGCATGGCCATGCTGTGTGTGCGTCGGGACGCGAACTCAAGTCAGTCAGTGTGAGTAGAACCTTCTCAGACAGCTAGCCAGTCAGTGTGAGTAGAACCTTCTCAGACAGCTAGCCAGTCAGTGTCAGTAGAACCTTCTCAGACAGCTAGCCAGTCAGTGTGAGTAGAACCTTCTCAGACAGCTAGCCGGTCAGTGTGAGTAGAACCTTCTCAGACAGCTAGCCAGTCAGTGTGAGTAGAACCTTCTCAGACAGCTAGCCAGCCAGTGTGAGTAGAACCTTCTGAGACAGCTAGCCAGTCAGTGTGAGTAGAAGCTTCTCAGACAGCTAGCCAGTCAGTGTGAGTAGAACCTTCTCAGACAGCTAGCCAGTCAGTGTCAGTAGAACCTTCTCAGACAGCTAGCAGGTCAGTGTCTAGCAAATTTATGGGAAGATAGGAAGGAGCCATCGTACAGTGGCACAGAGAGAGAGAACAGTTTATTTCTATTAGACAGACCAGTGAGGTAGTGTTGTGGGGGGGCAGTCGAGTGAGAAAGTCATTTGCTGCTGAGAGGAAGGAAGTAAAAGGCGAGTGGAGAAAATTACACAGCGAGGCGGTTCACGATCTGTACTCCTCACCGATTGTTATGCAGATGATTAATTCAGGACGGTGAGATGGGCGGGGCATGTGGATCGCACTGGGGAGGAGCGTGAATGTGTAGTGTTTTGGTAGGGAGCACCTGAAGGAAAGAGAACACTTGGAAGACATAGCGTAGGTAGGAAGATGAAATTAAAAATCATCACAAAGCAGTAGGATGGTGGGGGCGGGGGGGGGGGGTCCTGGGATGATATGTGTCAGGGTGGGAAAGTTAGTGGTGTGTTTCGAACGCGGCAGTGAATCAGGGAAACACAGCAACACGGTACACTGTGCTCCATTTGTTTACTGTCTACCAAACATGCTTCTGTCTAGTTCGCCTTCATCTGACATGGCAACGAAACTGCTGGCGGGGTGCGAGACCGTTACATGTTAAAGTTTTAAAGGCTGACCTGATGTAAAACGTAGCCTTAACGTGTAGAGTGTATGAAACATACGTTGGTAATGACTGTGTTACTCAGTTTTATAACTGGTCGAATGAAATGAGTATTGATTTACATAAAATGCAGAAAAATTCTGGCCGGTCTAGGAACTGCAGTAACAGTTTCCCAAGAAGGACTCTGCTGCATGGAGTTAATTAGTTACTTGCTTAGTTTAAAAATCGACGTTTATTGCACGTATCGTTCAGAACACACAAAACCACTCTATGAACAAAATGAAAATTACCTTAATGTCACACCTGGTGCTATATTGAGCGACCACCTGGCTTCGAGGCCTGAAACCAGCGCACATGCACGTGTGGACTGGACTTATCTTGCTGCAGTCTTACACTGAGTTCCGTAAACTTAGGGATCAGCTGAGACACCGTCAGCTTCTGAAGGTGGTCCCTCTTCATGTGCGTGGCCTGTATCTACACGGACTATGCGGTGCGCACGTTTGTGTGTCACTGATATTACAAATGGATTTATCGCTTTATAGGAGTGTGCATGGACATTCCTTCCTATTTTGATTAATTTTCTTCGAATTCTCGGTAAATACGGCCCACTTCCAAAAAGCTGTCGCAGTCTTGGCACTGGGAACTTCCGGCCCATCCGTCCTGTACTCGTCGCTTTCTCCCATAGGACTAGCACGTCGCTGGGCCGCTGGGAGGTCGCCGATTTCACAATAGTGGGGAAATGGAAAATATTTTTCGTCAGCGGTAGCGACTAATGAGAGGCCGGTGTTACGCTGCGACGAAATTTTTAAACTCGTGCGATCGTGGTAACAAATTCTTGAGTGTGCTCTTGGACTGCGTCGAAAAGTAACAGTGCATCGGGGGAATTAATGGGGCACTTATAACGTTGCAAAAACCTACAATTTATTTACAATACAGAGAACCTTACTTTTTAAAAATTATTCACATAGATATGTATACAGCATACAAATATATGTACAGCCTCGTTGTATGCCATAATTACAGTTCGATGCTTTGGTTTCCAGGTTAACTGGAATAGGGTGAATCCCCCATCACACAAGCTACGAAATTAATCAAATTTTGCCTCCAGGGCTTTCAGAACCCCATTTAACTACTGGAGTGTGTGCACAAAGTTCGGTAATGCAGGATTCGGAGTGTGGGCATTGTTACTTCGCGTGGAACGGCACCAGTTCGGAGTGTGTGCATTGCTACTTCGCATGGAACGGCACAAGTGCAAGCCTCACGTCGCATTTCCTCGAGTGCAATAAAGAGCGCGCGCATTGCGTAACGCAGCTGCGGAAGGACGAGCAGACTGCAGGGCCAACCGGTGCCCACTGACCTGTGCTGCACGTATTGTGTATGGCTACAGACGTGTCGACACATTCGCTGTATCTTCAGGGAGTAAATCGGTCAGCGTACAGATCTTAGCGGAAGTTCGACAGTCACATCTTGCGGTGTTTCTTATGCACAGCTGGAGACCGACTGATGCACACATTGACACTAAAACATTCATAAGACTACCCCTACATGTTTCGAACTCACTTAGTGTTCATCTTCAGGGGGGTCACACATTCACTGATTACACACAATCACAATATGGCAACAGATGTGTGTCATATTCTTGCCATGTTGTGAAATAGGGTGCCGAGGAGGATATTTGGGCCTAAGAGGGACGAGGCGACAGGAGAGTGGAGAAGACTACATAACGAGGAACTTAATGATCTGTACTCATCATCAAATATTATTCGGGTAATCAAATCGAGAAGAATGAGATGGGCGGGGCATGTGGCACGTATGGGGAAAAAGCGAGGTGCATACAGGATTTTGGTGGGGAGACCTGAGGGAAGGCGACCACTTGGGAGACCAGGCGTAGATGAGAGGATAATATTAAAATGGATATTCAAGAAGTGGGATGGGGCATGAACTGGATTGAGCTGGCTCAGGATAGGGACAGGTGGCGGGCTCTTGTGAATGCGGTAATGAACCTTTGGGTTCCATAAAATGCGGGGAATTTCTTGACTAGCTGAGAAACTTAGCTTCTCAAGAAGGCCTCTGTTCCATGGAGTTAGTTAGTTAGTTAGTTAGTTAGTTCGTTGCTGTTGTGATTGTGTGTAATCAGTTAATGCGTGACCCCCTGAAGATGAACACTAAGTGAGTTCGAAACATGTAGGGGTACTTTTATGAATGTTTTAGTTTTACTGTGTGCATCAGTCGGTCTCTAGCTGTATGTCTTAGAGGAAGCTGCAAAGCTGAATAAACCAACCTTACCAGTGCAGCTGAATAAGGCTCTAACGACGGTACGTCACGTTTAGAATGATTTAGTGTGCGCACGTTACCCATATTCTCGCGTTAGAAGGAATAACAAACAGGTTAGGTTGTGACTTCAGGCTTCCGCAGCGATGTTACTGAGATCTGCGCAGCGTCGAATGGTAATAATTTGCCGACGTTTCGGGAAAACCTATCGGCCCCATATTCAAGGGTTGAGATGTCCAAGGACTTGCACTTCTTGGAATTCTTGACGCTTGAAGTTGGGACCGATAGGTTGTCCCGAAACGTCGGTAAAAATTACAAATCGACGAAGCGTAATATTTCAGAACAGCGCAGATCTGAGCTTGGGTAATATCCGGTAATATCCGGAAAGTGTAACTTTCGCCGCAATTTGCGTTCTTCTTCCTAAGCTTTGCTCGTCAGTATTTCCCGCTAAGGCAATGAGAATTTTAACACACGCCATCGGAGTTGACCGTTTCCTAGCAACGTATCTACAACCTGTCATCTTCGAGATGTGACAAGTACTGACCCCCACATCAGCAACTAGGTAAAGAACACGGGGAGTGGGATTGTGTACTCCAAGTTGGAGTACACTTGTGGGATTTGAGGTCCTTACAGCAGGGTTCCTTGGGAATCAAGTCTTCAGGGATTTGACGCTGTGGCATTGGGCGTGTAGCTGCCGACGTTTCAGAGGACCATATTACCTGTGCTTGACCCTGAAGATGAAGGCAGTGCGGTGCTTTGAAACGTCGGGAAATACAATTCCTCAGTCATAGCGACACGTCACAGAAGGCTTGAGCGTGGGGCGACAAACTGCCTACATTTTTGCTACCTAACAGCGCAGGGCTGGTCTGATCGACACTGAAATGGAAGCAGTCTGTCGTGTGAAATCTCATTAACCTTTTAAAGCCTAGCGGTAACTTTACGTACGACCTGGTTTAACATTAAAAAATTCTACGTGGTGCCCACATTGCGTTTATGTGTTTTGTACGGATCTCAGAACAAACAGCAACTTTTGCCTTATAAAACATTAAGAGATTGGTTTTTATAACCGAAGTGGAGAGTGTTTACAGCGCGGTACGCACTGAGTCCTTATATAAAACAGATACGCTTCGTCTTTAAAGGGTTAATTGCACAGCGTGACATCCCAGAACACCTTGACCGTCAGCACCGCTGCAATGGCCTGAGATGTGCTTGGCCCTGAATGATAAACTGTGTTAAAGTGCTTAAAATGTAAACTGCCCGAGCTGCTGTAAGACAGGGAGGTGAGGTCAGGATACAAGGGAGGCCGCAGTAACTTCAGGACAGTTTGTGAGCTCGGGTTAGAACAGACGGCCGTGTGGCGTGGCCCCATTCACAGTCAGTTCTCAGAAAAACCGTTCCTTGCACTTGAAGCGTGATCCGCAGTAAGGGTGGGTTCAGGGGCGGTCAAGGTAACCTCAGGCAGGGGATGTGCATAGAGAACTCGCGCTGAACTCGGTGTGGCCCTCCAGCACTACTTTGCTTTACATGCGTGCAGAAACATAACCAACAACGGCCTGGTAGTAATCGCTTTGTCTTATTGTCAGACATGATTCTGAGGGCCACGCGGGCTCAGTCGAGGTATATGTAACGTCAGCGTGGCTCTTCGTAAAGAACTGATGAATGTAAATGGAGGGAATGGCTATTCTTCGTAAAGGAACGATACGCAATTAGCCGTTCAGAACTCTTTTTTTACGTGTAAAAACAGTAACTCATGCCACAGGTGTCTGTTCGGTCGCCGATCCCAGTGGCCACGCAGTTTAAGGCGTGGGTCTGTGGCTGCTGGCTTGCTGGGATTGCGGGTTCGAATCCCGCCGGGGGCATGGATGCCTGTCTCTTGTGAGTGTTTATGTTGTCAGAGGTCTCTGCGTCGGGCTGATCCCTCACCAGAGGAATTCTACTGAGTGTAGAGTGTCAGTGTGATCGTGAAGCCTCGATAATGAGGGGACCGTGGCCCACTGGGGGCTGTCGTGCCACGAAAAAAAATACGTTTTGGCCACAATTCCGGCCATCAGCAGGCACTGCACTTGAAAACACCTGGTTGGAGTGTTGTACTGTAAACAGCCAATGATTACAATGAGATATGATTTTTTAACAGTTATCGTCCTGATTAAAAAGCCGGGTGTCGCCGATTAGTGGTGCAAATAAGCCGAAAAATTATGTAAAATGCAGTTGAGCCGGTTATAACGACATCGGTTAATACGACACCTCGTCTATAACGTCAGATATTCTGTGGTACCAATTAATTCCTCGCTGTTAACCATAACATTATACTGCTCGGTTATAACAACATCTGTTTATAACAGCACAAAATATTCAGCCCCCTTCATGACGTTATAACCGAGTTTGACTGTATTTTGTGTTGAAATATGCAGAAGGCAGTCAGTACCCGCCGCCTTTAGCTGCATGATGTAACGTTATTGTTCGCACGAATCCTCAGTTTATTGACGTAACTCTGTTGCGACGTGCAGGTCGGTTCCTATAATGAATTCCCTTAACTCTGGTTACACATGGATGCAGACACCTTACACGCTGTATTCTGCTTGATACAGTTTCCAATTAACCCTTTAAAGACGAAGCGTATCTGTTTTATATAAGGACTCAGTGCGTACCGCGCTGTAAACACTCTCCACTTCGGTTATAAAAACCAATCTCTTGATGTTTTATAAGGCAAAAGTTGCTGTTTGTTCTGAGATCCGTACAAAACACATAAACGCAATGTGGGCACCACGTAGAATTTTTTAATATTGAACCTGGTGGTGTGTAAAATTACCGCTGGGCTTTAAAAGGTTAAGAGTTTACAGTACATGTGCGGAGGAGGGTAAATAAAAGGAGGGCGTGTTTACTGCGGACTGTGACCGTGAGCGTGCCGTGAGCGTACCCATGGGTTAATCAAACTTGGCGGTGGAGGAACCCACGGCAGGACCGCCTACACCGTTCAAGGCAGCACCGCGATACAAACATTGCTACATAAGAAATCTCCCAATACTAACGGATCGATAGGCCATATATTCATTAGATATGTATATATAGGGTCGTTATTTTATCTGACAACTGTCTGTTGCCACTTCCTGTCAGCCCGTCTGTCGTAATAACGTGACCGACTGAACCGACCAGCCACACGCACGGTGGAGTAGCGGCAGCAAGTAACAAATGGTAGTTGCGAGGTAAAATAAGGAATCATTATGATAGGATATGATTGTTGATAACTGACTAAATCATAGACGTCGCGGCGACTGTGAGCGTCAGACAAGTGGCGGTAATAGCCAGATGACGTCAGCGTGTGCATACTTTCACGTAAGGGCCCCTCGTAGCTTTGCGTGTTAGTGTGAGCGGAACTTTGGGCAGGGGACAGAATTCTGGTGCAAGAACGTGCTGGAAGGCACTGTTAGGAAGACAAACGTGAGGACTGCGTGCAGCAGCGGGTCTCAAAGGGTGCCCTGCCTATCCTAAGGTTTCCGCGACCAGTTCCCAAGTAATCCGTGGATACAGTTCTGTAACGGCTACTTTGAAGTTAACTTTTTTAAATCAGAGGCGCAATGTTTTGTTAAAAACAATCGCGAAACTTTTTGAATTGGCGATATATTTATTTAGTGTGACCGTTAGAATATCTAATTACGAACCCCCCTGTACCCACGAAGCGGGCGACGGTCAGTTTAATTAAGATCAAATCATGCAATGCAATGTTACGTACGCTACTGGTGTGTATTCTTAGCCATATAAATCAGTTGTGATTTAATTTTAATTTTAATTTTAATTTTAATTTTAATTTTAATTTTAATTTTGGACGCCTGTCATCCGGACACTATATTTGCGTAAGCAAGGGTGTGAGGATACGTGATTATTTTTCGAGGCCAAAAGGGGTCCGCGGGCAAAAACGTTTTGGGAGACATTTGACTAGGGTATAAGATAAATAACAAACAAACAGTCTGTAGGGATATGAAAAGTGCTGATCTGTGTCAGCTTAGGGTCAAATTGTGGTGTCCGGCGTTAGCGCTGTGCAGTTTGCTGGTTGTGTTTCCCGGCCAGCGAGCCCGACGCTGCAGTAATGGCTGTGTAATATTTGATGACAGATAACGTATTGGAACACACTCATAATTTCATGAGAAGAAAGACGATACGTGGCCTTGTGCGTCAGTGGAACGTACGAACGCTGTATGTGATAAAGCTGACGGTGATATATGGCAGATATCTTACGGCTTGTGCTCGGGCGAATGGTGGAAAGGAAACAGTTGTAGAATGGAGCGTCTCTATATAAATTGGAGTCTCAAAAACCTGGGAAGTAGGGAAGTGTAGGCTCTGAGACTGGAATCACTTGGTCTGTCCGTGTGAGAGTGTTTACGGCGCGCTCTAGCTGCTGAAGCAGCAGAGAGCAAACAAGAGACTAACAGCACAGCGCTCGGGTTGACGTTAGTCCAAGGGATGCAGGGCAGTTTGTGTACTATTGTATGGTGATGGGTTCAGGGACTCTATCCGTCGTCCGGAGAGTAAAATATTAAAAATATTAAAAAACTAATTTTTTAATATTTTTAATACTTTACTCTTCGGACGACGGATAAAGTCCATAGATATTAAAATATTAAATTTTAATTTTTTAATATTTTTAATATTTTACTCTTCGGACAAGGATAAAGGCCACAGATATTAAAATATTAAATTTTATTTTTTTTAAATATTTTTAATATTTTACTCTTCGGACGATGGATAAAGTCCATAGATATTAAAATATTAAATTTTAATTTTTTTAATATTTTAAATATTTTACTCTTCGGACAAGGGATAAAGGCCATAAAGCCACCACCACACAGTATTATACACCATCGTCAAAACCTGTTAGAGTTTGTGTATTGTAGCTTTGTTTGGCGTTTGTTTCATGTAGAACGCACAAAAGGCAACGCTGAAAATCACGGGGGTCGGTTGGAAAGTAAGTTTCCGTTGCCCACAATCTTGTAAGTACAGAACCTACACTGTTGGCATCACATCAGCGAAATTAGCTGCCGCGCGGTCATGACGTCTTTCCAGCGCTGAAGCGGACCGCTGCTGGGCACAAGTTTGTAGACGCTGGCGAGGGTCACACAGTTGTGCCGCGATGGCTGATGGTGCCGGACACGGACTGATATCAACAGCCAATAGAAAAGATTGTTCCACGATGCGTTGCGTGCCTCAGCTGTGGCAGACACTGTGTCGGGAATTGGTGGGTTAGCAGTGCAATTAAATGTGAGCTGTTCCTACTCCACCCCCCCCCCCACAATGGCGCAACAGCCCTTACTGGGCCAGGGCCTCCTCATTGTCGGGCCTCACCATCGCATTCAGACACACCACAGTAGGTAGGACGCCTCTGGACGAGTGATCAGCCCAACACAGAGACCTCTACCTGACAACACACAATACTCACCAGGGACAGACATCCATGTCGCCGGCGGGATCCGAACCCGCAATCCCAGGAAGCTTATGGCCGCAGACCCACGCCTTTCAGCGCGCGGCCACGGGAGATCGGCGAACTGTTTTTATTGGAGACAGAAATTAAGAAGGTCAGATATATGCTGTGTGAACTTACTTTGCGCGCCGATCCCAGTGGCCGTGCCGTCTAAGGCGTGGGTCTGCGGCCGAGCGCTTGCTGGGATCGTGGGTTCGAATCCCACCGGGGGCATTGATGTTTGTCTCTTGTGAGTGTTTGTGTTGTCAGGTATAGGTCTCTGCGACGGGCCGATCCCTCGTCCAGAGGAGTCCTACCGACTGTGGTGTGTGTTTGAGTGTGATCAAGTGAAAATAAACAACCTCGACACCTGCTGTGAACAAGTAGGTAGAAGAGGGAAGGACTGAGAAACGAAACGAAACGAAACGAAACTTACTTTGTGACTAATTCTCGTCCCAAAATTGAAACGTTACTCGGCGTGAGAAATGTAAATAATTGACTGCGAAGCCGCTGGTGCCTCTCTGCGGCGCCAATTAACATTTCGTGGCGATAAGGTCGTTGTGTCTGCGTGGGTAGAGGCGAAAGGAGAAGTGCTCTGTTTAACGCTGGGGTCAGTGTCAAAGGTCATGTGACGTCGATGATGGAGGAATGAAATAATGTATGTGGAGCGTTGGTGGAATGAATGAAGCCAGTCGGAAAACACGGAATGTCAATTGCCCTTACCGCTGTCAGTACCATTGCGCATGAACGAACCGAGGAAAACCACGGGAGACCGAGTCAATAGCGCGAGACAAAAGCTGCCTGTGCGAATCTGCATATTTCCTTGTGTTTATCGTAGCGCGTTCAGAAGGGATTCCACAACGAATTTCGGAATCGGTGGAGTGTAACCTAATTTTAAACTTTGTTAATATATGGGTGTGATTGTGTAATTAGATGCTTGAAGGTTATCACAGCGGTGTTGCTGTGGGTTCAGGTCTCCTGAGATAGGCAGCTGTGCCGCTGGATGCGCAGTTCACGGCGTTCTGACATCTCGTACTGCCTTCATATTTAACGTCAGGCGGTAGAATGCGACTTGTTGTCCGTGTTGGTGTGTGCTCGTGAATTTTAAACCAAACATCTGACAGTCATGCACACCACCAGACCGATATAACATTAAAATTTTTCACTCCGTGCCTCTTCTTCAACAATACGGTTGACTTGCGTTGGTCAGACAGACGTTTTTGCATCAAAACTTTGCCACCAGTACCGACGCTTAACCCTTTAGCACCCTGTGTTGGTTTCAGCATGGCGCTTGTGTTACGGCGCAGAAGAAATATTCGTATTGGAACAATCCGTATTAGCAGATTTGAAATGTTAGGCCAGGTGTTTAGGCCTATAAGGCTAGTGAAAGAATTCCGCTTGTTTCAAGGCTATCTTTTTCTTTGCCTTCGCCTTGTCCATCATCATCATCATCATCATCATCATCATCATCATCATCAGCAGCAGCAGCAGCAGCAGCAGCAGCAGCACCATCATCATCATCACCGTCCCTGTCTGAGTGTTCACCACGAAGCGACCCTTCCAAGTGATCGTGTCGCGGTGCCCTGTGTACTAACAGTGTTGCACCTGTGTCAGCATTCACAAGGGGTAACAGTGACAGTGATCATGACAACAAAGACACAGTGTTCATAACAGTTCAGTTTTTTGTTAAATGCTGAATTGACAGCCTACAGTTACGAAGTGAATACGGATGCGGACCCGACAGAAAGAAGTCAAATTCAAGATCGAAACAGAGAGAATGAGCCAGTATCAGTTATATGAAAACAGGCTGCTAACAAGATTGTGGTTTGACAGACAGCGTCAGCAGCGGCATTTCGGACTGAAGTGTGCTGAGGGCAGGTACAGCTGCTGTAGCAGGAGTACGGAACGTACCTTGTGCCCTTCACACTATGCGGTTTCTTTCGTACGAGTTTTGTCGGGTATCTGCTAATACACAAGGAGGTATGGCGTCTTTCACATGATCCGACTGTTAAGTCATCCGATCAAAAGTCGTGCCCCACTCGTGTAGCAGCCGGATGTCCTCACTGCAAAGTCCGACTGTCGAACCCAGCAGAGTGCCCGGTCGACTCGTAGTGGAACGGTGGGAGGAATGGCTCCGTACACACGCTCCGACTAAACAGTCGTCCGGCAGCCTCTGTGCTTGTCGCATTATCTAAATAATCAGATAAAACTTTCCTAATATTGTTTGCCGCTAATCCACCACGTGATGTAGGCTCGCGTGGCAAATCTTCGAGGCCTGTTATTGTCAGAGTATGTTCAAAATTGTACCCACATCTGTTGCGAAAGCAACTGTGTAACACAAGGTGGACTGACGTTAGAGATTGTTACATGAGATCTTGTGAGAAACTGAAAGAGGCCACACATTCTGGAGCAGGCTCAGTAAAAATTGGAAAATATATTTATAGTGACAAATTGCGTTTTCTTCAAAAGTTAACAATAGACAGGAGTACGGAGAGAGCTTATTGGCAGTTATTGGAGAAACAGAAGGAGATGAAACGGAAACAGCAAGTGCGAGCTCAAGTGAAAGGCGAAGTGATCAGGCCTCCTACAAAAGGAACAAGCACGATGAAGCGGAACACATGATGATACAGGCATTGCAAGCCGGAAATAATCCAGACAGCAACATGTCGTTGTCTGCAGATACAGTACCGTGCCGTGCCGTACCGTGCCGTGTCTCAAAGTTTCGATGCAGATGATCTGCTTGACTTTCAGGTAGGAGTTTTCCAGTTGATTCAAAAGACTGAATGTAATAAGAAATGGCGTAACCAAGCACACAAGCACACAAGTACACAAGCACACAAGTACACAAGTGCACAAGTACACAAGCGCACAAGCACACAAGAACACAAGTACACGAGCACACAAGTACACAAGCACACAAGTACACAAGTACACAAGCACACAAGTACACAAGCACACAAGTACACAAGTGCACAGGCACACAAGTACACAAGTGCACAAGTACTTAAATAGACAAGTACACAAAGAGACAAGTACACAAGTGCACAAGTACACAAGCGCACAAGCACACAAGGACACAAGCACACAAGCACACAAGTACCCATGCACACAAGTGCACAAATACACAAGCACGCAAGTACATGGGTACACAAGCAGACAAGTACACATGCACCCAACTGCACAAGTACACAAGTACACAAGCACACAAGTACACAAGTGCACAATTACACAAATACAGAAGCATACAATTGCACAAGTACAGAATTGCACAAGTACACAAACACAGAAGTACACAAGAACACAAGCACTCAAGCACACAAGTGCACAAGTACACAAGTACACACGCACACAAGTGCACAAGCACACAAGTACACAAGTGCACAGGTACACAAGTACACAATACACAAGCACACAATTACACAAGCACAGATGTACAGAAGCACACAAACACGCATGTACACAAGTACACTAGCGGACAAGCACACAAGCACATAAGTACACAAGTACACCAGCACACAAGTACACAATCACTCACGTACACGAGTGCACATGTACACGAGTGCACAAGTACACGAGTACACATTACACAAGCACAGAAGTACCCAAGCACACAAGTACACATGTGCACAAGTACACAAGCGCACAAGTACACAATCACACAAATACACAATCACACAATCACACAGGTACACAAGCACACAAGTGCACAAGTACAAAAGTGCACAAGTACACAAGTGCACAAGCACACAAGTACACAACCACACAAGCACACAATTACACATGTACACAAGCACAAGAGTACACAATCACACAAGTACACAAGCACACAAATACTCAAGTACACAAGTACACAAGTAACGTCACGTGCGTTACACGATACGTCTTTTAGTCAGGAATCAGGGGGCAGTTATACTTTTTTTGCCACCGAGTCCAAAATTCATACTCAGAACATTCAATATTCAGAGTTGGTAACTTAATTTTCTAATCATTATAGCCAACAACCATCTGTGTTTTCCGCTGCATTTAACCAGGACACATCAGGGTCGCCATCTCCTTCAAATAACTCCGATACCAGCATTGATTTCTGCTTTTAATTTTTGTAACAAAAATTTGAAGTATGGCTACAACTCACTACTTGTTTGTATAATTTTTTGTTTGGAATTAAATGTGTTTTTCTACATGCTGTTTCATTTCTGATGCCTTTGATTGATTGATTTATTGATTGATAAAACGTTAATTAAATTTGTGAATGAACTTCGCCTGATTGTTATCGCCAGCATTGCCACTGGTGGCACACAGTTCCTCATCCTGGTGTTTTCACGCTGAAGGCTACGTTGTAGTCGGCTGGACAGTTCATCAAACGCAGCTGTCGACATCCGAAAATAATTACAAAATTTATTTTTGTCCTCTCGTAATTCAGTAAATAATGTGTAAAACAAGCCGAGTTGTAACCTTTTGGTGTTAATGGGATGAACCAAATGTAAACACTTTGCGCTGTCGCCGAGGACGCTTGTAGAAAACATTAGACTAATGAGAAAATTTCGATCCATCCTTGAAGAAGGAGTGCTTCTAAATGAGGAGAACCACGCCGTTTTTATCCGCCGAAAAGCCATCTGAGCGGTAGTCGTCCGGTCGCACTCGTACGACAGAAACCGTATAGTGTGAGAGAGACGTTACAGCAGTTCGTCACAGCGACGGCTTGTGCAGACGCTGGCCACGCCTGGTGTGCCGTTTGTGGCTCTGCAGGGGCTGGTAAGCTGGAGACGTGCTGAGTGTCGCACATAGTGTACTGCAGCACGTACTGCTGCTGTCAGTAGTAGCAGTGTAACTAGCAGCAGCAGCAGTAGTGTTAGTAGTAGTAGCAGTAGTAGCAGTAGTAGTAGTGTTAGTATCAGTAGTAGTAGTGTTAGTAGAAGAAAGATAGTAGTGAGATAAAAATTAACATCCTTGTAAGTGATGTCCGTCGACAGACCCGATGCTGAGCCACCTGAATCCAGTGTACATCCCAGGTTGCATGTTTGGTTCGTGATGCCCAGACTCAGCATGCGAACTGACAGCTCTTGATGACACTTGTTTTCATATTTACACAGAAGTACTACTCACATGATGGTTTTCTGGCTTTACACACACCCTGTATTGCCGGGGGGTGGGTGGGTGCATAAATCACGGGCACCAGGTAACCCGGGCGACCAAAGTTTGTACTGTGGCGCCTAGCGTTTGTGGGGCCCCGTATGGAAGTGTTTGAAGTCATCCTTTGGCGCATAGAATTTTGAGTTGCGTCCAAGATTTTTAGAAAATTTTGTGGACCCCTTCAGTAGTGCAGTGTGTCTGTTCCGACGTTTCGGAGGAACGTTCTGCCTCCGTTTCAGATTTTCAAGGCGGTGAGCCAGACGGCGGTGTTCTGCAGTTTTGTACGACAGAATGTGCGTTTGTGCCGGAGTTTTGGAGCAACGGAATTTGGCGTCTCTCTCAACCATGTTTCATTTGCCTTGAAGACGGAGGCAGCACATTCCTGCGACACTTCGGAAGAAATTTATTACCCTAAACTGTGGCAAGACGCAGAGGATTTCCATCTGAGGTTTTAAAGGTTTTTCCCGTAGCAGTTCTCTACCTGTAGCGACTACCTGCGGGCTTATGACTGGCCCGTAATACGTCATAGAATACGCAGTTAGTTCCGTCTCTCTGCGTACCCATTCAGTCGATGAAAATACCATAGGCTTATTATTATTATTATTATTATTATTTTAGCTGCCATGTTAGTGGGTCCCTGTCACCACGGCATGGCGCGTCCTCAGGTTGCGGATGGAGGAACGGCCCCCCAGTTATGGAGGGTAGCTGCGAATACATTGAATAAGCAGTCGCGGACATCCGACAAGGGGTGGTCCTCCACCTTCAGGGTGGGGCGAGGTGCTAACAACTCCTCGCCTTAAAAATTATGATGTTACGAAACATATGGACACGCCTCGGACCTGGACCGATTCTTTGGCACGACCCCAGCTACGGTTTGTATGGACTGGATTGAGCTGGCTGAGGATAGGGACAGGTGGCGGGCTGTTGCGAATGCGGTAATGAATCTCCGGGTTCCACAAAATGCGGGGAATTTCTTAATTAGCTGAGAAACTGTCAGCTTCTCAAGAAGGCCTCTGCTCCATGGAGTTAGTTATTGCAGCTGACCAGTATTTTTCTCTCTTTTTGTCACTATTCCAACGCTCGTGAAGGAGGGCGCTGAATGGGTTGTGTTTTATACAAGCGAGCCGACAGGAAGTGACAATATTAGTCAGATAAATATGCCTCTATGTATTTGAGAGAGACAAACACCTGAACTGTGATATCGTGCCCACGTAACAACGCGAAGGCGTGCAGAACCGGGAGAACTGCAGCAGAACACTGTGCTGCTGCAGGCAGCAATGGCGGATATTCGAATAGGGTGTTTCTGCAACGCACAACGGGCGCTGTTACGATGCCGGCTTGTGGTAACTTTGTGTAAGGTTGCTGTTAAGGTAACGGATCACGGTACAGCTTTCGCTGGGTTTTGAGGCTGTTAACCATTTACAGCCTAGCGGTAGCTTTACGTACCGCCAAGTTTAACATTAAAAAATTCTACGTGGTGCCCACATTGCGTTTATGTGTTTTGTACGGATCTCAGAACAAACAGCAACTTTTGCCTTATAAAACATTAAGAGACTGGTTTTTATAACCGAAGTGGAGAGTGTTTACAGCGCGGTACGCACTGAGTCCTTATATAAAACAGATACGCTTCGTCTTTAACCTTTTAAAGCCTAGCGGTAACTTTACATACCACCAGGTTTTACATTAAAAAATTCTACTTGGTGCCCACATTGCGTTTATGTGTTTTGTACGGATCTCAGAACAAACAGCAACTTTGCCTTATAAAACATTAAGGGACTGGTTTTTATAACCGAAGTGGAGAGTGTTTACTGCGCGGTACGCACTGAGTCCTTATATAAAACAGACACTCTTCGTCTTTAAAGGGTTAATATGGAACACGCCGCTGCAGTTTCTTAGTCTCTCTGCGCCAGCATCAGCAGCGACAGATAATCAGGCGGAGGAACTGCGAACTGCTGGGATGAACTTTGTGTTATTGACACAGTTGTCTGTAACAATCGGAGTGCGTTTTTATGCATAACTTGAAGTGTTGTGAAGTGCCTGGGGACGAAACGCAAACAGTCGCTGTGCGTTATGCCAGACAGAGCGAAAATATGAAATATTTGGAACAGTCTGTATTTCGAATGTTGAACTATGGCGTCACTAGGGCGTGGCGTATCTCATGTCGTGTGCAAGTATTCAGTTGCACTTTGTTATCTCCCCAAAATGTCTCCGTTTATTTACGTTATTACCACTGGGCGCCAAGATTGTCAGGTTTACGGGAAGAAAACTGGAAAACCGAAGCGGGGGTCTTGATGGAACTAGAAGCAGAATACACTGTGCCAATGGCCGTGCCATGGCTCAGGCCGTTAGTCGCCTGCCTCCCACTGCGGAGACCCGAGTTCGATCCCGGGTCAGTACATGTGGTGGACAAAGTGACAATGGGACAGGATTTTCTCCAGGTGCTTCGGTTTTTTTCCTGTTAATTTAATTGCACGGGTGCCTCATTAAAATGGAAAAGCACAGAAACCTCACCATCTTCATCATCTTCATCACAGGGTTGCACAATAAGCCTCAAGGTTGCGGTGCGTCCGTAGCGTCTGCTGCGGGGCCCTTCACCACAAAAAGAAAATTGTGTGATTGCTTATGGCCACGTTGCGTCGTCAGTTGCTGCCTCCAGTTGGCTGCGTCACACCGTTGGATGGAAGGGCGTAACCAGCGAAGATATGATGAAGGAGAGCATAAGGAGAAAGGAGAGGAACGAACACAACTACGTGGTTCCAGCAAAAGTCGCAATAAGCAATGACGAGCGACGGAATTGACACACGTTTATCAAAATGTACGAGATACTTTTGGCGTACCAAATGCACTGAGTTCAGTTTTGCATGCACTGGCGGCCGCAGCGAAGGCCGACTTCGCACGACTCCCCGCTGTTTTCAAAACGTCTGTGCCTTCCAGACGCCCGTGACCGGCTTGGGGCCTGATAGCCCATTGGCGCGGTTAACAAGCCGTATGTTTCCTTAAGCGCTTTCCCCTTTCTGTGACAAAATTGTACAGAAATGTACAGAATTGTACTGTTCAGTCACAGATGTCTTTACAGAGTTGCTGATGCATACATTCTTCATTTCTTTAAAGCCCAGTGGTTACTGTACGTACCGCCAGGTTTAACATTCACAAATCCTACGTTCTGCCCACACAGTGTGTTTATGTGTTTTGTGTGGATCTCAGAACAAACAGCGATTATTTCCCTATACAGCATTAACTGAATGGTTTTTATAACCGAGACGCAGTGTTTACTGCGCGGTACGGAATGTATGGATCTCAGAACAAACAGCGATTGTTTCCCTATACAGCATTA